>JAAALK010000085.1:24467171-24714554 GCA_019279435.1 Zizania palustris | reverse complement strand
GGAACACCACCGCCCGGAGGCCCCCGCCCCCGTCTCCCAGAGCCTCGCCTCATAGAGCCCCGCCTCCCAGAGTCCCCGCCACCAAGAGCCCCCCACCTCCCGGAGCCCCACCACCCGGAAGTTGTCACGCGCATGGATACAGTTGTAAGTCACAAATTAATTTTTATATATTTACAAGGAAAATTTTATACAATCCCAAATCAGCATAAACCATTTATTTTATATTTTATATAATCTAACGGTTGCGATTTGAATATGACAATCTATTACCTCTTAGGAGATAATATGTTATATCTCCTTCCTGTGTATGATACATGTGCATGCAAAGAATAACAAACAATCAATATCCTTTCTTTCTTTCTTTTTATGTGCACATACATAGATTATGACTTAAATTACGCGTGCATGCATATGCTTAAGTTAAATTCACTTCCGTGTGCACATGCAACTAAGAGCATGCAGAAGATTACATTTTGATGCCATTAATTTCTTTCCACGAGCATATGCAAATCGCTAGCTATTCTTGTAGTCAAAGAATCTATCTGCATAATCAACACAATCATCTTATAATAATACATAATTTTGTAGGTATTTGAAACAGTTTTTATTTTGATTATATCGTTCTGGTAACAATTATTTTTTTGTTTGAATACGTGATTTATCTCTGTAGAATTCATAAAATTTCAAAGTTTATTTTTAATCAATCTAATTATTGTAAGTTAAAAAATCATTAAATGGGTAGACCCACGTAGCAGTTAGATTGTATTTTAGGATATGTATTTTTTCCATCAACTTCTATTATGTTACATGATCCAATATAAAAATGTGATTTTCGTTCATCGTTAGATGTCAAGAGCACCTTATGTAATTGTCTGTTAGTAGTACTATAAATTGTGACAGATTGTAACCATTTAATAAAAAAATTAAAATTTATTTTAGTTAATTAAATATGATTAAGGGCTAAGATTTTTGCACGAATGGATACAGTACCCGTATTGAGTCACAAATTAATTGTATATGCATGTATCTATATAATTGCATTCTTGAATATTAATGAGATTGAGTTAGAGATCACAATCGTCCAAAAACACAATAAAATATTCCCAAAACAACCGGACATCAATGCGCGCGCGCATTTATGCTAAATTCAAGGGTGTTCGTCCTATCCTTCTATATGAGCTCACCATTGACATAAATAGATGCAAAGAATTAAATTAAGCAAAAAGAAATAAACAAAATCAAGAAGATATATAACTGGCAAGCCAAGCAAGAATGTGACTGTGGCACTAGAATCTTCGGTTCTTTCACCACCCATCTGATCAAATCTTTGTTGTAGTGAAAATTTAAGTAATAAATAAATTAAGAAAGAAAACAAAGCAAGTGTATAAAATATGGAAAGTGAATAAAATGCATGAAACTCCTGCCGATTTCACTTCTTTTTCGATCTATAAATCTGTGCTAGGAAGGATATAAATACAGGGATGGAGAAAATATTTGTTAGGACAAATTTGGTAATGTCATTTTCATATGCCCAGTATATAAAATTTATGATTAAAACATTATTATTTTGAAACACAAACGAAGACAAGTAAATCGTGCATGTGCAGGCACACATCGATCGAGATTGGTGATCAATAATTAAAAATGTGATCGAGTGCACAGATAAAGCGAGGCGTATATGATATAATAGTGTACAAAACTACACCAATGGAATGAATAAACACATCATACATCATACGCTCATCGTATACCTATACACAACGAATGCTAATGAGAAATCAGAAATGGGCAACCATGAGATCGTTCAAGAAGACAGCAAAATTGCAGATCGATCGAGCGAGACGGTCGGCGGCTCAGCTCAATGCTTATGCCTCGACTCCTCGAGGACGAGGTAGACAACGACACAGATGCCGACAAAGATCCCGTACACGTAGACGACGCCGAGGACGACAACCCATAGAAGATGTTGCCGACGCCGAGGACGACGGCCAGCCGGGATCATGGCACCCTAGCTGATCACCGCGAGCACGTCGGGCCACCGCTTCGCGTTCAGTCCGCCGCTGCTCCTGCCCACGCTTGAGCTGGATGCCGAGGTCGGCGTCTTGCGCTTTGCCCCCTTCCCCTTGTCTCCGTTACATATAAATCTATACAAGGCATCGTAGCTATGTTATATATGGTAGGTGAAGCAAATAAATGGTAGCGAGATCAAGTAGACTTCATGCAGGGCAAGAATCTCCATGCAAGGAAAGGAGTGTAATAAGGCAATATGTGAGATTGATTGTTTGATTATTTTTCATGGAAAGTATAGATCAACATGCATGCAGGTTTTTCTATGGAAAGTACGGTTAAAATATATTATGCCTTAATTAATTTTTGCCATTAGATGGTAGGTGAGCCAAATAGATGGCAGTCTGCGGGGATTACAGGAGGTTGTCTGTGGGATCGAGTGGATGGATGAACGGTTCAGATATTTCCAATGATTACAAATGAGAGATGAACAGTTCAGATGCTCCCAATGATGATAGATGAGAGACAAACGGGACATATGCTCCCATTGATGATAGATGAGAGACGAACGGGCCAGATGCTCCCAATGATGATAGATGAGAGACACACGGGCCATATGCTCCCAATGATGATAGACGCGAGATGGACGGCCTAGATGCTTCCAATGATGAAAAGCTTAAAATCTTTATATAGTAGGGTAGACACATAGATTTTTATCATAATCAACTCTCTCTCTCTCTGATTGAGGAGCCATTTTGAAGAGCATGGGCCTCATGGCTCCAGATGTGATTAGTGATTGTCAACGGAAGTCAAGAGGGCAAGAAGAGAAGATGAGACCTGTTGTGTCTGGGTCGCGTGTGACTCAGGTACACGGGCAGCGAGCGACTGCCGGGCAGAGGGGCTGCGGAGTCAGGCTGGCCCAATCCGAGTATATGGGCTAGGAGGAGCAGAGGATCCACTAGCCTGTTGACTAGGATTGACTCAGGTACACGGGCGGTGAGCGATTGCCGGGTTGAGGGAGCTGTGGAATCAGGCCGGCCTAATCTGGGTACTCGGTGCAAAGACGGTGGACACTTTGTCAGTTTCGGCGCAAAACTGATGACCGCTGATCTTGGATCTGACCGTTCTGAGGCGAAGCCGTAGTTGCTACAAAAGCTCTGCATCAGGACAAGTTATCCTTATTTAGGTTTGTACTATTTTGCCTTTAGGCCCACAGTCTGTAAGTCGAGTCTGTAAAAAACCCTAAGGGCATTTTGGTCTTTTCCATTTTTGTTTCAGCGTCTATTTAAACCCTAGGGGTAATTTTGATTTTTTTTCCCATCTATTGGGCTGCCTATAAAAAGCCCCCAATACCTAGGGTTAGGGTCACCCATTTTTGAAAAACACTTTACCAATTTAGAAATTCGTGGGTCACTTTCCCTTACGATTACTTTTTGCGTTTTTCATCCACCGAGTTCTTCCGCACTGAAATTGCTACCGCCGTCGTTCGTTTCCTCTCCGGGTTGTGCTTGTTCTCTGATCGAATCAGCCGAGGCTCGCAGCAGCAGCAGCAGCTAGCGTTGCACCTAGTGCAGCGGCTAGCACGGCAGCCTAGGCCGCATAGGCTGTGCACGGGAGCCAAGACCCTGCATCCACGAGCTAGCAGCGCACGACAGCAGGAACCAAGGCCAGGCCTCCACGTGGCGTGGCCAGGAACCAAGCAGCGCACAGGATTTTTTGCTACGTGGTCGCGTGTCGCACGAAGCCAGGAGCAGAAGCTACAGCACACAACCTTCAGGCACAAGAAACGAGGCTAGTTTTGTTCATCCTATAGCACAAATTAAAATCTTCTATTTCAAGTTTTGTTTAGCATCTGTAGTATTTTGGATTGAATATTTGAGCTTTTTTTATACATCTGCTTCAGTTCTGTTTATCATTTAATCTGTGATGAATACATTGTGTGTTTACTGAATTAATCCTTGTCATGATTAGATGTGTTAAATAGTGTGCTACTCATTAGGTTTTAATTCTCATGTTTACTTTTAATTAGATTCTTGTTGACCTTGTGTTGGATGAAATGTCAATGAGCAATGAATAGTTTTATGTGCCAGATGTTTTTGATTTGATGAAAGGCTTGTAGGAATGTCATTAATGTTGTAAGTTATTTTAGTCTACCTTTAAGCACTGTGTTGGTGTCTTTCTGATTAGGACACCGGTCGTTTTTAGGCTAGATTATTTTTAGCACTTTTGATCTAGTTGCTTCTGCTAATTATCTGTTGAGGTGTGTTGGGTGTTGGGAGAAGGCCATTGATTCGAAAGAATTTTTAGGCATCCATTCACCCCTCTCTGGTCGCTACTTTCGGTCCTACACTGATTGTTTCATATCTTCTTTTCAATAGATGGAGTCCACTTAGACCCATAATGGGTAATTTATGGAGCCATAATACATTTGAAATTGTGTTGTTAGGATGCCAATAGAAATTCAATAAAGCTTTTTTGGTTAAATAGAATTGCAGTTTACTAAAAATGCCCTAACCTTATAATGTTTGTGTAATGCCATTGCTAATTTGGTTAAACGACTTTAGTTTTCTTTATATGAGAATTGTTGAGTTTATACCAACTTATAACTACTTTATACTTATAAGTGCTCATGATCAGTTGTGAATCAAGATTATTGTTGTTGATCTTTCAAAATGGACCAGCTGGATTGGCCCTTTTGGTAATGAGAAATGATTCCTGCTTCTGGTTGAGACATCATATGAAATGGGAAGTAGAAAATGGGATAAACTTTTATGTTTTTGATGGGGATAATTAAATATTTATTTATGATTTGTTTCGGACAAGAATAATCATTGCTTTTTTCATCGTAACATTACTAAGCATGTTTGAATAAATGTCAATCCTTTAATAGATGTTTGTGATTAAGAATAAGGTTCTGTTGCAAAGCACGAGCATCTGACTAGTTCTAGATAATAGGTGATTAAATATGAATAACTAAGATTTACCAGATGAGTGATGTGTCCGTCTTCTCAATTCAACAATTATATAGTAAGGTAGAAGATGTCAACGCCAATAAATCTAGTATTAACCTAGAAAAAGGGGATGGAGGAGGATACATGTGAAATCATGTGATGAAAAATTTGTTGATATTGAAATTAACTTGCAAAGTGATTAGTGTAATGGCATGTATCAGATGCTTTTTGTGAATGGTGTTGTGTTGACTAATCTTAGGTCAAGTCGTGCTCTTGTGCTCATACACGGTTTTGTATGGTTGTTCATGCGTAAGTATTGGTTGATGTGGAACATGGTCGGTGATTGACTAGAACTAAGATTAAGGAGGAACTAAAGTTTCGGAACTAAGTTCAGGATGAAATTGAGATCCTAACGATCAAGGATGTCACGCAAGATGTTCGGCCTAAATGACTGTGGAGAAGATAAGATATACATGATGTGGAGACGTGTATGCTATATGTGTGTATAGCAGAATTGATGTATGCATGGCATCTACCTTGTTTGCTTGGCGAGAAAAGAGGAAGTTGCATGCGTCATGCAGTGCATGCATGCAGTTTTATGCAGGCAAAAATAAAAGAAAGTGCTACAGGCTGTTGGATACACGCGCAGGGCAGGCCTCATGGGCTGAGGTTGGTTTGGTCCTGGGCCGAACCTGTCTATAAATAGTTTCCTTATTTCATTTTTCTTTAAATTTTTTAAACAGATTAGATTAGGTACGAGATTAACAGTTTAATCTTAGGGTTTTGGGATCTTCACGGAGAATTTCTATTAGAACTTTTGATAGGCATCCAGTACACTTGATCTTAAAAATAAAGTGAATTCTCCTTATGATTAAGTGGGGTAATCTATTTCCTTTTAGTTTATTTGGTATTTACATGTCTTGCTTTTCAATATTAGATTAAATCATTGGTTCTAGGTTTATGGTTGAAAAGTTTAGTCCGTAAATTCCATGTGGTTTTTTGTTAATTGATTAATTAGGATTTAATCAATTTCCGTCACTATTCTCTTCAGCAGTTTTGTTTCATTAATATCTTTTTATCCATAAGTCTGATCGATGTGATTCCAGTTGAGTTAGTTCACAAATTTTATCTACTTTATTCTTTCAAAGTTTCAGGTCGATCCAAGTTATTGATTTTAATCTATAACATTTTTAATGATTAAACAAAGTTCTATGAAGATCTGAAAATGTGATTAATTTTAGGTTTTGTAATCAGAGGTTAAGTGTTTAAATTTTTTATCTTCTACAATCATTCACCCTCCTCTAATTCTCTATCTTAGTGGGAATCGATTCTACTAGCGGTGGTTCTTTTTCTAATTTATTCTAACCAGTATTTAGATAAATATCAATGGATAGGTATTCTACAAAACCTTTTGATTTTCAGTATTGAAAGGAAAAATATGGAAGCATATATACAAGCACCGGGCTAATTAATCTGGGAGAAGGTAATTGAACCATTTTATATTCCTAATCAAATTAATGAGTCCAATCGAGCAAATGTAGAGAACAATAGCAAGGCAAGGAATTTAATTATCCAAGGTCTTAGAAGGAGCGATTTTGACAGTGTATTTCATTACAAGTCTGCATATGAGGTATGCAAAGCATTATGTAATTATCAAGAAGGTTCAAATACGGTAAAAAAGTGCGCCAAGATATATATAAGAAAGAGTACAAGCGGTTTGAGATGAAACCTGGTGAATCTATTGATGACTTATTTGCACGATTTAATAAGATTCTTAATAATTTACGTGTTGTTGGAGTTACTTACACCAATGATTCTAATGCTAGACAGTTACTTGGTACTTTAGATATGTCTGTGTAGGAGATTAAAGTTACTTCTATTGAAGAATCAACTTTCATGAGTATACTTACATTCGATGTGCTTTATTCTAAACTAAAAACTCATGAATTAGACATTCTTTCTAGAAAACATGGAAATAAATCAATAGCTTTGGTCTCTCAACCTAACATGCACAATGGTATTTCTTCATCCAGCTATGTTTTGTCTTCTTTGTCTTCACGAACTGATGAACAACTAGAACAACTTCCGAAAGATGATTTGGCACTTCTCTCTACTCGCTTTACTGAAGTCTTGCAGAATATAAGATCATAAAGAAAAAGAAATTTTGGTCCTTAGAGATGTTATGAGTGTGGCTCACTTAATCATATTCGTCCTAAGTGCCCAAAGTTTCTAGCAAGGATTGCAAAGGATAATGATGACAATGAAGAGGAGATTGAAGGCGATAAAAAGAAGCACATTGTTGACACCCAAATTTGGCACCAATTTGGAATAGAACAAGGGCTAGCCAAGTTTGGAAGAAATTGGAAAATTTGCACAGGGACCTGTCAGATCTTTCCTACATGGCCGGTTCGACCTTAGTTACATGGTCGGTCTGACCGGTCATGTATGGACGGTCCGACCTTTAGGGTACTAGTACAGCGAGAGTGAGTTAGTTACAACTAAATATCGTGTTTCTTCGTTTAAACCCGGGATATTCCGTACCCAAATCAATCTCTAACCACCCTAGGACGTGGATAACCTCCAACTCTCGCAAGACCACCCCCTATATAAAGGGACAAGGCCGATTCAAGCCAACCCCTCGCGGCGGAACTACATTGAATCGTTCTTTTCACTTTTAATCTACTATTTCCTATGTACCTTTTTGCCCTAGTTTTATTTTTTTACTCTAGTAATATCCCTTTGTCAAATTGATCCGTAAATTGTCCGTATTTCGCCACGTTATCGTGAGTTCTTTGTGGGTTTGATCCAAAAAAACCCTGTTTCGCCCTCGTTACAGGTTTTTATCGATCTAATCCGGTATTTCGGTACCCGGACCGAGTTGCTACTGTTTCCACGTGTTTTGTAGGGGCCAAGACGTCCATCTTCATCACCAAGAAGCACTTGCACCGTGCCATCATCAACAAGGTGATCACCGGCAAGCCGAGGCATTTCCTGCTCTAGCCACTGATCCGACCGCCTCTACATGGCCGGTCAGACCGGCCTTGTCCCATCGGTTCGACTGGCCTCCTCTTGGCTAGTTCGATAAGCGCCCCTTCGCACCACCGGTCTAGCTGCCGACTGCCAATCGGTCCGACCGACCCACCTTGGTCGGTCCGATCGTTCCCCTTCTTTTTTGGCAAATTAGATCGCCTCATCGCGGTGTGGTTTGATTGCCTGGTGACTCCACTCCTAAAATCCCCTTGTCACGGTCAAGGGTCATCGGAACACGGCGTCAGTGTCGTGTGACATTTAGTGGGCCACCCCTTAGGCGTCTACACGCTTTTGGATCGCCGGATCGACGTTAGTGTTGATTGGTGCTTGGTCCACTGATTTTAGCGTCAACACACACATCTAAGAGAAATAAGAAGAAGGGCTATCTGAACCACAAGGTAGTGCATCGTGTTCTTTTCGCTCTTGAACAAGTTAATTTAGGTGATGTGGATACATATAGCAATGATGATGCAACTCCAAAAGGGAAGCGTAATTTGATTGGGTTGTGTCTAATGGCAAGTTTCAAAGGCTCCATCAACAACAGTGACCTTGATAGTGTCAGCAATAATGAGGTAGAGCCTTTTTATGATGATTTAGCACGTGATGTTGAAAAACTTGGTACTTTATTAGAGAAAAGAAATAAAACTATTAAGAAACATGATATATTAATTGAGTCTTTAAATGTTGAAATTGCTAGACTTAAAACATTGTTTCTTGTTATGATTCTTGCAAATCATGTGACTTATTTATGCTGAATTTACTTCTCTAAGAGATGTGCATGCTTCCACTTAAAGCTGAAAAAGAGAAAAATGAGAATCATGTATGTTTAGTTGATAAACCAATTTCTTGAGATAATTGCACCATTCTTTTTAAACATATTTAATACTTGCAAGTTATGATATGAACTAAAAGTTTGAATCAAATTTTTGAGCAAAATACTAGTTCTATCAAACATAAAACTGGGTTAGGTTTTGATCTATATACTCACTATAAAACACATGCTCCTATTGTAGTTAAATCTATTGATAGTGGAAAATTTGAAATATGTGATGAGCCTAAAAATATGGTATTTAGATCTGCTAGAATTATGTCATCTACTAAAACAATGAATGCAAATATAGCTTCAACTTCTCATGTTAAACATAAAATTAAGTGCACTTGTACTTATAGTGGTAAAGATGGACATAAGGTAGAATTTTGTTTTAGACTAGCTAAACAAGAGAGGAAAGAAAGGTTTAGAGCTAAGTCTAATTTTGAAAGAAAAGTTTAGAGATAAGTCTAATTTTGGCAAGTCATACTCTTTTTTATGAGGGATATGAGTAATGTTAAATATGAATTTTTCCATAAAAATACTTGTGTTGTGCCTACTGGTTTTCGTCGTGTGTCTTAGTATTTGTTGGGGGAAATACTTCATCCCCAGGACCTTCAAGATCAAGAGACAAAGACAACTCATACAGTTCTAAGCCAAAGATTTGTCTCCGAATTGATGAAGGTTCAAAGCCAAAGGGTTCATCCGAACCCCAGTTCGAAGATACCCTACGAAGACTCCATCTCCGCAGTGGAAAACAGCAAGACTGATGGGATGTCTGCCTTATTTATCCTCTTCGAACATGTTTTACCATTTTAGCCCTATTAGGGGTACCGAAATAGTTTCCACTATGTCGGTTGTAACTGAGTGGTAAAAAGGTCTTTTCCTTAAAGTTTTTACCTATAAATACCCCCATTCTCACCCTGTAATAGGCATCGAATATTCAGATATTCAATACACAATTTTGAACTACTTCAATCTATTATACTATTCGGAGGTTTGAGATAGTTCACATCATAGACTCTTTGTTTGTTAGTTCTTAATCTTAGAGAACCTGTTAGCGTAATCTTTTATGCCAACAGTTGGCGCCGTTCGTGGGGAACTTAGTTCTAAAAGCTAGTTCTCCGCTGCTGACTGCACTTCGAAGAGCACTTGCGGAGGGAGTTTCGGAGTCTAAAGATTCCACGCACCCTTCGGTAAGGGGCTTCCTAGTGTAGTTCTAAGGCCTCTTCTCGCCTTCCCAAATCATTCGAAATCTTTGATCTTCGGACCTTAGCTTTGTTAGCCATGCCTCCCAAGCGGAGCCTAGCCACCGATCCTCCCCGAAGGTCCCCTCGTACCAACGGTGCAGGACCCTCAGTCATTCCACCAACTCCAGAAGTAGTCATCAGACCTAGAGCACCTAGAGTTCCCCAAGCAGCTCCCTCGGTGCTTCGAACTGATTATCCTAGTTCTCAAGACCCAGAGATCCCCTCCGGAGGAAGCGAAGACCTTCCTGAGGATGCGGCTACCCAAGTAGCGCGGCTTCAGGAGGAAGTAGCAAGGTGGAGGCAAGAGGCCGCAGATAGGCTTCACCCTCAAGCCTTCACTCTTGCTTCGGAGGTGCCTCAAGACAATGGTCCTAATAATTATCCGGAAGCTCTTCGAGTTCCAGAGGATGCCGAGAATGCATCCTTCGACGATGAATATCCACTGCATCCATACTTGCAGAAAGTTCCATTCGACCCCAGGTTCAAAGCCTCGAAGTTGTACAAATACTCCGGTGGGTCCAACCCCGGAGAGTTCTCTCGTTTGTATGCCTTAGCAATAGAAGCCAGCGGAGAGGTGCGGAACACAATAGAGAAGTGCTTCCCCCTCGCGTTGGAAGGTGTGGCTCTCCGATGGTTCTGGTCTCTAAAGCCAGGATCGATCAGGTCATGGGAGCAGCTGAAGAGGAAGTTCGTAACTAACTTCTAGGGTACGTTCATAGCCCCAATGTCTATGGCCTATGGGAAGCTTGTTCCAGGTGAAGCAGCAAGCAGGAGAGACCCTTTGGGAGTACTTTACACGCTTCACCCACACCAAGTCTCAGACTAAAGGCTTGTCTACCTCTTCGGTAGTGGATGCGGCGCGCGAAGGGGTGTTGAACCCAGACCTCCTCAGCAAACTTCACCAGAAGCAGGTGTCGTCTGTAGCACAGTTGATGGCATACTTCGAATAGTATGACAAGGAAGAAGAAGGCTGCCTCCGAAGAATTGCGGTGCCCGCACCAGTCCTTCGAGAAGTGAAGACGAAGCCAACAGTCCCGACTCCTCCGCAAGCCCCCCTTGATAATCGCTTCAATGAAGATAGACGGGGAAAGAAGCACTTCTGCTCCGAGGTATTAAATATTGCACCCTCCGCCCTGAAGATGCCTTTCAACTTTCAACAGGCACAAGCTAACAAGGCAAGTACCTCGAATCCTCAAGAAAAGATGGCTGGCAGGCGCTAGGCTTTCTTCTGTTGCGTACATGGCGAAAATAGAAGCCATGACACAAAAGATTATAAGTCCGAGAAACCAAGGGTTGGTTTCAGAGTCTGTGATGAGTGATTGACATATTTTATCCTCTGGATTCGAAGGGATCCCTTCGAAGGGGTTCGGAGGTTGTTTCACTGAATCCTTCGGTGGCTCGGTTGCTGTGGCTGTTGCAGCAGAGTGTGACTGATGGAGGGATCCGACAGTACACGATGATCTGGGTGTACCGAAGGGTTCGGTACTTTCGGTGGTGCATCGGAGTGTGTACCGGAGGTTGTTTACCCAGAGAGGTCTCCGGGGTACTGGATACACTTGTCTGTTTGTCTGTGGTGCGCAGGTGACTTCGGAGGCAATGGACGGTTCACAGCAAGTGAACTTGGGTTAAGCAGGAGGCTTGATGCCAGGCGAGCGGGGAGCTCGGTCATGAAGGTTGCATGGGGTCGAGGTCGTTCCTCGGGTCAAGGTGCACCAGGCGAAGGCAGAGAGTGCGGAGCGTGGCTCCGGCTGAAGGTACCCCGAGACAAAGTCCTCAAAGGCGAGGCACTTCGAAGGGTACTCCGAAAGGAGTGACTTCGGAGTATGGAGGACAAAGTCCTCAGTAGTGAGGCAAGGCATTTGAAGTGTGCTCTGGGTGGAGGCACTCGAAGGTTTGCCCGACGAAGGTCTTAGAAGTCGAGGTGCATCGAAGGCATGGTCCAGGTGAGGTTCATCGAGGAGTGTGCTCGAGGAGAGACACTACGAAGAAGTGCTCATGGAATGCTTCATGCGGAGGCCTTGGACGAAGGAGGGACTTCGAAGGGTTGTACTCCGAAGGTGGGGCTTCGGAGTGTGACTTACTTGAGGTACTTCGGCCATGCATGGCTTCGATACACGGACTGACGGAGTTCGAGCTGGTAGTAGATGCGAAGCCGTGGTGGTCCACTCCGGAGGTGGTGGCGTGAAGGCACAAGGGCTTTGACGGCTTCGGCTCAAACCATCACTGTATCGAAGGCTGACTTAAGTGAAGCGAAGGCCATCAGGCTCAAGGATTCTCACCGAAGCTACCGCACCCCTCGCGTGCGAAGGGGGGGCTTCAGAAGACTCCAAAACTGCAAAGGCTGATCGTGTCTGCTCTGCAAAAGCTGATAAATCTAGCGAAGCTTGTCTTTCTTCTTCAATCTCCGGTTCGATGCTGCGAAATGATCCTCCTTTGAGCTCCGTTGGAGTCATAGCTTCATCTCCGAATAGTAGTCTGAATGGAGTAAAACCTGTGGACCTTGTTTGCGTAGTCCGAATGGACCACAAAATCTTCGGAAGCTCTTCGATCCACAGTCCCTTTGCTAATCCTACTATCCTTCGATTTAGCCCTGACAAAATATTTCCATTGGCTCGTTCTACGGCTCCATTAGACTGAGGATGCCTCACTGCAGCAAAACATAACTGAATGCCTAGATCTTCGCAAAACTTTCTGAAAGGTTCTGCATTGAACTGTGTTCCATTATCAACTGTGAGTTGTCTAGGCACTCCGAACCGACAAATGATATTCTTCCAGAAGAATTTTTGTACATTGTTTGAAGTGATAGCTGTCAAGGGCTCTGCTTCCACCCATTTAGAAAAATATTCAATAGCTACCACTGCGAACTTCAGATTTCCCTTGGCTACTGGAAAGGGGCCGATTAAATCCATACCCCATCTGGCCATAGGCCATACCGGAGCAATGACTTGAAGAGCTGTTGGTGGGCGATGACTTCGTCGACCCATCCACTGGCATCCTTGACAAGTGCGGACTAAGCTCTCTGCATCAGCTGTTATTGTAGGCCAGTAAAGCCCCTGGCGAAGTGTTTTTCCTGCCAAAGCTTGCGGGGCTAAATGGCTACCACAAAGGCCTTCATAAATTTCTCGAAGAATTTCTTGACCTTCGGCTTGAGATATACATCGGAGTAGAGGGGAACATAATCCGGTCTTGTATAAAATACCGTTGATTATTTGATAATTTCTAGCTCTAAGCTTCAATCTTGACAATTGTGGCTCTTCAAGCAAATTTGTTCCTCCCTGTAAAAGTTCCATGATCGAATTTTTCCAATCTGCACTAGGAATGCAAAGAATCTCTGTAGAGGGAATTTGTGGCACCGAGGGTATACTGAGCTCCTCATAGAAAGCTTCTTCTGGTACATCCACAGCTCCGACTGTAGCTTTTGCTAAGATGTCTGCTTGCACATTTTCTGCTCTTGGTATACTCCGAATGGAAATACCCTTGAAGTGTGCTTCGATTTTACGGATTTCTTCTAAGTACTTTGCAAGCTGTGGATGCCGAACCTGGAAACTTTTATCTACGTGCCCTGCTACTATCTGAGAATCTGTCTTTATAATAATTCTTGTAGCCCCTAGAGCACGTGCTTTTCGGAGTCCCAATAAAATCCCTTCGTACTCCGCTATATTATTGGTAGACTTAAAGTTGAGTCTTGCGGAGTACATTGCTCTTTGCCCTGAAGGCGAAATTAATACTACTCCGATGCCTGCTCCGGATGCTTGGAAAGCCCCATCGGAGTAAACAGTCCAAACTCCGTCACTTGACTTCTCCGGAACCAAATTTGCAGGTGGAGTCCATTCTGCTACAAAATCTGCTAAAACTTGCGATTTGATTGCTGTCCTTGCCAGAAAAGATATGCCAAAGGGTGCTAGCTCAACTGCCCACTTCCCAATCCTTCCAGTGGAATCCTTACTTCGAAGCATATCTCCCAAAGGATACGAAGTTGGTACAATTACATTGTGTGCCAAAAAATAATGTCTTAATTTCCTCGAAGCCATTATCAAAGCATAAACGAACTTCTCGAGTTCGGAGTATCTTGTCTTCGCTCCTGATAATGCTTCGGATACAAAATAAACAGGATTTTGGACCAACTTCCCATTGAAATCCACTTCTCTGACAAGGACTGCACTGACAGCAGAACCTGTAGCTGCAAGGTAAAGGAGTAGGGTTTCGTCCGCAGTAGGCACCGTGAGTGTAGCAAGATTGCTGAGATACTCTTTAATATCTTCGAAGCTTTTCTGACACTCCGGTGTCCATGCAAAATCTTCGGACCCTTTCAATGCTTTAAATATAGGCAAGCTTCTCTCCGCAGACCTTGATAAAAACCTGCTAAGTGCTGCCAGACGACTAGTCAGCTTTTGCACTTGCTTTAAATTTTCCGGAGGAGCCATCTTTTTTAGCGCAGTTATTTGAGTAGGGCTAGCTTCAATTCCCCTGCTTGAAACTAAATACCCTAACAACTTTCCAGCCTTAGCTCCGAAGATACATTTTTCGGGGTTAAGATGGATCCCACATGCCCAAAGGCTATTGAATGTTTCTGCTAAGTCTAGGCTATGTTGGTGCTTTAAAGCACTCTTTATTACAATATCATCCATATAGGCCTCCACATTGCGACCTAGTTGATGACCTAGAGCCTTAGCAACTAACCTCGAAAAAGTAGCCCCGGCATTTTTTAAGCCAAAGGGCATTCTTACATAACAAAAAACTCCCGAAGGAGTTACAAAGCTTGTCTTGATCTCATCTTCGCGCTTCAACCATATTTGATGATAACCAGAATACGCGTCAAGGAAGCTTAATAACTCCGAACCTGCGGTGGAGTCGACCAATTGATCAATTCGGGGCATGGGGTAGGGGTCACGAGGGCATGCTTTATTCAAGGATGTGAAATCAATGCACATGCGCCACTTTCCGGAAGACTTCTTTCTGACGAAGACTGGGTTGGCTAACCATTCTGTGTGAGCCACTTCTTTGATAATCCCAGCCTTCATCAATTTCTCAACTTCGTCTTTCGCTAGAGCAGCTCTTTCTGCAGACATTTTCCGGAGTCCTTGCCGAACAGGGCGGGCCTTCGGGTTTACAAGTAAACTATGTTCAATGATATCCCGATCGACTCCGGTGATATCTTCGTCAGACCAAGCGAAGACATCCAAATTCTCTTCCACCACCTTTTCCAAGGAGGTTGCAACTTCTGGAGGTAAATCTTTACCAAATTGAAATGTATACTCTTTACCATCTTTAACAATGACCTTCGCTGCAATCTCTCCTTCAGGACTTGGTCTCGGAAGGGATTTCTTTGAAGCTTCGGAAGGGGCTGAAAAAATTTCTTCATTGTCTTGTACATTGTTTACTTGTCTTGGATCAAGAGGGGGACCATGACCATATTCCGCTCGCCGAGCGATATCTTGATCTCCGAAGACAGTAATGACTCCTGCTTGTGTGGGCATCTTCATGCACAAATAATTGTGATGCACCACAGCTCCGAACTGGTTTAGCATGCCTCTTCCGAAGATGACGTTGTAAGCATACGGGGCATCTATAACATCGAAGATTACTTCCTCAGTTCGGGCCAACAAACCTTCCCCGAAGGTAACTTCCAGGCCTATTTGGCCAAGTGCATCAAGCGGAGGTCCTGCGAAGCCTTGCAAAGGACGAGCCGCTGGAAGGAGATGCTTTCTGGAAATGCACAATTGATCGAAGGCTTGAACAAAAATGATGTCTGCCGAACTACCTCCGTCAATCAACACCCTTCGAACTTCAGTGCCCGCAATATCAGCAGTAATAACAAGTGGGTCTGCATGCGGGAACTTAATGCCAGCTACATCCTCCGCAAAAAAGGATATCAGTACATGAGACCACTCCGGCATTGCAGCTGCAGACGACGAAGTCCCAATATGGCCTACTTCCCTGACGTAGTCTCTTCGCTGTCTCTTTGACATACTTCCGAGGGTACCTCCTCCAGAGATGGGGAGGACTACTCTTTTCCCTCGGTCTTGCCCTTCCTCTTGCTTCGGGGGTGGCATAACATTGGCCACTGGAGGGTGTCTTGCGGCATCAAAGTTTTCTATCCGCGCCACAGCCTGAACCGGCTCTGGGCGCGCTGCAGCTGGAACTCGGTCGGTAGTACCTCGACCCGAAGTTCTTTCTAGATACTCTCCTCTTAGAGTAAGTATAGCCTTGCAAGTATCAGTTGCATGGCTTCGATTTTCACCATGGATGCAGCAGAAAAGGGTCTGGCCTTTGCCAGCCGTTTTCCCTGGCGGCCTCCAGCCGCTGGCCTTGTTCCCCGAAGACTGTGGAGCTCTCTGTATAAACTTCTGTGGTGGTGCAATATTCAAGACTTCAGAACGAGGGTGCTTTTGCCCTCTTCTCCGATCATGTTGAACTTCGAAGACTGGTTCTTGCGGCTGTGCCGAAGTTTTTACTTCTACTTTAACTTCTTGCAATATGGATGAAGTAGCTGCAGTTCTTCGAAGCCAACCTTCTTCTGACCTCGCATACTCCTCGAAGTATGACATCAACTGAGAGACCGAGGAGATGCTTTTCCGATGAAGCTTATCCAGGAGGCCTTGATGAGTGACGCCTTCCCGAGCTGCATCAACTACCGAAGATGCAGACAACCCTCGGATCTGCGACTTCGTATGAGCGAAGCGCTTGAAATATTGCCTCAATGTCTCTCCGGGGAGCTGTTTCACCTGGAAAAGGCTTCCTGTTGACATGGGAGGCACGAAGGTGCCTTGAAAATTGCTTACAAACTTCTTCTTCAACTGCCCCCATGAATTAATTGATCCTGGCTTCAAGGACCAGAACCACCTTAATGCCACTCCTTGAAGTGCTAAGGGGAAGCACTTTGCCATGGTGTCTCGCACTCCTCCGCTAGCTTCAATTTCTAGGGCATAAGAACGAACAAACTCTCCGGGATCTTCATCTCCAGCATACTTACAGAGCTTCGAAGTCTTAAACTTCGGATCAAAGCGAACTTTCTGCAGCTCAGGATGCAGCGGAGATTCATTATCGAAGGAGGCGTTCTCCGGGGCTTCGGGATAATCGGGTTCGTCGTCTTCGGGCACTTCTAGGATAGCTGGGATGGCTTGAGAGCGAAGCCTGTTCGCAGCTTCTTGTCGCCACCTTGCTACTTCAGCTTGAAGGTTGGCCATTTGAGTGGCCATATCTCCAAGATTGTCTTCATCTCCTCCGGAAGGATCTTACGGGTCTTGAGAACTAGTAGGATCAGTTCGAAGTGGGATGGAAGGTGGAAGAGGGATTCCAGGTGGTCGAAGTATAGAAGGATTTGGCGGAGAAGCTTCGTATGTTCGAGGGATGGAAACTCCTTCTGGAGTTTGAGGTGGAGGGAAAGTCGAAGGCCCTCCGACTTCGACCGTGTCGGACGGGGTCTCTCCGGAGATCCGAGAAGACCTCCGAACAGGGTTACGAGGTGCGCTCCGCTTAGGAGGCATGATGTAGGAAGTTGGTAGAGAACGAAGTTTTTCGAACTAGGTTCCCCACGGACGGCGCCAACTGTTGGCGTAAAAGATTACGCTAACAGGTTTCTGTAGATTAGAAACTAACAAACAGAGTGTTTGTGAAATGAACTGTTCTAAGCCTCCGAAAGGATAATAACTTAGAATGGTTCGAATGTGTGTATTGTATAACTTGTATTCGGTCCCTATTACAGGGTGAAATGGGGGGTATTTATAGGCCCAAATATTAAGGAAAGGACCTATTTACCCCTCTATTACAACCGACATAGTGGGAACTATTCGGTACCCTTGATAGGGCTAAAATGGTAAAAGACTAATCTAATAATATAAAAGATAAATCTTCCATCTTAGCTGGCAATAAAGATCTCGAAAAGCCTTAGTTCGAAGATATACTCCAAACCAATGCCTATCTTAGTACTTCGAGCCTGACTCAGGGTATCTTCGAAGATGAACGTCTAGAAACCTTCGAATCCATTATCTGCTTTTGTGCTGTTATGGCAATAACCCCGAAGATGGGATATTTTCCCCCAACAACTATTGTTGGCCAATAAAACCCTTGCCGAAGCGTCTTGCCCGCTAGCGCTCGAGGGGCTAAATGACCTCCGCATAGCCCTTCGTGGATGCCCCGAAGTATGTCTTGACCTTCGGGCTGTGAGATGCATCGAAGTAGGGGTGAACACACTCCGGCCTTGTATAGTACTTCATCAACAAGCTTGTAATTTCGAGCTCTTGCTTGCAACCTTCGAGCTTCTGGGCCTTCAGGAGGGTCCCTGCTACTTTGCAACAAGCTTATTATCGGAGCCCGCCAATCTGTAGTTGGAATGCACATTACTTCTGACGAGGGTATTTGGTCAGCCACTGGCTGCTCTAGCTCTTCGTAGAAAGCACCCTCCGGGAGGTCCACCGCTCCTGCTGCAGCCTTTGCAAGAATATCTGCAAGTTGATTCTCCGCCCGAGGGATGCTTCGAACTGTAAACCCTTTGAATGCTGCTTCGGCCTTGCGGATTTCTTCGAGGTATTGCTCGAGATGTGGGTTTTTTGCTTGAAAACTTTTGTCAATATGCCCCACGACGACTTGGGAATCTGTCTTGATCACTATTCTTGCAGCTCCGAGCGCTTTAGCCTTTCGAAGGCCTAGCAAGATTCCTTCATACCCGGCAATGTTATTAGTGGTTCTGAAGTTGAGCCTTGCGGAATACATGGCCTTCTGCCCTGATGGTGATATGATGACGGCCCCTGCTCCGGCACCTGATGCTTGGTAAGCTCCGTCAGAGAATATTGTCCAAAAACCTTCGGAGGGTTCTTCCGGGGTCCAGATTGCAGATGGAGTCCATTCTGCTACGAAATCTGCTATAATTTGAGATTTAACAGCTGTCCTCGCCGTGAAGGAGATTTCGAAGGGTGCCAGCTCGACCGCCCATTTTCCAATCCTGCCTGTGGAATCTTTGTTTCGGAGCATATCCCCAAGAGGATACGACGTAGGGACGATCAGATTATGCGCCAAGAAATAATGCCTCAGCTTCCGCGAGGCCATTACTAGGGCATAAGCAAACTTCTCGAGCTCGGAGTACCTGACTTTAGCTCCGGATAATGCCTCCGACACAAAATACACTGGGTTCTGGACTAGCTTTCCTTTAAGCTGAACTTCCCGGACTAGTACTACGCTCACTGCTGAATTTGTTGCTGCAAGATAAAGGAGCAATGTTTCTTCTGGGAGGGGAATGGTCAAAATTGATAATCTTCTGAGGTATTCTTTTATATCATCGAAGCTCTTTTGGCACTCCGATGTCCATTGAAAGCTTTCGGACCCCTTTAGTGCTTTGAAAATTGGGAGGCTCCGCTCTGCTGACCTGGCCAGGAACCTGCTAAGGGCTGCAAGTCTCCCTGCTAACTTTTGAACCTGCTTCAAATTCTCTGGTGGAGCCATCCTTTGTAGTGCACTTATCTGTGTTGGGCTAGCTTCGATTCCCCTGCTCGAAACTAAGTACCCTAGCAGTTTCCCTGCTTGAGCTCCGAATATAAATTTTTCCGGATTGAGGCGTACTCCACATGCTCGGAGGCTCTCAAACGTTTCGGCTAGATCTAGGCTATGCTGGTTTTTTTGAGCACTTTTTATTACAATATCATCCATATAGGCCTCGACATTTCGGCCTATCTGATGACCTAGAGCTTTAGCTATTAAACGAGAAAAGGTTGCTCCGGCATTCTGCAGCCCAAAAGGCATTCTTACATAACAAAATACTCCGGAAGGAGTTATAAAGCTTGTCTTGGCTTCGTCTTCGTGTTTTAGCCATACTTGATGATATCCGGAGTATGCGTCGAGGAAACTTAGCAATTCGGACCCAACTGTGGAATCTACCAACTGATCTATTCGGGGCATCGGGTAGGGGTCTCGCGGGCATGCTTTATTTAATGAAGTGAAATCAATACACATGCGCCACTTGCTCGAGTCCTTCTTCCTTACAAAAATAGGGTTAGCCAACCACTCGGTATGGGCTACCTCTCTGATGATGCCAGCCCTTAACAATTTTTCTACTTCGGCCTTGGCTAGGCTTGCTCTTTCTGCTGACAGCTTGCGGAGCCCCTGGCACACAGGCTTGGCCTTCGGGTTGACGAGCAGACTATGCTCGATGATGCTTCGATCGACCCCGGTGATGTCTTCGTCAGCCCAAGCAAATATGTCCAGATTTTTCCTGACGACTTCTTCTAACGAGGCGGTTATTTCTGGAGATAGCCCCTTGCCGAATTTCACTGGGTACTCTTTGCCATCTTCCGAGATTATTCTTGTCTCAACACCACCCTCTGGGCTTGGCTTGAGCGAAGATCCCTTCGGAGGGTTCGAGGCCTCCGGTACTTCTTCGATGCTTTCCGCCACATTATGTACCTGTCGGGGGTCCAATGGCTGCCCATGGCCATACTCCGTCCTCCTGGCTACAGCTTGGTCTCCTGAAATAGTAAGCACTCCACATTGCGTGGGCATTTTGAGACAAAGGTAATTATGATGTGCTATAGCCCCGAACTGGTTCAACATCCCTCGGCCGAAGATAGCATTGTAAGCGTATGGGGCATCAACCACATCGAAGATCACCTCTTCTACTCGGGCCAAAGTCCCCTCTCCGAAGGCAACCTCGAGGCCTATTTGGCCGAGGGCATCGAGAGGCGGTCCTGAGAACCCTTGAAGCGGCCGGGCTGCTGGAAGTAGATGCTTCCGAGGTATGCACATCTGGTCGAAGGCCTAGACGAAGAGTATGTCTGCGGAGCTCCCGCAACCTACCAGGATCCTTTGAACGTCTGCTCCTGCTATATCAGCAGAGATGACTAATGGGTCAGCATGGGGGAACTTCACCCCCGCCGCATCGCTGGCTGTGAATGAGATGGGCACACGGGACCATTCTGGCATCCCTTCGGCGGAACTCGAGGTCCCAATGTGCCCGACCTCGTGGACGTACTCGCGCCACTGTCTCTTGGACATGCTTCCGAGGGTCCCCCCTCTGGAGATGGGCAGGACCACTCTCTTGCCGCGGTCTTGCGGGTCTTCTTGCTTTGGTGGTGGCATAATACTGGCCACCGGTAGATGTATGGGGGCTTCGAGGGCACCGGCTCGGGCCACAGTTTGAACAGGCTCCGAGCGTGCCGACGGTGGGGCCCGATCCGAAGTACCCCGCCCGGTATTTCGCTCAAGGTAGTCGCCCCGAAGGGCCAACACTGCCTTGCAATCCTTCGTGTCATGGCTTCTATTGTCGCCATGCACGCAACAGAAAAAACTCTGGCGCCTGCCAGGCATCCTTTCTTGAGGCTTTGGTGGCCCAGCCTTAAAATTCTTCGCCTGCTGGAAATTGGCAGGTGCCTTCGAAGCTGAAGGTGCAATGTTTAGCACCTCCGAGCGGAAATACTTCTTCCCCCGCTTGTACTCGTTGAAGCGGTTGTCTTGTGGAGGTTGCAGAGTAGCGGAGGCTTCAGGCTCCCTTTTGACTTCTCGGAGGGTGGGCAATGGTGTTTCAGCTCGCCGAAGACATCCTTCCTCCGCCTTGGCATACTGTTCGAAGTATGCCATGAGCTGCGCCACAGACGTCACTGGCTTCCGATGGAGTTTGCTGAGGAGGTCGGGGTTCAGCACCCCTTCGCGGGCAGCGTCAACTACCGAAGAGGTAGATAGGCCCTTGATCTGTGACTTGGTGTGGGCGAAGTGTATGAAGTACTCCCGGAGGGTTTCTCCCACCCGTTGCTTTACCTGAAACAAACTTCCTGTGGACATCGGGGCTACGAAGGTACCTTGGAAGTTGCTCACAAATTTTTTTTTAGCTGCTCCCATGAACTGATCGATCCTGGCTTTAGGGACCAGAACCAACGGAGTGCCACGCCTTCGAGAGCGAGGGGGAAGCATTTTGCCATGGTGCTTCGCACCCCTCCGCTTGCTTCTATTGCTAGGGCGTAAGAGCGGGCAAACTCTCCAGGGTCCGACCCCCCGGAGTACTTGTGTAGCTTCGAGGCCTTGAATCTGGGGTCGAAAGGCACTCTCTGCAGATCCGAATGTAATGGAGACTCATTATCGAAGGATGCATTCTCAGCTTCCTCCGGGACTTGGATAACTTCTAGGGGATTGCGGGTTCCATCGTCTTGAGGCCCTCCTGGAGTTTCGGTGGAAGCTTGAGTGCGGAGGCGATCGGCGGCCTCTTGCCTCCACCTGGATACCTCCTCCTGAAGCCTGGCTAGTTGCGTAGCCTCGGTTTCGGGAGGGCCTTCGTCTTCGTCGGAGGGCACTTCTGGATCTCGGCTAGCTGCGTAGTCGGTCTGAAGCACCGTAGGAGGAGCAAGAGGGCCCCGGGGCGCTCGACGCCCAGCGGTGTCGGTGGGAATCGCCAGATTAACCGAGGGTCCGGCTCCATTGGTCCGAGGGGACCTTCGGAGAGGACCCGAAGCCTGGCTACGCTTCGGAGGCATAACTAGTCGCGAAGAGGTCTTGGAGATGGAGGACTTCGAACGACTCGAGGGGTCGAGAGAAGGCCTTCGGGCTGCACTAAGAAGCCCTTAACTGAAGGGTGCGCGGAATCTTGGGACTCCGAGGCTCCCTCCGTAAGTGCTCTTCGGAGTGCAGTCAGCAGTAGAGAACAAGCTTTTAGAACTTGGTTCCCCACGGACGGCGCCAACTGTTGGCGCAAATGTTACTCCAACAGGTTCTCGGTAATCAAGAACGGACAAACAGGAAGTTTGTGTTTTAGGACTACTTTGAGTCTCCGGAATGGATAATAACTCAAGTGGTCCGAATAAGTGTAGATGAACAACTTGTTCTGGATCCCCTCTTACAAGGTACAATGGGGGGTATTT
The DNA here is from genome assembly GCA_019279435.1 of Zizania palustris. Lineage (NCBI taxonomy): Eukaryota > Viridiplantae > Streptophyta > Magnoliopsida > Poales > Poaceae > Zizania > Zizania palustris. Next base: position 24,691,672 of record JAAALK010000085.1, on the reverse strand, counting down.
ATAGGGGAAAAAGCATAAGGAAAAGACCTATTTACCCCTAGATTACAACCGACATAGTAGAAACTATTCGGTATTATAAACAATGTTATACACGGTAAAGTACTGCAAGGTAAATGGATAAGCTGGACATCCAATCAATCATGTCCTTCGGCTTCGAGGCCTCCATCCTCCCTTCGGAGGGTTCTCTAGGGCTTCGCACCGTAGCACCCTCCGGTCGTGGCAACGTATGCTTCGAACAACAGTCCGCCGGCTTCGGAGTCCTCATCAGCCTTTGAAGGGTTAATCTTTAAGTCTTGGAAATGGAGTAATTTCCCCCAACATTATTGTTTTGTTCTTTTTCTTTTCACATAACCATTCAGCCTCTAAAATCTCTTCCATCAACACCTGCATGCAATAACTTAAGACACAAGATGTAAAATATTGAAGTAAACATCATTACCTTCAGATACGACATTATGTACCTAAAAATCAACCATGCATATCTCTTTTAATGAGTTGCATGTGCTTTAGCTTATTTGCATATTTATTAATGGTACATAATTACATTTCCTTGCATTGAGATCTCTTCTATTACATTCTGACTGATTACTTACAATTGCTGAGCCTTTTAAAGTCACAGGCTGAGAAAACCACGCCCCAAATAGCAAAGCTACCAGCAAGGTGTGGCACATTCAGGCGTGCAGTCTCCATACCACTAGCAAGGTGTGCACCGTTGGGCGAGTTGCGGAGACCATTGAGGAAGTAGAAGGTAGAACCTCCCACATCACCAACGCTAAACGTCATGCCCACAACATCAAGGATACATTTTGGGCATGGATCACCCTCCATAGGAGGTCGCTGCATTGTGGCTGCTGGGTGGCTCTATCAGAGGATTAGATGCTTGGATGGAAGAAGAAGCAATGGAATATCACCAGCAAACAGAAACTCTCAAGGGTTTGAAGATACAAATCGAAAACTCCAGAGAAGATAGATAATGCGATCAGATCGTTTCATTGAGTAGGGAACTATGAGCGGCATGGACTACTAACGACAATATCGTGGTGTGTCGCACAAGAAACAAATCAAAGACCGAATACAAATGAGTCCTAACTTCTCCGGCAAGAATAAAAAACCCTAAATTCGTGCCACGTCAAATAATATATGGAAACAATAAGCAAAGACCGAATCGGATTTAAATATCGGACCTTTAGTGTCGCCGGAGCAAACAATAATTGAAGGGTAAAGGAAATAAAAATCGCACCAATTTTCACTTGTACTCGAAAGGTGGGATCAGAGTGTTGGGCGTGTCAAAGCTCTCCAAGATCTCGGACTTGCCTCCGCTTGGGCTGCCCTTCTTATCCATGTCCTTCTTCTCAAAGAGTGCATCGACGAAGGTCTTTTCGTTGTAGAACCGGCAGGTGGCAGCGCCCTGTGGGAAGTTGATGCCATAGGGGAAGAAGTTGGCCTTGGACTTGGTGAGGCAGCCGCCCAGAGCCCCTCAGCCGCCCAAAGCCCCACCGCCCGAAGCCCCACCGCTCGAAGCCCCCAAAACCCGGAGCTTGGAGCCCCCGCCGCCCGCAGCCCCCTGCCCCCCACCGCCCGCAGCCCCCCGTTGCCCGGAGCCCGTTCCACCAGCAACCCCTCACCTCCCAGAACCTCTGCCGCCTAGAGCCCCCTGCCTCCCGGAACACCACCGCCTGGAGGCCCCCGCCCCCGTCTCCCGAAGCCTCGCCTCATAGAGCCCCGCCTCCCAGAGTCCCCGCCACCAAGAGCCCCCCACCTCCCGGAGCCCCACCACCCGGAAGTTGTCACGCGCATGGATACAGTTGTAAGTCACAAATTAATTTTTATATATTTACAAGGAAAATTTTATACTATCCCAAATCAGCATAAACCATTTATTTTATATTTTATATAATCTAATGGTTGTGATTTGAATATGACAATCTATTACCTCTTAGGAGATAATATGTTATATCTCCTTCCTGTGTATGATACATGTGCATGCAAAGAATAACAAACAATCAATATCCTTTCTTTCTTTCTTTTTATGTGCACATACATAGATTATGACTTAAATTACGCGTGCATGCATATGCTTAAGTTAAATTCACTTCCGTGTGCACATGCAACTAAGAGCATGCAGAAGATTACATTTTGATGGCATTAATTTCTTTCCACGAGCATATGCAAATCGCTAGCTATTCTTGTAGTCAAAGAATCTATCTGCATAATCAACACAATCATCTTATAATAATACATAATTTTGTAGGTATTTGAAATAGTTTTTATTTTGATTATATCGTTCTGGTAACAATTATTTTTTTGTTTGAATACGTGATTTATCTCTGTAGAATTCATAAAATTTCAAAGTTTATTTTTAATCAATCTAATTATTATAAGTTAAAAAATCATTAAATGGGTAGACCCACGCAGCAGTTAGATTGTATTTTAGGATATGTATTTTTTCCATCAACTTCTATTATGTTACATGATCCAATATAAAAATGTGATTTTCGTTCATCGTTAGATGTCAAGAGCACCGTATGTAATTGTCTGTTAGTAGTACTATAAATTGTGACAGATTGTAACCATTTAATAAAAAAATTAAAATTTATTTTAGTTAATTAAATATGATTAAGGGCTAAGATTTTTGCACGAATGGATACAGTACCCGTATTGAGTCACAAATTAATTGTATATGCATGTATCTATATAATTGCATTCTTGAATATTAATGAGATTGAGTTAGAGATCACAATCGTCCAAAAACACAATATAATTGAAAGGAGTGTAATAAGGCAATATGTGAGATTGATTGTTTGATTATTTTTCATGGAAAGTATAGATCAACATGCATGCAGGTTTTTCTATGGAAAGTACGGTTAAAATATATTCTGCCTTAATTAATTTTTGCCATTAGATGGTAGGTGAGCCAAATATATGGCAGTCTGCGGGGATTACAGGAGGTTGTCTGTGGGATCGAGTGGATGGATGAACGGTTCAGATATTTCCAATGATTACAGATGAGAGATGAACAGTTCAGATGCTCCCAATGATGATAGATGAGAGACAAACGGGACATATGCTCCCATTGATGATAGATGAGAGACGAACGGGCCAGATGCTCCCAATGATGATAGATGAGAGACACACGGGCCATATGCTCCCAATGATGATAGACGCGAGATGGATGGCCTAGATGCTTCCAATGATGAAAAGCTTAAAATCTTTATATAGTAGGGTAGACGCATAGATTTTTATCATAATCAACTCTCTCTCTCTCTCTGATTGAGGAGCCATTTTGAAGAGCATGGGCCTCATGGCTCCAGATGTGATTAGTGATTGTCAACGGAAGTCAAGAGGGAAAGAAGAGAAGATGAGACCTGTTGTGTCTGGGTCGCGTGTGACTCAGGTACACGGGCAGCGAGCGACTGCCGGGCAGAGGGGCTGCAGAGGCAGGCTGGCCCAATCCGAGTATATGGGCTAGGAGGAGCAGAGGATCCACTAGCCTGTTGACTAGGATTGACTCAGGTACACGGGCGGTGAGCGATTGCCGGGTTGAGGGAGCTGTGGAATCAGGCCGGCCTAATCTGGGTACTCGGTGCAAAGACGGTGGACACTTTGTCAGTTTCGGCGCAAAACTGATGACCGCTAATCTTGGATCTGACCGTTCTGAGGCGAAGCCGTAGTTGCTACGAAAGCTCTGCATCAGGACAAGTTATCTTTATTTAGGTTTGTACTATTTTGCCTTTAGGCCCACAGTCTGTAAGTCGAGTCTGTAAAAAACCCTAAGGGCATTTTGGTCTTTTCCATTTTTGTTTCAGCGTCTATTTAAACCCTAGGGGTAATTTTGATTTTTTCCCATATATTGGGCTGCCTATAAAAAGCCCCCAATACCTAGGGTTAGGGTCACCCATTTTTGAAAAACACTTTACCAATTTAGAAATTCGTGGGTCACTTTCCCTTGCGATTACTTTTTGCGTTTTTCATCCACCGAGTTCTTCCGCACTGAAATTGCCACCGCCGTCGTTCGTTTCCTCTCCGGGTTGTGCTTGTTCTCTGATCGAATCAGCCGAGGCTCGCAGTAGCAGAAGCTAGCGTTGCACCTAGCGCAGCGGCTAGCACGACAGCCTAGGCCGCATAGGCTGTGCACGGGAGCCAAGACCCTGCATCCACGAGCTAGCAGCGCACGACATCAGGAACCAAGGCCAGGCCTCCACGTGGCGTGGCCAGGAACCATGCAGCGCACAGGATTTTTTGCTGCGTGGTCGCGTGTCGCACGAAGCCAGGAGCAGAAGATACAGCACACAACCTTCAGACACAAGAAACGAGGCTAGTTTTGTTCATCCTATAGCACAAATTAAAATCTTCTATTTCAAGTTTTGTTTAGCATCTGTAGTATTTTGGATTGAATATTTGAGCTTTTTTTATACATCTGCTTCAGTTTTGTTTATCATTTAATCTGTGATTAATACACTGTGTGTTTACTGAATTAATCCTTGTCATGATTAGATGTGTTAAATAGTGTGCTACTCATTAGGTTTTAATTCTCATGTTTACTTTTAATTAGATTCTTGTTGACCTTGTGTTGGATGAAATGTCAATGAGCAATGAATAGTTTTATGTGCCAGATGTTTTTGATTTGATGAAAGGTTTGTAGGAATGTCATTAATGTTGTAAGTTATTTTAGTCTGCCTTTAAGCACTGTGTTGGTGTCTTTCTAATTAGGACACCGGTCGTTTTTAGGCTAGATTATTTTTAGCACTTTTGATCTAGTTGCTTCTACTGATTGTTTGTTGAGGTGCGTTGGGTGTTGGGAGAAGGCCATTGATTCGAAAGAATTTTTACACGCCCATTCACCCCCATCTGGTCGCTACTTTTGGTCCTACAAGTGGTATCAGAGCCTGGTTAGGGTTTTTCCATACCTTAACCGGTTCTAACCCAAGGTAGTGATCATGACGTCTTCTAGTAAGGTCCCGTCCCTAGAAGCTTTTGGCTACACTTATTGGAAGACTCGCATGCGAGCCTATCTCATGAGCCAGAGCTCGGACATTTGGGACGTTTGTGTTCATGCTACTGTTACCATACTTCCTGTTGCTGAACGTACATCCCCCGAGATAATCGCCTAGCATCAAAACAACAGCAAAGCGGTGAACATTTTGTTTTTTGGTTTAGGTCCCACTGAGTTTGAGCGTGTGAGCCATCTCAGCACTGCTAGAGAGATCTGGGCTACCCTCCAGGCACACCATGAGAGGACAGCCCAGGTCAAGGCTCGGCTCTATAAGACTTACCGGCATGAATATGAAAATTTCACACAGAAGTCAAGTGAATCTATTGAATCTTTGTTTGGTCATTTTCAATCGATCATCAACAAGCTTCGGGCCAACAAGGCCGATGGAGTTCAGTTGGTCTTAGATCATGAGAAGTCGCTCAAGGTTCTTCATACCTTGGACCCTAAGATCTGGGAGATCAAGGTATCCTCTATCATTGAGAGCACTTCTTATGATACCTTGACTATCGCAGAGCTTTTCAGTAAGCTCAAGGCCACGGAGGTTGATATCCAGTTGAGATCAAATCTCACTGGTACTGGCTCAAAAACCCTAGCCCTTGCGACACCTTCTGCTGACTCCTCTTCTTTGAGCTATGCTGGGTTGTCCTTGATGTCTATCACTGAGGACCAGCTTGATTCACTAGGAGATGATGATCTGTGTCTGTTTAACAACCGGGTGCGTCGTGTCTATGATAAGTGAATGTTCAAAAGACACGGCACAAAATCCAAATGCTTTGAGTGTGGTGATCCAGGTCATTTCATCGCCGACTTCCCCAAGCGGAATGGTCACAAGAAGGGTACCGGTAGTGGCTCCTATGACACCGGCAAGCACGATAGCTCCACCTTCACAAAGGGCAAGCCCAAGACAAGATTCTTTCGAAAGGCCCTGAAGGACTACCGGCGTGAGAACAAGAAGCGAGACAAGGCCTTCTTCGCCGAGATGGAGGGAAGCTACTCTAAGCGGTCTTCGTCTTCTTCCTCTTCATCAAGCTCAAGTGATGAGGATATCGTGATCAGGAAGGGGAAGGACAAGGATGATCCGGCGGGCCTCTGCTTCATGGCCTTCGGGGACAAGCTGAAGAACCGCTCGCATCACCGCCGAAGATCCCATAAGAGCTTCTGTTCAATGGCTCTTTGGGATAAGGAAGAGAAGGGATCCCCCGACAACTCCGACGACGACGACGATGAAAAGGTATCCTCCTATCAACAAGAAGTCATTGATTTACTTAAAGAGAACTGTCAGGAGTTGAGGTATTGGGAGAAACTGCTTAGAGGGGCTAAGAAAGAATAGATGAGCTTGAGAGTGAGCTTGCTATGGCCAATGGCAGGATTGAGAGTCTATCTTCTTCCCCTTGCTTGGGTGGTAGCAGTGAGTGACCTAACTGTGAGGTGTTACTATGTGACCTGACGACTCTGAAGTCCAAGTACACAGAGAGGGTAGATGAGAGAGACGCTTTGGCCACTGAGCTTGAGAGCACTCAGCTAGAGCTGAAAGATGCTCATGCCACTGTTGTCGTGCCCTATGTTGACTGCCCATCCCATCTAGCTAGTTTAGCTGAGCTGAGAGCCAAGAGTGATGAGCAGTTGGGCGAGTTAGAGAGAGTCAGAGCTGAGCTGGAGCAGACTAGGCTAGAACTTTAGACATTGTCAGTTTCACCCATTGTTTGTGAGAACTGCTTGTCCCTTAGATTGGAGTTGATCAAGCTGAAAGCTGAGAAGTCTGTCCAAGTCTATAGAGAGTGTGGGATCTGCTTGTCTCAGGTGGAGGTACTAGCTTCCTTGAGAGAGGAGCTAGCCGATGCTCAGAATGAGAACTTTTACCTCCGTCAAATCCTGAGTTGGGTGAGTGCCAGAGAGCCACAGCTCGGCATGATGATCCAGCAGTTCAAGAGGCAGGATGGGTTTGGGGTAGGTTATACCTACACCAAGGCTGACTTTGAGAGTGCCATTAGCCGAGCAGTGGAGTGGAGTAAGATGACTCCTAAGCAGAGATATCCCAAGACTCACTCCACTGAGTCTTTCCAAGCTAGTCAGCCCAAGGATGCAGTGTTCCAAGAACAACCTAAAGCTCCACCTAAGAAGCCCATCTGGGTCCAAAAGCCCAAGCATCTCCACATTTCTCTTAACTCTCTACCTGGACCCTCTCACACCAAAGAGTATACACCCAACACCACCAAGCCTAAGAACCCCAAGCCTCAACCATATCCCAAGAATCCTACCTATCACTGTGAGTTTTGTCAGAGATACGGGCATCTTGAGGAGTTTTGCTTCACGAGGAAGCGGGTTGATAGAGCAGAGAGAGCTCTAAGTAGGCAGGAGCAGTTCTATCAGCAGGGTGGTAGACTAAGAGTTCCTCGACGTGGGGAGAGGCTAGAGGCCAGGCCACGTCATGTAGGTGGTGGTAGAGGAGACGACTTTCATGCCCGTGCTCCGGAGGGTGGTTTTTGCTCCGGGAGAGCTCCAGGTCGTTTTGTATACGGCTTTGGACCTAGTGGCCGAGACTTTAGGCAGAACCGAGGACCGCACTTTGAGCCACATTCTGGTCCGGACTTTTATGATTCTTTCTGCTTTCCTTCTTTTGAGCAGATGGCTCAACACTAGGTTTAGCTCTTTTGCTAAACCTGGTGCCAGACCATTTCCTCCCACTTACGAACATTGATCGTGCATGATCGAGGACTGGAGGACGTGTGGATCATGGATTTAGGATGCTCTCGCCACATGACAGGACATCATAGATGGTTCTCCAGCCTCACTTCCCCAAGCTCCAAGGAGTACATCACTTTCGGGAATAGTGGTCAAGGGAAGGTACATGGCATTGGCTCAATTCGCATCTTTGATCATTTCTCTTTGAAGAATGTTGCTTTGGTTGGAAACTTGAATTTTAATTTGATCTCTGTTTCGCAACTTCTTCATGATGGTTTAGAGGTTTGATTTAAGAAGGGCATGTATTCTGTCGTTGATTCTAGAGAATCTTTGGTTTGCCAGATCTTACCCTTCGGTAAGGTTTTTCGGATTGATTTCTCTAGTTCTTTTGGCCCTTCTCGCTATTTGATTGCTGGATCCTCCTCTGAGCTCTGGAAGTGGCATAGGAGGTTAGGCCATTTGAGCTTTGATTTGCTAGTCAGATTGAGCTCTATGGACCTTATCCGATGATTGCCCAAGCTTAAGATGGAGAAGGATCTAGTTTGCCATCTCTGTCGTCATGGGAAAATGGTTGCCGCTTCTCACACACCTGTGACTGAGGTGATGACTTTGTACTCAGGAGAGCTGTTACACATGGACACTGTTGGTCCAGCTCGGGTACGCTCAGTTGGTGGGAAGTGGTACGCACTTGTGATCGTTGATGATTTTTCTCGATTCTCGTGGGTTTTCTTTTTGGAGTCTAAGGATGAGGCTTTTCAGTGTGTTCATGACCTAATTTTGAAGCTGAAGAATGAGAACAATGGTCGGATGCGAGCAATTCACTCTGACAATGGCTTTGAGTTCAAGAACTCTCAGTTCATCAGCTTCTGCAGTGATCAGGGTCTTGAGCATCAGTTTTTTGCCCCTTACACTCCCCCACAGAACGGCGTTGTGGAACGAAAGAACTGCATGCTAGTCGAGATGGCCAGTACGATGCTTGATGAGCATAGGACTCGTAGGCGCTTTTGGGCTGAAGCCATGAACACGGCTTGCTATCTAGCCAACCGCATTTTTCTTAGAGCTTACTTAGGTAAGATGTCATATGAGTTGCAGTTTGGTAGACATCCCAAGGTTTGTCACTTGCAAGCGTTTGGCTGCAAGTGCTTTGTGCTCGAGAAGGGAGGGCATGTGGACAAGTTTGAGTCTCGTTGTTGGGATGGAGTCTTTCTTGGTTATGCTTTGCATTCTCGAGGCTTCCGTATTTGGAACCTTAACTCCCAGCAGCTTGTCGAGACTTGCGAGGTTTCTTTTGATGAGTCCACGCCTTCGCTGACTACTTCTTTAGAGCTTTCTGGAGATGATGAGCTTGGAGAGTCCATCTTCGAGGAAGATGATGACATTCCAGCTGTTGATGAGGGTGGGCCTTCTGCACAACCTATAGACCCCACACCTTTTGAGACCTCGACTGAGGATGAGGGTAGACCTCTGATCACTTCTTCCACTTCGATCGAGCCCCCTCAGTCAAGTCCAGAGGTGCCAGAGGGGGGTGAATGGGAGCTTTTAAAAATTCAGGCTAAAAACAGCCTTCGGTTTTAATCCTGTCTTCTGCGGAACAGGCTTCGAACACTATCTTCGAAGGTCTGATTCGGAGGTACTTCGACAGCTCCGAACACAGGCTTCGCAGGAGCAAAAGTTCGAAGCCAAGAAGACTTCGCTCCACTTACCACCCTCGAAAATCTACTCTGCTAAGTCAGTGCAGGCTCCGCACACAGGGTGCTTTGAGCAGGCTTCGCACTTCACCCTTCGCAAGAGTGGACAGCCCTCTGAGGACTTCGACCTAAGTACTTGGCGGCAGCAACTGGTGCTGGGCTTCGTACACGAAGGTCTACATGCACACAAACAGACTACGCTAAGGGCTTCGACACAAGAAGCAAAACGGGCCTCGATCAGGGCTTCGCTAGTAAGCTGTGAGGTCTGGCCTCAAGTTACACAGAGCGACAACACACTGAAAAACACACTTCGCACAAAACACCCTTCGCCTAGACAGGCTTCGGTGCACTATACTAGCGAGGTATGTAACGCGAGCTCAAGCAAAAAGCACACAGAAGCAGGGCTTCGCCGCTTGAACAAGGAACACAATAAAATTGAACTCTGGATGAATACAGCGAGGTATGTGGCTACAGGAGCTCAACAGTAAATGCTCAAAGTGTTAAATGTTACCTACCGAGCCCCCATATTTATAGCCCACAGTTCACCCAAAGGAAATGACTACACTACCCCTAGGGTTTACATTGATTTTGACTCTACAGAACTAAGGGGTACAAAAGGTAGTCCACCTTTATTCTGGAGGCTTCTCTGTCAGCTTTGCAGAGGGGACAGTGTCAGCCTTTTACAGAACAGACAGTGTCAGCCTTTTACAGAATAGACAGTCTCAGCCTTTGTAGTCTTTGACCTTCTGGAATCCTCCCTTCGCACGCGAGGGTGCGGTAGCTTCAGTGAGAAGCCTGAAGCCAGATGGCCTTCGCTTCACCGAAGTCAGTCTCCGATACACTGACGGTTTTGAGCCGAAGCCGTCAAAGCCCTTGGGCCTTCGCACCAACACCTCCGGAGTGGACTACCACGGCTTCGCAGCTACTCCCAGCTCGAACTCCGTCAGTCCGTGTACTGAGGCCATGCAGGCCGAAGCACCTCAAGTCAATCTTGCTCCGGAGCTAGCCTTGCTCCGAATCCTTCCACCCTCCGAAGCCCCACCTTCGGAGTACCACCCTTCGAAGTCCCTCCTTCGTCCAAGGCCTCCGCATGAAGCATTCCATGAGCCCTTCGTCGCAGTGCCTCTCCCCGAGCACACTCCTCGACGAGCCTCACCCGGACCATGCCTTCGATGCGCCTCGACTTCTGAGACCTTCATCGGGTACCTTTGAATGTCTCCCTCCGGAGCACACTTCGAACCCTTGCCTCCGCAGAGGACTTGATCCAACCAACTCCGAAGTCACTCCATTCGGAGTACCTTCGAAGTGCCTCGCCTCCGAGGACTTTGTCTCGGAGTACCTTCACCCGGAGCCACGCTCCGCACTCTCTGCCTTCACCTGGCACGCCTCGACCCGAGGACCGACCCAGACCACCTTCGTAGCCACCGTGACGGAGCTCCCCGCTCCCCTGGCATCAAGCCTCCCGCTTGACCCAGGTTCACCTGCTGCGAACCTTGTCCGTCGCCTCCGAAGTCCCTTTGCACCACCGACAAGTAGACAAGTGTATCCAGTACTCCGGAGACCTCTTCGGGTTAGCAACCTCCGGTACACACTCCGGTGTACCGCCAAAAGTACAGAAGCCCCTTCGGTACACACCCAGTTAGCGTGTACTGTCGAACCCCTCCGACAAGCACACTCCGCTGCACAGCTGCAGCAAGCAAACACCAAACATACTTCGGTGAGACCACCTCCGAACACACTTCGGAGGTCCAACCTCCGAACACCCTTCGGAGGTACCCCTTCGAACAGAGGGTAAAAAGCCTGTCAATCACTCATCACAAAACACCGAAACCAACCCTTGGTTTCTCAATCTCCCCCTTGATGAGTGCATTGACAACCACATTCAAATTCAGGAAAAATTAAAAATTTTCAGCACACAAGTGACCATAAAAACTCATAAAAGAGCCAAATCATGTCACTTGACAACAGAATTTTCCTCCCCCTTTCTCACAAGTGTAAAAAAGCCCCTTTGGCAATAAAAACTCCCCCTGAGTTAAATTTTCCCTTTGGCAATAAAGAGCCTTTATGTCAAATTTTCTCCCCCTTTGGAAATTATGCCCCCTTGCGGCAGAGAACGTAGCAAGTCTCTTCGGAATTTCTCCCCCTTTGGCAATGCAAGCATCAAGGAGCATGAAAAAGATGCAAAGCTTTGAAATGAGTAGAATTGCAAAAACATATAAAGCAAAAATATGCCAACAGTAACACCAATGATCATGGGCTCAGCTCATATTAATTTTCTCTAAAAGCATGATGAAGCATGTGAGTTGATCATTTTTTTAAATAAAAGCATCACCACTTAGTCAAGGAAACTAGACAAGTAAGAGCAAGGACTGCGCAAAGCTAGTCAATTTCTACTCTAGACAGACAAGTTCAGTTCAAATGGAGCTTGAAAAGCAAACTTGATAATCAATGAATTTTGTTGTTCTTTTCTTAGTGCCAGGGGTTATTTGTTTGTCCACCTTATACTTTCCAATCCGACCAAGCCTAGGCATGAAAGCCATATGAAGCTTAAGGCATAGATTTTGGCATACACTACGCTATTCCAGTTCAGACCAATGTGCAATGGTAAGCAGTCTAGAATAGGGTAGTGCGACAAACAAACCCACCTAGATCTTTTCACTTAAAGCATGCAAATCATGGAATTTTTGACTATAATTAAGTGTACCAATTGTTTGGCATTTTATGAATATCCATGAAGATGTAGAACAATTTTTCAAGTTGCAATTTTTAGCATCCAATGAACAGTGTCTCGCTGTCAAGCAGATAAGAGATAGCTAAAGCAGTCCTGCCTAAACATGCTAGATTCAAGACTAAGCAGTGAGCACGAGTTGATTTTGAAAATAAAACACCATGCACATGAATGTTCCAGATGAATTAAAAAGAGCTGAGCTGACATGATTTCATGAATTATAAGCAGGCATATAAGTGCAAAATATGTAAACGCAATTTCAACACAATTAGACAAAGGCACATCCATCTAAAATAGCTCCCCCTCACAAAATGCCGTAAGGGTGACAAATGCCAAGTTCCCCACGCAAGTAAGCAAAACGAGAAGCATCGAGGGGTTTTGTAAAAATGTCGGCAAGCTGGTGTTGGGTATCAACATATTGGAGTTCAATATCACCCTTCTCATTGTGATCTCTGAGAAAATGATATCTCACATCAATGTGTTTGGTTCTGGAGTGCTGAACCGGGTTGTTTGCAATACAAATAGCACTAGTGTTATCACAGAAAAGTGGAACACTCTTATAATCTAACCCGAAATCTCGCAAAGTGGAAGTCATCCACAAAATCTGAGAGCAACAGCTAGCTGCAGCAACATATTCGGCCTCAGCCATCGATTGTGCAACACTAGACTGTTTGCGGGAAGACCAGCAAACCAGAGAAGTACCCAGAAAATGACAAGTACCAGAGGTACTCTTCCTATCAATTCTACACCCAGCAAAGTCCGCATCGGAATAACCTCGAAGACATAAAGATGAAGATGATGAATACCATATGCCAAATTCAAGGGTGTGTTTGAGATACCTTAAGATGCGCTTAACCGCTTGGCGGTGCGAAGCTCGTGGTGAAGCCTGAAAACGAGCGCACAGACACACTGCGAAGTGTATGTCCGGCCTCGTAGCAGTCAAGTAGAGGAGGGAGCCGATCATGCTTCGGAACTCCTTCTGATCTACGGCTTCTCCATCTTCGTCAGGTTCCAGTGCTACAGATGTAGCCATTGGAGTGGAGAGGGGCTTCGCATCGGACATGTCGAACTTCTTGAGCAGGTCCTTGGTGTACTTCGTCTGGTGGACAAAAGTACCTTGTTTGCTTTGCTTGATTTGCAAACCAAAGAAAAAGGTGAGTTCACCCATCATTGACATTTCAAACTCCCTGCTCATGGTATCTGCAAACTCGGCAACCAAAGCATGAGAAGAGCCACCAAAGATGATATCATCCACATAAATCTGCACTAGGAGGAAATCTTTGCCATGCTTGAGAGTAAACAAAGTTTTATCAACAGAGCCCATCAAATACCCTCGCTCAAGCAAAAAAGACTTAAGTCTATCATACCAAGCCCGAGGGGCCTGCTTGAGTCCATAAAGAGCCTTATGAAGTTTAAGGACTTTATGTGGGTACTTGGGGTTTTCAAAACCAGGGGGTTGTTTTACATAAACATCTTCACCTATGAAGCCATTAAGAAAAGCACTTTTGACATCCATTTGATAGAGTTTGAATCCCCGGGATGTCGCAAAGGCAAGCAAAATCCTAATGGCCTCAAGGCGAGCAACAGGTGCAAAAGTTTCAGTAAAATCAATCCCTTCTAGTTGAGAAAAACCCTGAGCTACAAGTCTAGCCTTGTTTCTAACAATTGTCCCATCCTCCCCTTGTTTATTTTTGAAAATCCATTTTGTACCAATGAAATGAACATTCGGTGGAGGATCAACTAAAGTCCAGACTTGGTTTCTCTCAAAATTTTCAAGTTCCTCATGCATGGCATTGATCCAACTAGAATCAGAAAGTGCATGACTAACATCTAAAGGCTCGAAAGAAGCAACAAAAGCAGCATTAGTGAAATGGGCATGAGAACGAGTTACCCTTTGATCAAGCTCACCAATGATCTGCTCGGGAGGGTGCATCCTTTGAACATGATGTGGAGCCTCGCGGCGGGATGCAGTCTCCCCCTCAACTTGTGCGTTGGAGTGGTCCAAGATGACCGATGTCGAGGTAGTTGCTTCGGGACCTCGTGCCGAAGTAGTTGAAGCAGGGTCAGCTTCGGGGGTCGATGTCGAGGGTAGTAGGGGATCATCCTCGAATTCTCCGGGATCTTCTTCTTCGAATAAGGTCTGTTCCATGTCGTGTTCATTTGCCTGTTCAAAAGCAGAACTAACAGAGGGGGTTGATTCATCAAAAGTCACATCACATGACTCGATGACAGTGTTAGTTTCCAAATTATAAACACGATACGAATGACCATGAGTAGTGTAACCCAAAAAGATCCCGTCAGAAGATCGCGACTCAAATTTATCCAAATTTCCACGTTTTAGGATGAAGCAGCGACAGCCAAAAACTCGAAGATGAGTAACCTTGGGCTGTCTCCCAAAACGTAGCTCATAAGATGTCAAGTTTAAAATTGAGCGCAAGAAAATTCGGTTTGAGATGTAGCAAGCAGTGTTCATGGCCTCAGCCCAGAATTTTCTAGGAGTCCTATGCTCATCAAGAATCGTCCTAGCCATCTCAACCAAAGTGCGGTTCTTCCTCTCAACGACACCGTTCTGTTGAGGAACCCGCGGAGCAGAGAATTGATGTTCTATGCCATGCTCCATGCAAAAGTCAACAAAGAGACTATTTTTGAACTCAGTGCCATTATCGCTTCGAATGAATTTTAATGCACCAGGGAGTTCAGTGAAAAGTCTCAAAGCCAAGCTCCGAAAGTGTGAAAACACTTCATCCTTGCTGGCAAGAAAGAAGACCCAAGAGTAGCGAGAGAAATCGTCGACAATAACTAAAACATACCACTTGCCGCCTAAAGAACTGACCCGAGAAGGACCTACAGTGTCCATGTGGAGAAGTTCTCGGGCTGTTCAGTCATCACTGTGGTGACTAGCGAATGCGAAGCGGCAATCATTTTTCCATGTCGACAAGGAGCACAAACTAAATTCTTCTCAAACTTGAGCTTGGGCAATCCTCGGATCAGGCCTAGGGCGCTCAGACGAGCGAGCAACTCAAAGCTCATATGCCCTAGTCTCCTATGCCACTTCCATAGCTCAGAAGTCGAATGTGCAACAAGACAATGAGAAGATCCAGACGACTCAGAAAAGTCAGCTCCAAAAACTCTCCCAACTCTAAAAATCTTACACACCACAACGCCATCAGAATTGAGCACTTGCGAAATATTGCGATGAAATCGCACTTCGAAGCCCTCATCAAGCAACTGAGATACAGACAAGCAAATTGTATCCCAGGTTTTCAACCAAAGCAACATCTTTGAGAGTGAAATTCGAGTTGATTCTTACCACACCTTTACCTTTCACTCTGCTCCTTCGATTGTTTCCGAAGGTGATATGTTCCCTTTGCTTGGTTGTGGTGAGGCTGGAGAACCATGCTGCATCTCCGGTCATGTGGCGCGAACAACCGGAGTCCATGATCCACGTGCCCTCCAAGCCTCGATCTGTCGCCTACACATGATAAGAATATCTCGATCGCTCAGTGCTGGGGTGAGTGAAATAATGACGAGGCATCCAGCACTGAGTGACACGAGTAGTAGGCATAGTAAAAGCAGACGGTCTACGCACATAATAATCAGAATGATGCAAAGTGCGAGGTCTACCTACATGCTGTGAACGAACAACATGTCGAGGTCTCCTACTCTGACGAGGTACAAATCTGCTAGCCCGAGGTCTACCACCATATGGAACATAGTGAAGACCTCGAGGAGCAAAACCTCTCCGAGAAGCACGAGGAGCCTCAAAAGCAGGACGATAGTACATCTCAGACTCATGCATACCTAAAGATGGGTAATGCATGTCCTGATAACTCATCGCCTGAGAGCGTCGCTCATCTTTGATGCGACGAAAACAGAACCCAACCAAATGACCCGCCCGCTGACAGTAGGAACAGTGAAAAACTCTCCTGGGGGCACTCTCATGGGTCACAGGAGCAACTCTCACAGGCTCCTTGGGTTTTCTCTGAGTGGTTTTCTTGGGAGGATTTTTCTTGGCAGGAGGAGTGGTTTTCTTTGGTGGATGGGTAGACTTTTTGGCTAATGGGGTGTCTAACAGAGCTCTTTCTTTCTCTAGGGTGGTGGGAGAGGTAAAAACAGTTTTGTTTTCACTAACTGAAGGTATCCTCTCAAAACCCAAACCTAGAGCTACCCCTGCTCTGTCAGCACACATCTTGGTCTTGGCCAAGAGCAAATCCATCCTACCCTTTCCCTCAGTGCATTTATTAACCACGGAAAGGAGGTATTCATTTTCTGACATGAGGTTCTCAGCTCGCTCTCTAGCAGTGCCTAGCTGGTCCTTAAGGGTGATGCAAGTGTCACACACAGGCTGCACATCCTTAGAACTACCGGCCCTCTCCAATCTAGCCTCTAAATCATGAACATGCTTATCACGTAAATTAATGCTATCGCGTAATAAAGAGCAGTTCATGCAATCAATAATATCATGAGGTCTAGAATCCATCTCCAAAAGCTGCTTCTGTGCAGTCTCAAGCTCAGAAAGAGTTTGAGTATGAACAGAACGCAACTGAGCAAGCTCACTCATGACAACAGAACAAGATTCACATTCAGCATCATCAAATTTAGACTTAAGCAAGGCATATTCAGTAGAAACATTTTCTAGCCTAAGTCTAAGGTCTTTTCTTTCTCTAGCGGCTTGCACAAGCAATCTATCCTGACCAAGAACTACTTCATTTAGCTCATCTAATTTAATCAGAAGCTGGTCAGATGATAGGTTTACCTCAGATGAGTCAAGCTCATCGCCGCTGTGATCGCTGTCGGCCATGAAGCTGTAGGACCGAAAGTAGCGACCAGAGGGGGGGTGAATGGGCGCCTAAAAAATTCTTTCGAATCAATGGCCTGCTCCCAATACCCAACGCACCTCGACAGACTTAGCAAGGAAAAGTAAACAGATCAATAAGACCTAAAATGATCTAGCCTCAAAACGACTGATGTCCTAATCGAAAAGACACCATCACAGTGCTCAAAGGCAGATTAAATCCATTTACTTAAACAACTAGCATCTCCTCAAAGATTTCACCAAATGGTAGGTAATCCATCATAGACATAAAAATTAAACTAACAACAGATGATGAAACTTGAGATGATTCATGCAAGTGCAGACTTAACAATATATTTCAGAAACTAATCAGAATATCATCCGAAAACCAATTATGCCTCAAATACAAGAGCTAACAAGATCTGGAAATTTGATTAAAATACTGCAGAAATCTGATAAATAGAAAATTGAAAACAAAATCTGGTACCTTCGATTTGCGTGCACGAACTCAAGGAAAAAGCTTCATGTGTAATCTGTTGTAGCCGTGTTCACACCGCAGCTTGTAGCCACAGTGAATCCTGGCTTGCCTTCCGAGGATGTGTGCACGAGCGTTGTGCTAGCTGTTTTCTCCTAGCCAAACAACGGACAATCTAGAAGCAGTAAAAACAATGAGCAAACCAGCGGTGCCCCTTTTTTTTTATGAAGAGAAATTGCAAGGCAAAACAAATCAAGAAATTTGTTTCTTTTTCACGCAAACCAAGACTGAGAGAAAACGGATGAAGTCTCCGCCGTATGCCATGTGCGGATGCTCTACTCCATGCGCTGCCTTGTGATTCACACCGCCAGAATGCGCTCAGCGCTGCCTGCGTACGAGAACTCCGTCCGAGCACCGCCAGCGCCGCTCAGTGCGTGGTGCACAGCGCGCCGCTTCTCCCGTAGAAAACCGCAGCATCAGAAGCCATACGGTTTGGCGAGTAAAACCGGAGATCCCAAAGAAAACCGCATGAGCCAAGTGAAATACAGTGCCGCACAAATCCAGAGAGAACAGGGAAGAACCAATGAAGAACAGTGATTTCTGGAATATTTGGTAAAGTGAACTCTGATTTCAAAAGTGGTTGAGTTTCACCTAACCCTAGGGATTGGGGCCTATTTATAGGCAGCCCAATAAATGGGTAAAATGCAGAAAAAACCCCTGGGGTTTTTTACAGACGCTAAATAAAAATGGAAAAGACCGAAATGCCCTTAGGGTTTTTTATAGACTCGACTGACAGACTGTGGGCCTAAAGGCAAAATAGTAAAAACCTAAATAAAGGTAACTTGTCCTGATGCGGAGCTTTCGTAGCAGCTACGGCTTCGCCTCAGGACGGTCAGATCCGAAATCAACGGTCGTCAGTTTTGCGCCGAAACTGACAAAGCGTCCACCGTCTTCGCACCGGGTACCCGGATTGGGCCGGCCCGATTCCGCGGCTCCCTCAGCCCGGCAATCACTCGCCGCCCGTGTACCTGAGTCAATCCCGGTCAACAGTCCAGTGGATCCTCTGCTGCTCCTAGCCCATGTACCCGGATTGGGCCAGCCCGACTTCGCGGCCCCTCTGCCCGACAGTCGCTCGCTGCCCGTGTACCTGAGTCACACGCGGCCCAGACGCAGCAGGTCTTCTCTCTCTTTTCAGTCCTCTTTGACTATCGCTGACAATGACTCATCACATCTGGAGCCATGAGGCCCACGCTATTCAGCATGGCTCCTCAGAAGCAAAGGCCGGTGAAGTCACGTCCCTTCTTGTCCTTCTTGTCCTCCTTCCTTGGGGACTCCTCCTCCTCAGAGCTTGAATCCTCAGTTGAGGATGTGTCAATGTCGCTGAGAGCAGCAACAAAGGCTCTGGAAGCGGCCTTGGCTACTTTCTTAGCCATCTTGCCGCGCTTGCCCTTCACAAAGGGTTTCCTCTCCTTGTGGTATTTGGGGCGCTCACTCTCATCTCTCTTTTTGAGCTTAGGGCAATTAGCCTTGATGTGAGAAGTGTCACCGCATTCAAAACAACCACCAAAACCACTTCTCCTTTGATCCCGTCTCTCATGATGAAAGCGGGTGAACCTCCGGGCAATGAGAGCAAGCTCATCATCAGCTAGAGTGTCCACCTGCTCCTTTGTGACGGAGACCAGAGAGGACAAAGCAAAACCATCTGCAAAAACACAAGTACCAGATGTGCTTGGTTCTGCAGTGGTGCCACGGCTAGTGCTAGAAACCAATGCCAATGGCTGTGGCAAAGAGCTTCTGTGCACTGCAAGAGATGCCTTGGCAATCTCTGTGGACTTCAGCTTGCTAAAGAGTTCATCACAGGTCAATGTGTCATAACCTGTGGACTCCTCAATGCTGGATATCTTTACTTCCCATATGCTACGGTCAAGAGCATAGAGAAGCTTGATAGCCCTATCATGATCACTGTAAGCAAGCGTCCCGTTGGATCGCAAGTTACTCACTATCGCGTCAAAGCGAGAAAACATGGCATCTATAGATTCACTAGGTGCCTGCACAAACAGCTGATACTGTTGATTGTAGGTGCTTTGGCGCCTGGCCTTGATCTGAGTAGAGCCCTCATGAAAGACAGTGAGCGTTGTCCAAATCTCCCTAGCAGTCCTAAGGTGCTGCACCCTATCGAACTCACTTCTACTCAAACCGATGAATAGTATATTTCTTGCCTTGGAATTGGCATTATACTGATCCTTCTCAGTCTGAGAAGTGCGAGTCTCAGGGATGGAGTATTGTGAGTCCACAATCTCCCAAATTGCATTTCCTTGGCTTAACAAGTAAGCCTCCATGCGCACCTTCCAGTATGCAAAATCTGTCCCATCGAACAGAGGAATTTTACTGCCTCTATCCATGTCGCCAACAGATCACAAAACCGGTTAAGGTCAACTGGTGATCTTAACCCGCTCTGATACCAATTGTTGGACCGAAAACGACGACCAGAGGGGGGGTGAATGGGAGCTTTTAAAAATTCAGGCTAAAAACAGCCTTCGGTTTTAATCCTGTCTTCTGCGGAACAGGCTTCGAACACTACCTTCGAAGGTCTGATTCGGAGGTACTTCGACAGCTCCGAACACAGGCTTCGCAGGAGCAAAAGTTCGGAGCCAAGAAGACTTCGCTCCACTTACCACCCTCGAAAATCTACTCTGCTAAGTCAGTGCAGGCTCCGCACACAGGGTGCTTTGAGCAGGCTTCGCACTTCACCCTTCGCAAGAGTGGACAGCCCTCTGAGGACTTCGACCAAGTACTTGGCGGCAGCAACTGGTGCTGGGCTTTGTACACGAAGGTCTACACGCACACAAACAGACTACGCTAAGGGCTTCGACACAAGAAGCAAAACGGGCCTCGATCAGGGCTTCGCTAGTAAGCTGTGAGGTCTGGCCTCAAGTTACATAGAGCGACAGCACACTGAAAAACACACTTCGCACAAAACACCCTTCGCCTAGACAGGCTTCGGTGCACTATACTAGCGAGGTATGTAACGCGAGCTCAAGCAAAAAGCACACAGAAGCAGGGCTTCGCCGCTTGAACAAGGAACACAATAAAATTGAACTCTGGATGAATACAGCGAGGTATGTGGCTACAGGATCTCAACAGTAAATGCTCAAAGTGTTAAATGTTACCTACCGAGCCCCCATATTTATAGCCCACAGTTCACCCAAAGGAAATGACTACACTACCCCTAGGGTTTACATTGATTTTGACTCTACAGAACTAAGGGGTACAAAAGGTAGTCCACCTTTATTCTGGAGGCTTCTCTGTCAGCTTTGCAGAGGGGACAGTGTCAGCCTTTTACAGAACAGACAGTGTCAGCCTTTGCAGTCTTTGACCTTCTGGAATCCTCCCTTCGCACGCGAGGGTGCGGTAGCTTCGGTGAGAAGCCTGAAGCCAGATGGCCTTCGCTTCACCGAAGTCAGTCTCCGATACACTGACGGTTTTGAGCCGAAGCCGTCAAAGCCCTTGGGCCTTCGCACCAACACCTCCGGAGTGGACCACCACGGCTTCGCAGCTACTCCCAGCTCGAACTCCGTCAGTCCGTGTACCGAGGCCATGCAGGCCGAAGCACCTCAAGTCAATCTTGCTCCGGAGCTAGCCTTGCTCCGAATCCTTCCACCCTCTGAAGCCCCACCTTCGGAGTACCACCCTTCGAAGTACCTCCTTCGTCCAAGGCCTCCGCATGAAGCATTCCATGAGCCCTTCGTCGCAGTGCCTCTCCCCGAGCACACTCCTCGACGAGCCTCACCCGGACCATGCCTTCGATGCGCCTCGACTTCTGAGACCTTCATCGGGTACCTTCGAATGTCTCCCTCCGAAGCACACTTCGAACCCTTGCCTCCGCAGAGGACTTGATCCAACCAACTCCGAAGTCACTCCATTCGGAGTACCTTCGAAGTGCCTCGCCTCCGAGGACTTTGTCTCGGAGTACCTTAACCCGGAGCCACGCTCCGCACTCTCTGCCTTCACCTGGCACGCCTCGACCCGAGGACCGACCCGGACCACCTTCGTAGCCACCGTGACGGAGCTCCCCGCTCCCCTGGCATCAAGCCTCCCGCTTGACCCAGGTTCACCTGCTGCGAACCTTGTCCGTCGCCTCCGAAGTCCCTGCGCACCACCGACAAGTAGACAAGTGTATCCAGTACTTCGGAGACCTCTCCGGGTTAGCAACCTCCGGTACACACTCCGGTGTACCGCCCAAAGTACTGAAGCCCCTTCGGTACACACCCAGTCAGCGTGTACTGTCGAACCCCTCCGACAAGCACACTCCGCTGCACAACTGCAGCAAGCAAACACCGAACATACTTCGGTGAGACCACCTCCGAACACACTTCGGAGGTCCAACCTCCGAACACCCTTCGGAGCTACCCCTTCGAACAGAGGGTAAAAAGCCTGTCAATCACTCATCACAAAACACCGAAACCAACCCTTGGTTTCTCAACCTAGGATCCCAAGCAGTTCAGCGTGATCACCCCTCAGAGCTCATCATCGGTGATCTCACTGAGAGAACGTTGCGTTCCTCTATTGACTCGCTTGCTGTGTTTGCTGAATCTGCTTTTGTTGCCTCTTTTGAGCCTAGAGATGTCTCTCATGCTCTTTCTGATGCAAATTGGATTAATACCATGCAACAAGAGCTTGAGAACTTTGTTCGCAATCGGGTTTGGACACTGGTCGAGCTGCCACCTAGGGTTAGGGTTACCCATTTTTGAAAAACACTTTACCAATTCATAAATTCGTGGGTCACTTTCCCTTGCGATTCCTTTTTGCATTTTTTCATACACCGAGTTCTTCTGCACTAAAATCGCCACCGTCATCGTTCGTTTCCTCTCTGGGCTATGCTTGTTCTCTGGCCGAATCAGCCGAGGCTCGCAGCAGCTAGCGCTGCACCTAGCACGGCAGCCTAAGCCGCATAGGCTATGCATGGGATCCAAGACCCTGCGTCCACGAGCTAGCAGCGCACAACAGCAAGAACCAAGTCCGGGCCTCCGCGTGGCGTGGCCAGGACCAAGCGGCACACGGGATTTTTTGCTGCGTGGTCGCGTGTCGCACGAAGCCAGGAGCAGAAGCTACAGCATGCAACCTTCAGGCACAAGAAACGAGGCTAGTTTTGTTCATCCCGTAGCACAGATTTAAATCTTCTATTTCAAGTTTTGTTTAGCATCTGCAGTATTTTGGATTGAATATTTGAGATCTTTTTATACATCCGCTTCAGTACTATTTATCATTTAATCTGTGATGAATACACTGTGTGTTTACTGAATTAATCCTTGTCATGATTAGATGTGTTAAATAGTGTGATACTCATTAGGTTTTAATTCTCCCGTTTACTTTTAATTAGATTCTTGTTGGCATTGTGTTGGATGAAATGTCAATGAGCAATGAATAGTTTTATGTGCCAGATGTTTTTGATTTGATGAAAGGTTTGTGGGAATGTCATTAATGTTGTAAGTTATTTTAGTCTACCTTTAAGCACTGTGTTGGTGTCTTTCTGATTAGGACACCGGTCGTTTTTAGGCTAGATTATTTTTAGCACTTTTGATCTAGTTGCTTCTGCTAATTATCTGTTGAGGTGTGTTGGGTGTTGGGAGAAGGCCATTGATTCGAAAGAATTTTTAGGCATCCATTCACCCCTCTCTGGTCGCTACTTTCGGTCCTACACTGATTGTTTCATATCTTCTTTTCAATAGATGGAGTCCACTTAGACCCATAATGTGTAATTTATGGAGCCATAATACATTTGAAATTGTGTTGTTAGGATGCCAATAGAAATTCAATAAAGCTTTTTCGGTTAAATAGAATTGCAGTTTACTAAAAATGCCCTAACCTTATAATGTTTGTGTAATGCCATTGCTAATTTGGTTAAACGACTTTAGTTTTCTTTATATGAGAATTGTTGAGTTTATACCAACTTATAACTACTTTATACTTATAAGTGCTCATGATCAGTTGTGAATCAAGATTATTGTTGTTGATCTTTCAAAATGGACCAGCTGGATTGGCCCTTTTGGTAATGAGAAATGATTCCTGCTTCTGGTTGAGACATCATATGAAATGGGAAGTAGAAAATGGGATAAACTTTTATGTTTTTGATGGGGATAATTAAATATGTATTTATGATTTGTTTCGGACAAGAATAATCATTGCTTTTTTCATCGTAACATTACTAAGCATGTTTGAATAAATGTCAATCCTTGAATAGATGTTTGTGATTAAGAATAAGGTTCTATTGCAAAGCACGAGCATCTGACTAGTTCTAGATAATAGGTGATTAAATATGAATAACTAAGATTTACCATATGAGTGATGTGTCCGTCTTCTCAATTCAACAATTATATAGTAAGGTAGAAGATGTCAACGCCAATAAATCTAGTATTAACCTAGAAAAAGGGGATGGAGGAGGATACGTGTGAAATCATGTGATGAAAAATTGGTTGATATTGAAATTAACTTGCAAAGTGATTAGTGTAATGGCATGTATCAAATGCTTTTTGTGAATGGTGTTGTGTTGACTAATCTTAGGTCAAGTCGTGCTCTTGTGCTCATACACGGTTTTGTATGGTTGTTCATGCGTAGGTATTGGTTGATGTGGAACATGGTCGATGATTGACTAGAACTAAGATTAAGGAGGAACTAAAGTTTCGGAACTAAGTTCAGGATGAAATTGAGATCCTAACGATCAAGGATGTCACGCAAGATGTTCGGCCTAAATGACTGTGGAGAAGATAAGATATACATGATGTGGAGACGGGTATGCTATATGTGTGTATAGCAGAATTGATGTATGCATGGCATCTACCTTGTTTGCTTGGCGAGAAAAGAGGAAGTTGCATGCGTCATGCAGTGCATGCATGCAGTTTTATGCAGGCAAAAATAAAAGAAAGTGCTACAGGCTGTTGGATACACGCGCAGGGCAGGCCTCATGGGCTGAGGTTGGTTTGGTCCTGGGCCGAACCTGTCTATAAATAGTTTCCTTATTTCATTTTTCTTTAAATTTTTTAAACAGATTAGATTAGGTACGAGATTAACAGTTTAACCTTAGGGTTTTGGAATCTTCACGGAGAATTTCTATTAGAACTTTTGATAGGCATCCAGTACACTTGATCTTAAAAATAAAGTGAATTCTCCTTATGATTAAGTGGGGTAATCTATTTCCTTTTAGTTTATTTGGTATTTACATGTCTTGCTTTTCAATATTAGATTAAATCATTGGTTCTAGGTTTATGGTTGAAAAGTTTAGTCCGTAAATTCCATGTGGTTTTTTGTTAATTGATTAATTAGGATTTAATCAATTTCCGTCACTATTCTCTTCAGCAGTTTTGTTTCATTAATATCTTTTTATCCATAAGTCTGATCGATGTGATTCCAGTTGAGTTAGTTCACAAATTTTATCTACTTTATTCTTTCAAAGTTTCAGGTCGATCCAAGTTATTGATTTTAATCTATAACATTTTTAATGATTAAACAAAGTTCTATGAAGATCTGAAAATGTGATTAATTTTAGGTTTTGTAATCAGAGGTTAAGTGTTTAAATTTTTTATCTTCTACAATCATTCACCCTCCTCTAATTCTCTATCTTAGTGGGAATCGATTCTACTAGCGGTGGTTCTTTTTCTAATTTATTCTAACCAGTATTTAGATAAATATCAATGGATAGGTATTCTACAAAACCTTTTGATTTTCAGTATTGAAAGGAAAAATATGGAAGCATATTGTTGGGGGAAAATATTCTATCCTTGGGGTTATTGCCGCAATCGCATAAAAGCAGATAGTGGATTCGAAGGTTTCCAGACGTCCATCCTCGAAGATACCCTGAGTCAAGCTCGAAGTACGAAGATAGACATTGGTTGGAAGTACATCTTCGAACTAAGGCTTTTCAAGATCTTTATTGCTAGCTAAGATGGAAGATTTATATTTTATATTATTAGATTAGTCTTTTACCATTTTAGCCCTATCAAGGGTACCGAATAGTTTCCACTATGTCGGTTGTAACAGAGGGGTAAATAGGTCTTTTCCTTAATATTTGGGCCTATAAATACCCCCATTTCATCCTGTAAGAGGGACCGAATACAAGTTATTCAATACACACATTCGAACCATTCTAAGTTATTATCCTTTCGGAGGCTTAGAACAGTTCACTTCGCAAACACTCTGTTTGTTAGTTTCTAATCTACAGAAACCTGTTAGCGTAATCTTTTACGCTAACAGTTGGCGCCGTCCGTGGGGAACCTAGTCCGAAAAACTTAGTTCTCTACCAACTTCTTACATCATGCCTCCTAAGCGGAGTGCACCTCGTAACCCTGTTCGGAGGTCCTCTCGGATCTCCGGAGAGACACCATCCGATACGGTTGAAGTCGGAGGGCCTTCGGCATTCCCTCCACCTCAAACTCCGGAAGGAGTTTCCATCCCTCGAACATACGAAGCTTCTCCGCCAAATCCTTCCATACTTCGACCACCTGGAATCCCTCTTCCACCTTCCATCCCACTTCGAACTGATCCTACTAGTTCTCAAGACCCGGAAGATCCTTCCGGAGGAGATGAAGACAATCTTGGAGATATGGCCACTCAATTGGCCAACCTTCAAGCTGAAGTAGCAAGGTGGCGACAAGAAGCTGCGAACAGGCTTCGCTCTCAAGCCATCCCAGCTATCCCAGAAGTGCCCGAAGACGACGAACCCGATTATCCCGAAGCCCCGGAGAACGCCTCCTTCGATAATGAATCTCCGCTGCATCCTGAGCTGCAGAAAGTTCACTTTGATCCGAAGTTTAAGACTTTGAAGCTATGTAAGTATGCCGGAGATGAAGATCCCGGAGAGTTTGTTCGTTCTTATGCCCTAGCAATTGAAGCTAGCGGAGGAGTTCGAGACACCATGGCAAAGTGCTTCCCCTTAGCTCTTCAAGGAGTGGCATTAAGGTGGTTCTGGTCCTTGAAGCCAGGATCAATTAATTCATGGGGGCAGCTAAAGAAGAAGTTTGTAAGCAATTTTCAAGGCACCTTCGTGCCTCCCATGTCAACAAGAAGCCTTTTTCAGGTGAAACTGCTCCCCGGAGAGACATTGAGGCAATATTTCAAGCGCTTCGCTCATACGAAGTCGCAGATCCGGGGGTTGTCTGCATCTTCGGTAGTTGATGCAGCTCGGGAAGGCGTCACTCATCAAGGCCTCCTGGATAAGCTTCATCGGAAAATCATCTCCTCGGTCTATCAGTTGATGTCATACTTCGAGGAGTATGCGAGGTCAGAAGAAGGTTGGCTTCGAAGAACTGCAGCTACTTCATCCATATTGCAAGAAGTTAAAGTAGAAGTAAAAACTTCGGCACAGCCGCAAGAACCAGTCTTCGAAGTTCAACATGATCGGAGAAGAGGGCAAAAGCACCCTCGTTCTGAAGTCTTGAATATTGCACCCCCGCAGAAGTTTATACAGAGAGCTCCACAGTCTTCGGGGAACAAGGCCAGCGGCTGGAGGCCGCCAGGGAAAACGGCTGGCAAAGGCCAGACCCTTTTCTGCTGCATCCATGGTGAAAATCAAAGCCATGCAACTGATACTTGCAAGGCTATACTTACTCTAAGAGGAGAGTATCTAGAAAGAACTTCGGGTCGAGGTACTACCGACCGAGTTCCAGCTGCAGCGCGCCCAGAGCCGGTTCAGGCTGTGGCGCGGATAGAAAACTTTGATGCCGCAAGACACCCTCCAGTGGCCAATGTTATGCCACCCCCGAAGAAAGAGGAAGGGCAAGACCGAGGGAAAAGAGTAGTCCTCCCCATCTCTGGAGGAGGTACCCTCGGAAGTATGTCAAAGAGACAGCGAAGAGACTACGTCAGGGAAGTAGGCCATATTGGGACTTCGTCGTCTACAGCTGCAATGCCGGAGTGGTCTCATGTACCAATATCCTTTTCTGCGGAGGATGCAGCTGGCATTAAGTTCCCGCATGCAGACCCACTTGTTATCACTGCTGATATTGCGGGCACTGAAGTTCGAAGGGTGTTGATTGACGGAGGTAGTTCGGCAGACATCATTTTTGTTCAAGCCTTCGATCAATTGTGCATTTCCAGAAAGCACCTCCTTCCAGCGGCTCGTCCTTTGCAAGGCTTCGCAGGACCTCCGCTTGATGCACTTGGCCAAATAGGCCTGGAAGTTACCTTCGGGGAAGGTTTGTTGGCCCGAACTGAGGAAGTAATCTTCGATGTTATAGATGCCCCGTATGCTTACAACGTCATCTTCGGAAGAGGCATGCTAAACCAGTTCGGAGCTGTGGCGCATCACAATTATTTGTGCATGAAGATGCCCACACAAGCAGGAGTCCTTACTGTCTTCGGAGATCAAGCTATCGCTCGGCGAGCGGAATATGGTCATGGTCCCCCTCTTGATCCAAGACAAGTAAACAATGTACAAGACAATGAAGAAATTTTTTCAGCCCCTTCCAAAGCTTCAAAGAAATCCTTTCCGAGACCAAGTCCTGAAGGAGAGATTGCAGCGAAAGTCATTGTTAAAGATGGTAAAGAGTATACATTTCAATTTGGTAAAGATTTACCTCCAGAAGTTGCAACCTCCTTGGAAAAGGTGGTGGAAGAGAATTTGGATGTCTTCGCTTGGTCTGACGAAGATATCACCGGAGTCGATCGGGATATTATTGAACATAGTTTACTTGTAAACCCGAAGGCCCGCCCTGTTCGGCAAGGACTCCGGAAAATTTAAAGCAAGTGCAAAAGCTGACTGGTCATCTGCCAGCACTTAGCAGGTTTTTATCAAGGTCTGCGGAGAGAAGCTTGCCTATATTTAAAGCATTGAAAGGGTCCGAAGATTTTGCATGGACACCGGAGTGTCAGAAAAGCTTCGAAGATATTAAAGAGTATCTCAGCAATCTTGCTACACTCACGGTGCCTACTGCGGACAAAACCCTACTCCTTTACCTTGCAGCTACAGGTTCTGCTGTCAGTGCAGTCCTTGTCAGAGAAGTGGATTTCAATGAGAAGTTGGTCGAAAATCCTGTTTATTTTGTATCCGAAGCATTATCGGGAGCGAAGACAAGATACTCCAAACTCGAGAAGTTCGTTTATGCTCTGATAATGGCTTTGAGGAAATTAAGACATTATTTTTTGGCTCACAATGTAATTGTACCAACTTCGTATCCTTTAGGAGATATGCTTCGATGTAAGGATTCCACTGGAATGATTGGGAAGTGGGCAGTTGAGCTAGCACCCTTCGGCATATCTTTCCTAGCAAGGACAGCAATCAAATCGCAAGTCTTAGCAGATTTTGTAGCAGAATGGACTCCGCATGCAAATTTGGTTCCGGAGAAGTCGAGTGACGGAGTTTGGACTGTTTATTCTGATGGGGCTTTCCAAGCATCCGGAGCAGGCATTGGAGCAGTATTAATTTCGCCTTCAGGGCAAAGAGCAATGTACTCCGCAAGACTCAACTTTAAGTCTACCAATAATATAGCGGAGTATGAAGGGATTTTATTGGGACTCCGAAAAGCACGTGCTCTAGGGGCTACAAGAATTATTATAAAGACAGATTCTCAAATAGTAGCAGGGCACGTAGATAAAAGTTTCCAGGTTCGGCATCCACAGCTTGCAAAGTACTTAGAAGAAATCCGTAAAATCGAAGCACACTTCAAGGGTATTTCCATTCGGAGTATACCAAGAGCAGAAAATGTGCAAGCGGACATCTTAGCAAAAGCTGCAGCCGGAGCTGTGGATGTGCTAGAAGAAGCCTTCTATGAGGAGCTCAGTACACCTTTGGTGCCACAAATTCCCTCTGCAGAGATTCTTTGCATTCCTAGTGCAGATTGGAAAAATTCAATCATGAAACTTTTACAGGGAGGAACAAATTTGCCCGAAGAGCCACAACTGTCAAGATTAAAGCTGTCAAGATTAAAGCTTAGAGCTTAGAGCTTAGAGCTGGAAGAATATCATTTGCCGGTTCGGAGTGCCTAGACAACTCACAGTTGATAATGGAACACAGTTCGATGCAGAACCTTTCAGAAAGTTTTGCGAAGATCTAGGCATTCAGTTATGTTTTGCTGCAGTGAGGCATCCTCAGTCTAATGGAGCCGTAGAACGAGCCAATGGAAATATTTTGTCAGGGCTAAATTGAAGGATAGTAGGATTAGCAAAGGGACTGTGGACCGAAGAGCTTCCGAAGATTTTGTGGTCCATTCGGACTACGCAAACAAGGTCCACAGGTTTTACTCCATTCAGACTACTATTCGGAGATGAAGCTATGACTCCAACGCAGCTCAAAGGAGGATCATTTCACAGCACCGAACCGGAGATTGAAGAAGAAAGACAAGCTTCGCTAGATTTATCAGAAGAAACAAGACTTCGAGCTGTGGCAAACTTATCAAAGTATCATCAGCAAACGAAGGCTTGGTTTGACCCGAAGGTTAAACTCAATGAACTAAGACCGGGTCATCTTGTTCTACGAAGCATTATAGTGCGAGGGAAGTTAGGAAATAAATGGGAAGGTCCATACCTAATTGTTCGTTCAGGACGCCCTGGCTCTTTTAAGTTATCTAATTTAGAAGGTGAAGAGCTAGCACATACTTGGCATGCGGAGCACCTAAAGCGATACTTCGCATAAGGGCTCCTTGTAATTCCCTTGTAATCATCTTCTGAATTAATAAAGCATATGGTCCAGATAATGCCTTCCCCTCATAGACTTCCAGCTTCCGAGTGGACGCACTGGAACCGCGGGGTCGACCGAGAGGAAAGTGTCATGAAGCTAAATCGTATTTTCGGACTTCGAACCATTGGTTCGAAGCTTCCGACGTGGGGGCTGACATAATCCGGAGTCCAAGCCACCGGCTTGTAGGCATCCGTAAAAGAGCCCAAAACCACATCATACGGAGTCCAAGCCATTGGCTGGTAGACTTCCGTAAAAAGAGCCGAAGGTGGCCAAAACCTGCGAAGTCCAAGCCATTGGCTGGTAGACTTCCGCAAAAGAGCCGAAGGTGGCCAAAACCTGCGAAGTCCAGGCCATTGGCTGGTAGACTTCCGCAAAAAGAGCCGAAGGTGGCCAAAATATACGGAGTCCAAGCCATTGGCTGGTAGACATCCGTAAAAAGAGTCCAAAGAGACCATTGCAAACTCCGAACCATTGGTTCGACAGAGATGGCAAAAATGAGCCGAAGGTGGCTAAAGCAAAACAGAGTTTGAGCCATGAGCTTCGAATGTCTGTTAGCATAGTCCAAAGTGAAAAATTATCTAAGATACTAAGGTATCTTGAAAGTTATCTCAAGTGATTTCTTTCAAAAAACAAGGGTACTAAGTTGCCATTCTTCAGACTACAAATAGTCGAAGACATTTTATAAAGATTTTTAAAAAAAATCTTTAAATTGCAAAGGGGCTCCGAACCCCCAAAAAAAAATTGTACTCCGAAGTTCATTCTTTGCGCATAACCATCTTTGAATACAGTTCGAAGTTGCTTATACCCAAAGAGGGGCTAGTAAATATGGAGACAATTTTAAATTGGTATTCATTATTCAAACGAATGTGTTTACATATTACATCATGAAAAATTGGTATCTATACCAAGAAGGAATCGAAGACCTCTTCGGTCTCTAGAGCTAGGATTGGAACGACTAGTTCCAGCGCCGGGAGTTCTAACAACTTTGCGTTTAACTCTCTTGCCCCCCTTCGAAGCTCCAAAATCCTTCTGTTCTTGTTGAAGCTCGGCCCAAGTTTGAAGCCGTTCGGGGCTCCTTTCCCAGCTTCCAAGTTCTTCAGGTTTTTTACTTCAGACTTCATCTTCGTCTTCAGACCATATAACGTTTTCAGAAGACGAAGTGTTTAAGTTAACCTCTTTTTCTTCCTCTTTAATATAAGACAGTATATATTTGATTACTTCGGGCGCAATTACACCGGAGCTATCTCGAGGAATTAGAAATCGAGGACGTTTATAAGCTTTTAGAAGATCGAAGGTGGTCCATAATGAGCGAACTTCGTCGTTAAGATCTAACACTTCGATATCTTCTGTATGAGGCAAAGCCTAAAAATATGACAAACAAATTTTCATTGATAAATGTTCATAAGCATAAAGCTTTACATGGCCAAAAATCCTAAGGTATTTCTAAACCTGCGGGTTCGGAGGAGGCTGACTGCTTGAAGCTTGGGTCCGAACTTGCTTCTGGCGTTGGCCTTCGTCGATCAAAGCCTTGATCACGGAACGACCTTCGGCTCTCCATGAAGTTTGGAAGGCTCGCCATGCAGCAGCCACACCTTCGGAAGGAGTCAGAAGTCGCTCGTCATCGAAGGTAATTGGGCCCCCTCCTGCATCCGGAGATATCGATCGGCCCAGATCTTCGTAGTAGCGAAGTAGGCCGACAGCAGCCACTTGTCCGGAGAGTTCTCCGTATCTAATGCCTGCTGTCTTCATCTGCTTCGCCACTCCTTGGATCCTTTTTAACCGGCGCAGAAGAGTGATGTTATCATCAGAAGGAAGTATTCCAGTAGTACCGAAGTACCCTAGGACACCTAGCAACTGATTCATAACTTCCACAGCCACCTTCTCGTACTTCAGCTTATCTTCGTTCAGCGCGTCCTTCGTCGAAGTGACTTCTCCCAGAACCCCGGAAAGTCTAGCATTTTCAGTGGTCAAAATATTCTTTTGGTTTAACAACTGGCTAGCTTCCTCTTGGAGTCTGACAAGCTCGGTCCCCGCAGTAGCGTGCTCCGCCCGCAATTTTTCAACTTCTGCTCGAAGCACAATTCTCTCTGCTTCGAGCTCTTTATTCGCAGCCTCCAAACTTTGTCTGGCCCTTCGCTCTGTTGACACTATATTGTCCATCTGAGCCACTCGGCTTTCGGAGATGCTAAGATTCCTTTGAAGGACATTATTTTCCTCCCGAAGATGAGCGATCTCTTCATCATTACATATATTCGCAGCTCGGGCCAAGACAGTTTGCTGCCAAAAATAAAAAATTAAGGTAAATATTTATTCGTAGATGAATTCTATGTTATTTCGCAAGTGCTTCGTACCTGGTAGGCTGCACGTTCTATAGCGGCATTAAGCTCCGTCCTGTCCGCCTTGCTCAGAATGGCCACTAAGTTGGTCTCCCCTATGTCACGGCTAGCTCGATCCAAAGGTTCGAGCAAAGTCCGAAGACCAGTTGTTTGCCCTAAGAAAGGAGCTAGCAGGAGGATCATACTTATTGCCTGTTGGTCATCTTCGTCCAGCGAAGGACCGGAGCATTGGCTTGTGGTCTTCGGAGCCTCTGGAGACTGGCCCTCCCCGGAAGATTGGCTCTCGTCTGTTGAATCAGACGGAGTTGATCCGGAACTCGCAGCAGGGAGGGGTTCTATATGTCTTTTGCCTCTTCCAGGTCCCATTTGAGTAGCTCTCTGGGTTGGCTCCGAAGTCGTCGAAGGTCCAGGAATTGTTTCTTCCTGGCGGACCTCTTCCATAGGAGTGGACTCTGTAAAAAAAATATATAAAGTATTATACATTGTATAAATACACAAAATAAACATGAAAGAGTTATTCGAAGTCTACCTTCGACATTTTGCAGAGGAGTCATCATCGGACTGTTTGGCGGATCGAAGGCTAGATCTTCATCCGAATCAGCCGTTAAGTCTTCGACTGCAGGAGCATCATCCTGAGCAGTCCTTGTTGCCTCTTCGTGAATCGAAGCCATAGTAACTTCGACCCCACTCTCATTCACAGGAACTTCGTCCTGAGATATATCTTCCTGAACTGCCGAAGTCCTTGGTTGCTCAAGATTATCTCGAGACTCCGGCACGTTCGCAGGTACTTCGGCTTGTGCAGTCCTTTGAGTTTCATCTTCTTCTATTAGACGCACAAGCAATCTCCCTTCATCCTCTTGGGAGTCAGAGACTGAAGCCCTTGAGCTCGAAGGCGCAGGATTCGAAGGTGCAAGATTTTTTGGCTTCTGAGCCACCTTCTTCACCGGAGTCTTTGCAGAGCTCGAAGTCCCAGCTTCGGCTTTCCTCTTTTTGGGTCCTTTCTCCGAAGGCACCCAATCCATTAGAGGGGGCGAAGTGATTTCCAGCATTCCCCATACTCTGTTAAATCTCTCCCAACTCCCAACCAACTTGATTCTCCATTCTTTTTCGGTCGGAGTTGGAGCGCCCAAAATCTTCTCCGAAGCCCTTACAATTTGTTCCGAAGTAACAGGGGCTGAAGAAGCTAAAAAAAAATAAATCAAGTTAGTTTTTCTTCGAATGAATATGCATAATACATGTTGTCTTCGAAGTTACCTGCAGGGCTCGAAGTTGAAGTGATCTTTCGAAGACCGCCTTCTGAATCCTCTTCGAAGATGATAGGCCAGTTGGCCATAAGCGGAGAAATTTGTAACCCAAGGAATTCTTCAGCTAAGTCTCGCATGCTTAACCTCCGCCTAATCTTCTGGAGTAGACTGAGGCGAGCTTCGAGCTGACCTTGGTCCGGTTGCACTAGGGCTTCCTTCCGTAATTGGATCTCTTTCAAAGGTCCGGCCAGAGGATTGCTCGCTCCAATTTCGGCATAAAACCACCTCATGACCCAGTCAGTATACCATCTAGCATTGATGGCCTTAGCAAGAAATTGAAGGGCATATTCGTCCCGAAGCCTAAAATTGATGCTTCCGAAGGCTACTACTACTTTTTCACCTCCGGGACCTACGAAGGTTTTTGGCTGGCATGAAGCTCTATGTAGCGCAGCAAAGATCTCTGCCCTTCCCTCACAACCTTCGGCTCTCAACGCCTATTCGAAGATAGCCAGACGAGCTACTGCGTTCGGAGACAGTTGAGGAACGGTGACGTGAAATAAGTCAAGTACCTCCGCCAAGAAGTCCACTGCGGGAAGGCCCAAGCCGGCTTCGAAGAAGGCTTCGAAGACGACCACTTCTCTGGGCCTTGGTGACGGGATGAGTTCTTTTCCGGGCTTGCGGATCATAACTCCGGTGTTAATCCTCCCTTCTACTGCGATTGCCAATGACTCCTTCTTGCAGGTAGAAGGTCCCAATTGAAAGGATTGATCCAGGTACTTCGTTGATGGCGGGCAAAGACTTTGATCATCAACATTTTGGGGATTTCTCCCTCCTGTCGCCATGGATGTCGTTGCAGATGCCAGAGGCGCCGTCGCCAACGCCGCAGCCGCTGCTGCTGCAGCCGCCTGCTGCCGAGCCAAGGCCGACGGGGCTCCAGAACCCTTGGTCTTCACCATTGCAGTCACTGGGTTACTTTGGGGAAAATGGAGGCTAGGGCTCAAAGAACTCAAAGGGCTCAGAAGGTGTTTGTTTGCGAGAGAGCGGTGAAAAGGTAAACAGGATTGTTCTAGGCCCTCTATTTATAGCCTAGACTTCACATTTTTACCGTTAGTCCATGCCGTTTCGCATTCCTGCCGTTACTTTTCTCCGAAATTAACGCATTCTACGGTTTCCATTAGGAGAAGGAAGCTAACGGCTATTTCTTCTAAGTCTAAAAGACTTTCGAACTTCCTGAGTCGGTTCTAAGATAGTTCGAAAGTAATTATCTTAAAACTGATTCAGAGTTTATGTCTTCGTACATTTCAAAGATGAATTAAAATCTAATAACCCCTATGCTTGGTTATTTTTTCCTTCCGTATACTGCTCTCCTAACATTACAGGTTAAACGGAGAAGAGTATTCGAGGGGCTACTGTTGGGGGAAAATATCCCATCCTTGGGGTTATTGCCGCAATCGCATAAAAGCAGATAGTGGATTCGAAGGTTTCCAGACGTCCATCTTCGAAGATACCCTGAGTCAAGCTCGAAGTACGAAGATAGACATTGGTTCGAAGTACATCTTCGAACTAAGGCTTTTCAAGATCTTTATTGCCAGCTAAGATGGAAGATTTATCTTTTATATTATTAGATTAGTCTTTTACCATTTTAGCCCTATCAAGGGTACCGAATAGTTTCCACTATGTCGGTTGTAACAGAGGGGTAAATAGGTCTTTTCCTTAATATTTGGGCCTATAAATACCCTCCATTTCATCCTGTAAGAGGGACCGAATACAAGTTATTCAATACACACATTCGAACCATTCTAAGTTATTATCCTTTCGGAGGCTTAGAATAGTTCACTTCGCAAACACTCTGTTTGTTAGTTTCTAATCTACAGAAACCTGTTAGCGTAATCTTTTACGCCAACACATATATACAAGCACAGGGCTAATTAATCTGGGAGAAGGTAATTTAACCATTTTATATTCCTAATCAAATTAATGAGTCCAATCGAGCAAATGTAGAGAACAATAGCAAGGCAAGGAATTTAATTATCCAAGGTCTTAGAAGGAGCGATTTTGATAGTGTATTTCATTACAAGTCTGCATATGAGGTATGCAAAGCATTATGTAATTATCAAGAAGGTTCAAATACGGTAAAAAAGTGCGCCAAGATATATATAAGAAAGAGTACAAGCGGTTTGAGATGAAACCTGGTGAATCTATTGATGACTTATTTGCACGATTTAATAAGATTCTTAATAATTTACGTGTTGTTGGAGTTACTTACACCAATGATTCTAATGCTAGACAGTTACTTGGTACTTTAGATATGTTTGTGTAGGAGATTAAAGTTACTTCTATTGAAGAATCAACTTTCATGAGTATACTTACATTCGATGTGCTTTATTCTAAACTAAAAACTCATGAATTAGACGTTCTTTCTAGAAAACATGGAAATAAATCAATAGCTTTGGTCTCTCAACCTAACATGCACAATGGTATTTCTTCATCTAGCTATGTTTTGTCTTCTTTGTATTCACGAACTGATGAACAACTAGAACAACTTCCGAAAGATGATTTGGCACTTCTCTCTACTCGCTTTACTGAAGTCTTGCAGAATATAAGATCATAAAGAAAAAGAAATTTTGGTCCTTAGAGATGTTATGAGTGTGGCTCACTTAATCATATTCGTCCTAAGTGCCCAAAGTTTCTAGCAAGGATTGCAAAGGATAATGATGACAATGAAGAGGAGATTGAAGGCGATAAAAAGAAGCACATTGTAGACACCCAAATTTGGCACCAATTTGGAATAGAACAAGGGCTAGCCAAGTTTGGAAGAAATTGGAAAATTTGCACAGGGACCTGTCAGATCTTTCCTACATGGCCGGTTCGACCTTAGTTACATGGTCGGTCTGACCGGTCATGTATGGACGGTCCGACCTTTAGGGTACTAGTACAGCGAGTCCGAGTTAGTTACAACTAAATATCGTGTTTCTTCATTTAAACCCGGGATATTCCGTACCCAAATCAATCTCTAACCACCCTAGGACGTGGATAACCTCCAACTCTCGCAAGACCACCCCCTATATAAAGGGACAAGGCCGATTCAAGCCAACCCCTCGCGGCGGAACTACATTGAATCGTTCTTTTCACTTTTAATCTACTATTTCCTATGTACCTTTTTGCCCTAGCTTTATTTTTTTACTCTAGTAATATCCCTTTGTCAAATTGATCCGTAAATTGTCCGTATTTCGCCACGTTATCGTGAGTTCTTTGTGGGTTTGATCCAAAAAAACCTTGTTTCGCCCTCGTTACAGGTTTTTATCGATCTAATCCGGTATTTCGGTACCCGGACCGAGTTGCTACTGTTTCCACGTGTTTTGTAGGGGCCAAGACGTCCATCTTCATCACCAAGAAGCCCTTGCACCGTGCCATCATCAACAAGGTGATCACCGGCAAGCCGAGGCATTTCCTGCTGTAGCCGCTGATCCGACCGCCTCTACACGGCCGGTCAGACCGGCCTTGTCCCACCGGTTCGACTGGCCTCCTCTTGGCTAGTTCGATAAGCGCC
This sequence comes from Zizania palustris, assembly GCA_019279435.1. Lineage (NCBI taxonomy): Eukaryota > Viridiplantae > Streptophyta > Magnoliopsida > Poales > Poaceae > Zizania > Zizania palustris. The sequence goes on along the minus strand of JAAALK010000085.1, from coordinate 24,654,514 downwards.
CCTTCGCACCACCGGTCTAGCTGCCGACTGCCAATCGGTCCGACCGACCCACCTTGGTCGGTCCGATCGTTCCCCTTATTTTTTGGCAAATTAGATCGCCTCATCGCGGTGTGGTTTGATTGCCTGGTGACTCCACTCCTAAAATCCCCTTGTCACGGTCAAGGGTCATCGGAACATGGCGTCAGTGTCGTGTGACATTTAGTGGGCCACCCCTTAGGCGTCTACACGCTTTTGGATCGCCGGATCGACGTTAGTGTTGATTGGTGCTTGGTCCACTGATTTTAGCGTCAACACACACATCTAAGAGCAATAAGAAGAAGGGCTATCTGAACCACAAGGTAGTGCATCGTGTTCTTTTCGCTCTTGAACAAGTTAATTTAGGTGATGTGGATACATATAGCAATGATGATGCAACTCCAAAAGGGAAGCGTAATTTGATTGGGTTGTGTCTAATGGCAAGTTTCAAAGGCTCCATCAACAACAGTGACCTTGATAGTGTCAGCAATAATGAGGTAGAGCCTTTTTATGATGATTTAGCACGTGATGTTGAAAAACTTGGTACTTTATTAGAGAAAAGAAATAAAACTATTAAGAAACATGATATATTAATTGAGTCTTTAAATGTTGAAATTGCTAGACTTAAAACATTGTTTCTTGTTATGATTCTTGCAAATCATGTGACTTATTTATGCTGAATTTACTTCTCTAAGAGATGTGCATGCTTCCACTTAAAGCTGAAAAAGAGAAAAATGAGAATCATGTATGTTTAGTTGATAAACCAATTTCTTGAGATAATTGCACCATTCTTTTTAAACATATTTAATACTTGCAAGTTATGATATGAACTAAAAGTTTGAATCAAATTTTTGAGCAAAATACTAGTTCTATCAAACATAAAACTGGGTTAGGTTTTGATCTATATACTCACTATAAAACACATGCTCCTATTGTAGTTAAATCTATTGATAGTGGAAAATTTGAAATATGTGATGAGCCTAAAAATATGTATTTAGATCTGCTAGAATTATGTCATCTACTAAAACAATGAATGCAAATATAGCTTCAACTTCTCATGTTAAACATAAAATTAAGTGCACTTGTACTTATTGTGGTAAAGATGGACATAAGGTAGAATTTTGTTTTAGACTAGCTAAACAAGAGAGGAAAGAAAGGTTTAGAGCTAAGTTTAATTTTGAAAGAAAAGTTTAGAGATAAGTCTAATTTTGGCAAGTCATACTCTTTTTTTATGAGGGATATGAGTAATGTTAAATATGAATTTTTCCATAAAAATACTTGTGTTGTGCCTACTGGTTTTCGTCGTGTGTCTTAGTATTTGTTGGGGGGAAATACTTCATCCCCAGGACCTTCAAGATCAAGAGACAAAGACAACTCATACAGTTCTAAGCCAAAGATTTGTCTCCGAATTGATGAAGGTTCAAAGCCAAAGGGTTCATCCGAACCCCAGTTCGAAGATACCCTACGAAGACTCCATCTCCGCAGTGGAAAACAGCAAGACTGATGGGATGTCTGCCTTATTTATCCTCTTCGAACATGTTTTACCATTTTAGCCCTATTAGGGGTACCGAAATAGTTTCCACTATGTCGGTTGTAACTGAGTGGTAAAAAGGTCTTTTCCTTAAAGTTTTTACCTATAAATACCCCCATTCTCACCCTGTAATAGGCATCGAATATTCATATATTCAATACACAATTTCGAACTACTTCGATCTATTATACTATTCGGAGGTTTGAGATAGTTCACATCATAGACTCTTTGTTTGTTAGTTCTTAATCTTAGAGAACCTGTTAGCGTAATCTTTTATGCCAACAGTTGGCGCCGTCCGTGGGTGAGGAGCCATGCTGAATACCGTGGGCCTCATGGCTCCAGAAGTGATGAGTCATTGTCAACGTTAGTCAAAGAGGACTGAAGAAGAGAGGAGATCTGCTGTTTCATGGGCCGCGTGTGACTCAGGTACACGGGCAGCGAGCGACTGTCGGGCAGAGGAGGCTGCGAAGTCGGGCTGGCCCAATCCGGGTGCATGGGCCAGAAGCAGTAGAAGACCCACTGGGCTGTTGACCAGGACTGACTCAGGTACACGGGCGGTGAGCGATTGCCGGGCTGAGAGAGCTGCGGAGTCGGGCCGGCCCAATCCGGGTACCTGGTGCAAAGCCGGTGGAGGCTTTGTCAGTTTCGGCGCAAAACTGACAACCGTTGATTTTGTATCCGACTGTCCAGAAGAGAAGCCGTAGTCGCTACGAAAACTTAGCTTCCGGATAAGTCATCTGTAACTCTAGGCCCACAGTCAGTCAGTCGTGTCTGTAAAAATACCTAAGGGCAGTAGAGTCTTTTCCGTTATTCTTGAGTCTGTAAAAACCCTAAGGGGCTGGTAGAATATTCCTAGTGTTGGGAGCCTATAAATAGGACCCCAATCCCTAGGGTTTGGACTACCCTTTTGGCTGAAATCAAATCCTCTCTATTGGGTCATTTTGTCTCTCACGTTCTCTCTCCTATGTGCGCCGCCAGGCCCTTGCTCGTTCTATTTTTGCCTTGTTTTTGTTCTAATCTTTTGGATGCTTTAAAGCTTTGGTTCCTGTTGATTTCTCTCGGTGCTCATTGTTTGGTTTGAGGAGTTAATGCTTCAGCTACAGGCATAGCCTGGATTTATTTCGTGAGCAGAAGCTTCTCTTTTGCTTCTGTTCTTCACAAACCGAGTACTAGTTCTTGCTGTTGCAAGTAGTACTATTTTCCTGTAGCTACAGTGTTCTGTGCAGCTTTTCACCTTCTACTGCACAGCTTTTTGATCGAAGCTGACAGGCTCTGTCACCTTTTGGCTATGTTTCTGGCGAAGCCTTTCTCTGTTCGAAGTCCCTCAGCTCCGTGAGGCAGGCTTCAATCTAACCTCTTCGAAGGCTTCGCTCGATCTTCGATCTTCGGTGTGCGTTCTGTGTTGCTAAGCTTCGAAGTATTTTTCAGAACGGACAGCATCGCTTACTTCGAACGACAGTGTGAAGGGGCTTCGGCTCTAGCTGTTCGAAGTCCATACCTCGATAGATTTCGAAGTTGGGTTCGAAGCTTGTAGTTCCGCTAGGCCTCGCACTGACGTTTGTGTGGCGTGTCACTCTTCGCTTCTCTTTTCGAAGCTTGCTCTTTTCGGAGGTAGAGTCTAGGCTTCGGACTTGGTTTTCTGTCGTGTGACAGGCTTCGCTTCTTTGTTCGAAGGTTGCCCGTGTGTGCGTGTTGTGTTCGAAGCTTTCTGTTCGAAGGTTTTGCTTCGAAGCATTTGGTTGGAAGCTGTGTTCGAAGTTTTGTCTTCGAAGTGCACACTTCGAAGCAGGCTCCGACATCTGTCATACTTCGCTTCGAAGCATACTTTGCTTCTTGCCACTTCGAACTAGACTAGAACCAAACACCTTCGGCATCTTGGATATGCTTCGCAACTGACCTCTGAAGCTGGGCTCCGTCACCAACCTCCGAAGCAGACCTCGACGTGCGAAGGAGGCTTCGCCAAGTTTCGAACAGGAGACAAATTTGGACAGTAACTTCTCTTTTCATCTTACACATACTTAGATCATTTCATTGAGAAGTTTAGGCCTGTTACACCTTGTTCATCTGCCTAGTTGCACTACTTTAATAGATCTCAGTTATCATCATTTGCTTCTAGGTTAGAAACCTTTAGACTTAGGCCTTTTGTTTATTTTCTGCTGCATAGTCTTTTCTGAGGTGCGTTGGGTATTGGGAACAGGCCATTGATTCGAAAGAATTTTTAAAGGCGCCCATTCACCCCCCCTCTGGTCGCTACTTTCGGTCCTACAAGTGGTATCAGAGCTTGGTTAGGGTTTTTTCCATACCTTAACCGGTTCTAAACCCCGGTAGTGACCATGACGTCTCCTGGCAAGGTCCCGTCCTTGGAAGCCTATGGCTATAACTATTGGAAGACTCGCATGCGAGCCTATCTTATGAGCCAGGGTTCGGACATTTGGGATATTTGCGTTCACACCACGTTTGTCATATTGCCAGTTACTGAGCAGGGTACTGCTGGTATCATTGCTCAGCATCTGAGCAACAGTAAGGCTGTGAACATTCTGTTTTCTGGTTTAGGTCCCACTGAGTTTGAGCGTGTGAGTCATCTCTCCACTGCGAGAGAGATCTGGGCTACCCTCAAGGCACACAATGAGGGAACAGCACAGGTCAAGGCTCGGCTCTATCAGACCTATCGGCGTGAATATGAGAATTTCACACAGAAGCCGGGTGAATCTGTTGAGGCTTTGTTTGGTCGTTTTCAGTCGATCATTAACAAGCTTCGAGACAACAAGGCTGAGGGTGTTCAGTTAGTCTCAGATCACGAGCAGGCGCTCAAGGTTCTCCATACCTTGGACCCGAAGATCTGGGAGATCAAGGTATCCTCTATCGTTGAGAGTACTTCTTACGATACCTTGACCATTTCTGAGTTATTTAGCAAGCTGAAGGCCACTGAGGTAGATATCCAGTTGAGATCAAATCTCACTGGTTCTGGATCAAAATCTCTGGCCCTTGCTACACCTTCTGTTGATCCCTCTGCTGTGAGCTGTGCTGGGTTCTCCTTGATGTCTATCACTGAGGACCAGCTCGAGTTGTTGGGAGATGATGATCTGTGTCTTTTTAACAACCGGGTGCGTCGTGTCTATGATAAGAGAATGTTCAAAAGACACGACACAAAATCCGGATGCTTTGAGTGTGGTGATCCAGGACACTTCATCGCCGACTGCCCCAAGCGCAATGGATACAAGAAGGGCATCGGTGGTGGCTTCCATGACTCCGGCAAGCACGAGAGCTCATCCTTCATCAAGGGCAAGCCAAAGACCAGATTCTTCAGAAAGGCCCTGAAGGACTACCGGCGAGAAAACAAGAAGCGCGACAAGGCCTTCTTCGCCGAGATGGAGAAGAGCTACTCCAAGCGGTCCACGTCTTCTTCCTCTTCATCGAGCTCAAGTGATGAGGAGATCGCCATCAAGAAGGGGAAGGACAAGGACGATCCGACAGGCCTCTGCTTCATGGCCTTCGGAGACAAGCCGAAGAGCCGCTCACTCCAGCGCCGAAGATCCCGCAAGAGCTTCTGTTCAATGGCTCTTGGGGATAAGGAAGAAAAAAGCTCCTCCGACGACTCCGACGACGACGACAACAAGGTATCATCTTATGCGCGAGAAATTGTTGATTTACTTGAGAGCAATCGTCAGGAGTTGAAGTATCGGGAGAAACTGCTTAGGGGGGCTAAGAAAAGGATAGACGAGTTAGTTAGTGAGCTTGCCGTGGCCAACGGCAGAATTGAGAGTCTATCTTCTTCCCCTTGCTTGGGTGATAGCAGTGAGTGCCCGAAGTGTGAGGTGCTTCTGTGTGACCTGTCGACTCTGAAGTCCAGGTACACAGAAAGGGTTGATGAGAGGGACGCTTTGGCCACTGAGCTTGAAAGCGCTCAGTTGGAGCTGAAAGATGCTCAAGCCACTGTCGTCGCACCCTGTGTTGATTGCCCATCTCATCTAGCTGCCTTAGCTGAGCTGAAATCCAAGGGCGATGAGCATTTGGGTGATTTAGAAAGGTTGAGAGCTGAGCTTGCCCAGACTAGGCTAGAGCTTGAGACACTGACAGTTCCACCCACTATCTGTGAGAAACGCCTGTCTCTTAGAATGGAGTTGATTAAGCTGAAAGCCGAAAAGTCTATTCAAGTAGAGAGTTAGTGTGAGACCTGCTTGTCTCAGGTGGAGGTTCTAGCTTCCTTGAGAGAGGAGCTAGCAGATTCTCAGAATGAGAACTTTTACCTCCGTTCTATCCTGAGTTGGATCAGTGCCAGAGAGCCACAGCTTGGCATGATGATCCAGCAGTTCAAGAGGCAGGATGGGTTTGGGGTAGGTTACACCTACACCAAGGCTGACTTTGAGAGTGCCATTTGCCGGGCAGTGGAGTGGAGTAAAATGACTCCAGAGCAGAGGTATCCCAAGACTCACTCCACTGAGTCTTCCCAGGCTTGTTAGCCCAAGGATGGAGTGATCCATGAACCACCTAAAGCTCCACCAAAGAAACCTATCTGGGTTCCAAAGCCCAAAAATCTCCACACTTCTCTAGACTCTCTTCCTGGACCCTCTCGACCCAAGAAGACCACACCAATCACCACCAAGCCCAAGAACCCCAAGCCTCAACCACATCCCAAGAAGCCTACCTATCATTGTGAGTACTGTCAGAGAGACGGGCATCTTGCGGAGTTTTGCTTCAGAAGGAAGCGGGTTGAGAGAGCAGAGAGGGCTCGTAGTGATCAGGAGCAGTTCTACCAGCAGGGTGGTAGACTGCGTGTTCCTCGGCGCGGGGAGAGGCTGGAGGCCAGGCCGCATCGTGTAGGTGGTGGTAGAGGAGACGGCTTTCTTGCCCGTGCTCCAGTTGGTGGTGTCCGTTCCGGCAGAGTTCCAGACCGTGTTGGCTACGGTCCTGGACCTCGTGGCCGCAGGATTAGGCAGAACCGAGGACCACGCTTTGAGCTGCGTTTTGGTCCGAACTCTTTTGATGGCTTTCTCTTTCCATCTTTTGAGCAGATGGCTCGACACTGGTTTAGCTCTTTTGCTAAACCTGGTGCCGGACCATTTGCTCCCACTTACAAACACTGATTGTGCAGGACCGGGGACTGGAGGATGTTTGGATCATGGACTCAGGATGCTCTCGCCACATGACGGGACATCGCAGATGGCTCTCCAGTCTCACTCCCCCGAGCTCCAAAGAGTATATCACATTCGGGAACAGCGGTCAAGGGAAAGTAAGTGGCATAGGCTCAATTAGCATTTCAGATCATTTCTCTTTAAAGAATGTTGCTTTGGTTAAAAATTTGAACTTCAACTTGATTTCTGTTTCGCAACTTCTTGAGGATGGTTTGGAAGTACGTTTTAGGAAGGGCAATTCTTCTGTGGTTGATTCTAGAGGGTCTTTGGTTTGTCAGATTTTACCCTTCGGTAAAGTTTTTCGAATTGACTTCTCTAGTTCTTTTGGCCCTTCTCGCTGTTTGATTGTTGGATCTTCTTCTAAGCTCTGGAAGTGGCATAGGAGGTTAGGTCACTTGAGTTTTGATCTGCTAGTCAGGTTAAGCTCTATGGACCTCATCCGAGGATTGCCCAAGCTTAAGATGGAGAAGGATCTAGTTTGTCATCCCTGTCGTCATGGGAAAATGGTTGCCGCTTCTCACTCACCTGTGACTCAGGTGATGACTTCGTATCCGGGCGAGCTTTTACATTTGGACACTGTAGGTCCTTCTCGAGTACGTTCAGTCGGTGGGAAATGGTATGCACTTGTAATTGTTGACGACTTTTCTCGATTCTCGTGGGTTTTCTTTTTGGAGTCTAAGGATGAAACTTTTCAATTTGTTCATGACCTGATTTTGAAGCTGAAGAATGAGAACAATGGTCGGATGCGAGCAATTCGCTCCGACAACGGCTCTGAGTTCAAGAACTCTCAGTTCATCAGCTTCTGTAGTGATCAGGGTTTGGACCATCAGTTTTCTTCTCCTTACACTCCCTCACAGAACAGCGTTGTGGAACGAAAGAACCGCACACTAGTCGAGATGGCCAGGACGATGCTCGATGAGCATAGGACTCCTAGGCGTTTTTGGGCTGAAGCCATGAACACGGCTTGCTATCTGGCCAACTGCATCTTTCTTAGAGCTTACCTTGGTAAGACATCATATGAACTGCGGTTTGGCAGACAGCCCAAGGTGAGCCACTTGCGAGCGTTTGGCTGCAAGTGTTTTGTGCTCAAGAAGGGAGGGCATTTGGACAAGTTTGAGTCTCGTTGCTGGGATGGTGTTTTTCTTGGTTACGCTTTGCATTCTCGAGGCTTCCGTGTTTGGAACCTCGACTCCCAGCAGCTTGTCGAGACTTGTGAGGTTTCGTTTGATGAGTCCTTGCCTTCTTTGACGCCTTCTTTTGAGCTTACTGGTGATGATGAGCTCGGAGAGTCCATCTTCGATGAAGATGAGGATACTCCAGCTGCGGATGAGGGTGGGCCTTCTGCATCCCCCGTAGAGCCCACACCTTCTGAGACTTCGACTGATGATGAGGGCGGACCTCTGATCACTTCTTCCACTTCGATCGAGCCCCCTCAGTCAAGTCCAGAGGTGCCAGCTGCTGACTCCGGTGAGGTGACTTCGGATCACCAGGGAACCCGAGCAGTTCAGCGTGATCACCCCTCAGAGCTCATCATTGGTGATTTGACTGAGAGAACTTTGCGTTCTTCTGCCTCTCTTGCTGTGTTTGCTGAATCTGCGTTTGTTGCATCTTTTGAGCCCAGAGACGTTTCTCATGCTCTTTCTGATTCTAATTGGATTAATGCTATGCAAGAAGAGCTTGAGAATTTTGTCCGTAATCGGGTTTGGACACTAGTTGAGCCGCCACCAGGATGCAACCCCATAGGCACCAAGTGGGTGTTCAAGAACAAGCAAGGTGAAGATGGGATTTTGGTGCACAACAAGGCTCGACTAGTTGCCCAGGGTTATTGCCAGAAGGAAGGTATTGACTTTGAAGAAACCTTCGCTCCTGTTGCCCGTCTTGAGTCCATTCGTATTCTTCTAGCTTTTGCCATTTCAAAGGATTTTAAGCTTTTTCAAATGGACGTTAAGAGTGCTTTTCTGAACGGGTTCATAGAGGAGGAAGTTTATGTTAGGCAACCCCCCGGTTTTGAGAACCCTAAGTTTCCTCGACATGTTTTTAAGTTGCACAAAGCTTTATACGGGTTGAAGCAAGCCCCTAGGGCTTGGTATGACCGGTTGAAGCAATTTTTGTTGGGGAAGGGCTTTGTGATGGGTTCTGTGGACAAAACTCTTTTCTTGCTCAGAGATGCTTCAGATTTCTTAGTCGCTCAGATTTATGTGGACGATATTATCTTTGGCGGTACTACTGATTCTCTTGTGTCCAAGTTTTCTGAGTAGATGCACAGTGAGTTTGAGATGAGCCTCATGGGTGAGCTCAAGTATTTCTTAGGGCTCCAGATCAAGCAGACCAAGGACGGCACCTTCATCCACCAAGGTAAGTACACTCGTGATATGTTAAAGAAATTTGACTTTGGTGGTGAATTGAAGCCGCAGATGACCCCGATGGGCACTTCTGGGGGTCTGGACAAGGATGAGAGCGGCGTCAAGGTCAATGAAAGAGAGTTTCGAGGGATGATCGGTTCGCTGCTGTACTTAACGGCAACAAGGCCAGATATACAGTTCGCCGTGGGACTTTGCGCGCGTTTCCAGTCTTCACCTCGCGCGTCTCATCGGCAGGCTGTCAAGCGCATCTTCAGGTATCTCACTTATGCGCCCGATCTCGGTCTTTACTATTCAGCATCATCATCTCTTGACTTATCTGGCTTTTCGGACGCTGACTTTGGTGGGTGCCGGTTGGATCGCAAGTCGACTTCTGGTAACTGCCAGTTTCTTGGTTCCTCTCTTGTCTCTTGGTCTTCTCGAAAGCAATCTGGAGTTGCTCTTTCGACCACAGAGGCTGAGTATGTAGCTGCTGCTAGCTGCTGCTCACAGTTGGTTTGGATGATATCCACTCTGCGAGATTTTGGGTTATTCTTTACTACCAGGGTCCCATTGTTTTGCGACAGCACTAGTGCTATTAGTGTAGGGAAAAACCCATGTCTCCATTCAAAAACCAAACATATTGATGTGCGCTTTCACTTCTTGCGGGATCAATATGAGAAAGGTGTCATTGACCTTGTTCATGGTGAATCTATTGATGACTTATTTGCACGATTTAATAAGATTCTTAATAATTTACGTGTTGTTGGAGTTACTTACACCAATGATTCTAATGCTAGACAGTTACTTGGTACTTTAGATATGTCTGTGTAGGAGATTAAAGTTACTTCTATTGAAGAATCAACTTTCATGAGTATACTTACATTCGATGTGCTTTATTCTAAACTAAAAACTCATGAATTAGACGTTCTTTCTAGAAAACATGGAAATAAATCAATAGCTTTGGTCTCTCAACCTAACATGCACAATGGTATTTCTTCATCTAGCTATGTTTTGTCTTCTTTGTCTTCACGAACTGATGAACAACTAGAACAACTTCCGAAAGATGATTTGGCACTTCTCTCTACTCGCTTTACTGAAGTCTTGCAGAATATAAGATCATAAAGAAAAAGAAATTTTGGTCCTTAGAGATGTTATGAGTGTGGCTCACTTAATCATATTCGTCCTAAGTGCCCAAAGTTTCTAGCAAGGATTGCAAAGGATAATGATGACAATGAAGAGGAGATTGAAGGCGATAAAAAGAAGCACATTGTAGACACCCAAATTTGGCACCAATTTGGAATAGAACAAGGGCTAGCCAAGTTTGGAAGAAATTGGAAAATTTGCACAGGGACCTGTCAGATCTTTCCTACATGGCCGGTTCGACCTTAGTTACATGGTCGGTCTGACCGGTCATGTATGGACGGTCCGACCTTTAGGGTACTAGTACAGCGAGTCCGAGTTAGTTACAACTAAATATCGTGTTTCTTCATTTAAACCCGGGATATTCCGTACCCAAATCAATCTCTAACCACCCTAGGACGTGGATAACCTCCAACTCTCGCAAGACCACCCCCTATATAAAGGGACAAGGCCGATTCAAGCCAACCCCTCGCGGCGGAACTACATTGAATCGTTCTTTTCACTTTTAATCTACTATTTCCTATGTACCTTTTTGCCCTAGCTTTATTTTTTTACTCTAGTAATATCCCTTTGTCAAATTGATCCGTAAATTGTCCGTATTTCGCCACGTTATCGTGAGTTCTTTGTGGGTTTGATCCAAAAAAACCTTGTTTCGCCCTCGTTACAGGTTTTTATCGATCTAATCCGGTATTTCGGTACCCGGACCGAGTTGCTACTGTTTCCACGTGTTTTGTAGGGGCCAAGACGTCCATCTTCATCACCAAGAAGCCCTTGCACCGTGCCATCATCAACAAGGTGATCACCGGCAAGCCGAGGCATTTCCTGCTGTAGCCGCTGATCCGACCGCCTCTACACGGCCAGTCAGACCGGCCTTGTCCCACCGGTTCGACTGGCCTCCTCTTGGCTAGTTCGATAAGCGCCCCTTCGCACCACCGGTCTAGCTGCCGACTGCCAATCGGTCCGACCGACCCACCTTGGTCGGTCCGATCGTTCCCCTTCTTTTTTGGCAAATTAGATCGCCTCATCGCGGTGTGGTTTGATTGCCTGGTGACTCCACTCCTAAAATCCCCTTGTCACGGTCAAGGGTCATCGGAACATGGCGTCAGTGTCGTGTGACATTTAGTGGGCCACCCCTTAGGCGTCTACACGCTTTTGGATCGCCGGATCGACGTTAGTGTTGATTGGTGCTTGGTCCACTGATTTTAGCGTCAACACACACATCTAAGAGCAATAAGAAGAAGGGCTATCTGAACCACAAGGTAGTGCATCGTGTTCTTTTCGCTCTTGAACAAGTTAATTTAGGTGATGTGGATACATATAGCAATGATGATGCAACTCCAAAAGGGAAGCGTAATTTGATTGGGTTGTGTCTAATGGCAAGTTTCAAAGGCTCCATCAACAACAGTGACCTTGATAGTGTCAGCAATAATGAGGTAGAGCCTTTTTATGATGATTTAGCACGTGATGTTGAAAAACTTGGTACTTTATTAGAGAAAAGAAATAAAACTATTAAGAAACATGATATATTAATTGAGTCTTTAAATGTTGAAATTGCTAGACTTAAAACATTGTTTCTTGTTATGATTCTTGCAAATCATGTGACTTATTTATGCTGAATTTACTTCTCTAAGAGATGTGCATGCTTCCACTTAAAGCTGAAAAAGAGAAAAATGAGAATCATGTATGTTTAGTTGATAAACCAATTTCTTGAGATAATTGCACCATTCTTTTTAAACATATTTAATACTTGCAAGTTATGATATGAACTAAAAGTTTGAATCAAATTTTTGAGCAAAATACTAGTTCTATCAAACATAAAACTGGGTTAGGTTTTGATCTATATACTCACTATAAAACACATGCTCCTATTGTAGTTAAATCTATTGATAGTGGAAAATTTGAAATATGTGATGAGCCTAAAAATATGGTATTTAGATCTGCTAGAATTATGTCATCTACTAAAACAATGAATGCAAATATAGCTTCAACTTCTCATGTTAAACATAAAATTAAGTGCACTTGTACTTATTGTGGTAAAGATGGACATAAGGTAGAATTTTGTTTTAGACTAGCTAAACAAGAGAGGAAAGAAAGGTTTAGAGCTAAGTTTAATTTTGAAAGAAAAGTTTAGAGATAAGTCTAATTTTGGCAAGTCATACTCTTTTTTTATGAGGGATATGAGTAATGTTAAATATGAATTTTTCCATAAAAATACTTGTGTTGTGCCTACTGGTTTTCGTCGTGTGTCTTAGTATTTGTTGGGGGGAAATACTTCATCCCCAGGACCTTCAAGATCAAGAGACAAAGACAACTCATACAGTTCTAAGCCAAAGATTTGTCTCCGAATTGATGAAGGTTCAAAGCCAAAGGGTTCATCCGAACCCCAGTTCGAAGATACCCTACGAAGACTCCATCTCCGCAGTGGAAAACAGCAAGACTGATGGGATGTCTGCCTTATTTATCCTCTTCGAACATGTTTTACCATTTTAGCCCTATTAGGGGTACCGAAATAGTTTCCACTATGTCGGTTGTAACTGAGTGGTAAAAAGGTCTTTTCCTTAAAGTTTTTACCTATAAATACCCCCATTCTCACCCTGTAATAGGCATCGAATATTCATATATTCAATACACAATTTCGAACTACTTCGATCTATTATACTATTCGGAGGTTTGAGATAGTTCACATCATAGACTCTTTGTTTGTTAGTTCTTAATCTTAGAGAACCTGTTAGCGTAATCTTTTATGCCAACAGTTGGCGCCGTCCGTGGGTGAGGAGCCATGCTGAATACCGTGGGCCTCATGGCTCCAGAAGTGATGAGTCATTGTCAACGTTAGTCAAAGAGGACTGAAGAAGAGAGGAGATCTGCTGTTTCATGGGCCGCGTGTGACTCAGGTACACGGGCAGCGAGCGACTGTCGGGCAGAGGAGGCTGCGAAGTCGGGCTGGCCCAATCCGGGTGCATGGGCCAGAAGCAGTAGAAGACCCACTGGGCTGTTGACCAGGACTGACTCAGGTACACGGGCGGTGAGCGATTGCCGGGCTGAGAGAGCTGCGGAGTCGGGCCGGCCCAATCCGGGTACCTGGTGCAAAGCCGGTGGAGGCTTTGTCAGTTTCGGCGCAAAACTGACAACCGTTGATTTTGTATCCGACTGTCCAGAAGAGAAGCCGTAGTCGCTACGAAAACTTAGCTTCCGGATAAGTCATCTGTAACTCTAGGCCCACAGTCAGTCAGTCGTGTCTGTAAAAATACCTAAGGGCAGTAGAGTCTTTTCCGTTATTCTTGAGTCTGTAAAAACCCTAAGGGGCTGGTAGAATATTCCTAGTGTTGGGAGCCTATAAATAGGACCCCAATCCCTAGGGTTTGGACTACCCTTTTGGCTGAAATCAAATCCTCTCTATTGGGTCATTTTGTCTCTCACGTTCTCTCTCCTATGTGCGCCGCCAGGCCCTTGCTCGTTCTATTTTTGCCTTGTTTTTGTTCTAATCTTTTGGATGCTTTAAAGCTTTGGTTCCTGTTGATTTCTCTCGGTGCTCATTGTTTGGTTTGAGGAGTTAATGCTTCAGCTACAGGCATAGCCTGGATTTATTTCGTGAGCAGAAGCTTCTCTTTTGCTTCTGTTCTTCACAAACCGAGTACTAGTTCTTGCTGTTGCAAGTAGTACTATTTTCCTGTAGCTACAGTGTTCTGTGCAGCTTTTCACCTTCTACTGCACAGCTTTTTGATCGAAGCTGACAGGCTCTGTCACCTTTTGGCTATGTTTCTGGCGAAGCCTTTCTCTGTTCGAAGTCCCTCAGCTCCGTGAGGCAGGCTTCAATCTAACCTCTTCGAAGGCTTCGCTCGATCTTCGATCTTCGGTGTGCGTTCTGTGTTGCTAAGCTTCGAAGTATTTTTCAGAATGGACAGCATCGCTTACTTCGAACGACAGTGTGAAGGGGCTTCGGCTCTAGCTGTTCGAAGTCCATACCTCGATAGATTTCGAAGTTGGGTTCGAAGCTTGTAGTTCCGCTAGGCCTCGCACTGACGTTTGTGTGGCGTGTCACTCTTCGCTTCTCTTTTCGAAGCTTGCTCTTTTCGGAGGTAGAGTCTAGGCTTCGGACTTGGTTTTCTGTCGTGTGACAGGCTTCGCTTCTTTGTTCGAAGGTTGCCCGTGTGTGCGTGTTGTGTTCGAAGCTTTCTGTTCGAAGGTTTTGCTTCGAAGCATTTGGTTGGAAGCTGTGTTCGAAGTTTTGTCTTCGAAGTGCACACTTCGAAGCAGGCTCCGACATCTGTCATACTTCGCTTCGAAGCATACTTTGCTTCTTGCCACTTCGAACTAGACTAGAACCAAACACCTTCGGCATCTTGGATATGCTTCGCAACTGACCTCTGAAGCTGGGCTCCGTCACCAACCTCCGAAGCAGACCTCGACGTGCGAAGGAGGCTTCGCCAAGTTTCGAACAGGAGACAAATTTGGACAGTAACTTCTCTTTTCATCTTACACATACTTAGATCATTTCATTGAGAAGTTTAGGCCTGTTACACCTTGTTCATCTGCCTAGTTGCACTACTTTAATAGATCTCAGTTATCATCAGTTGCTTCTAGGTTAGAAACCTTTAGACTTAGGCCTTTTGTTTATTTTCTGCTGCATAGTCTTTTCTGAGGTGCGTTGGGTATTGGGAACAGGCCATTGATTCGAAAGAATTTTTAAAGGCGCCCATTCACCCCCCCTCTGGTCGCTACTTTCGGTCCTACAAGTGGTATCAGAGCTTGGTTAGGGTTTTTTCCATACCTTAACCGGTTCTAAACCCCGGTAGTGACCATGACGTCTCCTGGCAAGGTCCCGTCCTTGGAAGCCTATGGCTATAACTATTGGAAGACTCGCATGCGAGCCTATCTTATGAGCCAGGGTTCGGACATTTGGGATATTTGCGTTCACACCACGTTTGTCATATTGCCAGTTACTGAGCAGGGTACTGCTGGTATCATTGCTCAGCATCTGAGCAACAGTAAGGCTGTGAACATTCTGTTTTCTGGTTTAGGTCCCACTGAGTTTGAGCGTGTGAGTCATCTCTCCACTGCGAGAGAGATCTGGGCTACCCTCAAGGCACACAATGAGGGAACAGCACAGGTCAAGGCTCGGCTCTATCAGACCTATCGGCGTGAATATGAGAATTTCACACAGAAGCCGGGTGAATCTGTTGAGGCTTTGTTTGGTCGTTTTCAGTCGATCATTAACAAGCTTCGAGACAACAAGGCTGAGGGTGTTCAGTTAGTCTCAGATCACGAGCAGGCGCTCAAGGTTCTCCATACCTTGGACCCGAAGATCTGGGAGATCAAGGTATCCTCTATCGTTGAGAGTACTTCTTACGATACCTTGACCATTTCTGAGTTATTTAGCAAGCTGAAGGCCACTGAGGTAGATATCCAGTTGAGATCAAATCTCACTGGTTCTGGATCAAAATCTCTGGCCCTTGCTACACCTTCTGTTGATCCCTCTGCTGTGAGCTGTGCTGGGTTCTCCTTGATGTCTATCACTGAGGACCAGCTCGAGTTGTTGGGAGATGATGATCTGTGTCTTTTTAACAACCGGGTGCGTCGTGTCTATGATAAGAGAATGTTCAAAAGACACGACACAAAATCCGGATGCTTTGAGTGTGGTGATCCAGGACACTTCATCGCCGACTGCCCCAAGCGCAATGGATACAAGAAGGGCATCGGTGGTGGCTTCCATGACTCCGGCAAGCACGAGAGCTCATCCTTCATCAAGGGCAAGCCAAAGACCAGATTCTTCAGAAAGGCCCTGAAGGACTACCGGCGAGAAAACAAGAAGCGCGACAAGGCCTTCTTCGCCGAGATGGAGAAGAGCTACTCCAAGCGGTCCACGTCTTCTTCCTCTTCATCGAGCTCAAGTGATGAGGAGATCGCCATCAAGAAGGGGAAGGACAAGGACGATCCGGCAGGCCTCTGCTTCATGGCCTTCGGAGACAAGCCGAAGAGCCGCTCACTCCAGCGCCGAAGATCCCGCAAGAGCTTCTGTTCAATGGCTCTTGGGGATAAGGAAGAAAAAAGCTCCTCCGACGACTCCGACGACGACGACAACAAGGTATCATCTTATGCGCGAGAAATTGTTGATTTACTTGAGAGCAATCGTCAGGAGTTGAAGTATCGGGAGAAACTGCTTAGGGGGGCTAAGAAAAGGATAGACGAGTTAGTTAGTGAGCTTGCCGTGGCCAACGGCAGAATTGAGAGTCTATCTTCTTCCCCTTGCTTGGGTGATAGCAGTGAGTGCCCGAAGTGTGAGGTGCTTCTGTGTGACCTGTCGACTCTGAAGTCCAGGTACACAGAAAGGGTTGATGAGAGGGACGCTTTGGCCACTGAGCTTGAAAGCGCTCAGTTGGAGCTGAAAGATGCTCAAGCCACTGTCGTCGCACCCTGTGTTGATTGCCCATCTCATCTAGCTGCCTTAGCTGAGCTGAAATCCAAGGGCGATGAGCATTTGGGTGATTTAGAAAGGTTGAGAGCTGAGCTTGCCCAGACTAGGCTAGAGCTTGAGACACTGACAGTTCCACCCACTATCTGTGAGAAACGCCTGTCTCTTAGAATGGAGTTGATTAAGCTGAAAGCCGAAAAGTCTATTCAAGTAGAGAGTGAGTGTGAGACCTGCTTGTCTCAGGTGGAGGTTCTAGCTTCCTTGAGAGAGGAGCTAGCAGATTCTCAGAATGAGAACTTTTACCTCCGTTCTATCCTGAGTTGGATCAGTGCCAGAGAGCCACAGCTTGGCATGATGATCCAGCAGTTCAAGAGGCAGGATGGGTTTGGGGTAGGTTACACCTACACCAAGGCTGACTTTGAGAGTGCCATTTGCCGGGCAGTGGAGTGGAGTAAAATGACTCCAGAGCAGAGGTATCCCAAGACTCACTCCACTGAGTCTTCCCAGGCTTGTTAGCCCAAGGATGGAGTGATCCATGAACCACCTAAAGCTCCACCAAAGAAACCTATCTGGGTTCCAAAGCCCAAAAATCTCCACACTTCTCTAGACTCTCTTCCTGGACCCTCTCGACCCAAGAAGACCACACCAATCACCACCAAGCCCAAGAACCCCAAGCCTCAACCACATCCCAAGAAGCCTACCTATCATTGTGAGTACTGTCAGAGAGACGGGCATCTTGCGGAGTTTTGCTTCAGAAGGAAGCGGGTTGAGAGAGCAGAGAGGGCTCGTAGTGATCAGGAGCAGTTCTACCAGCAGGGTGGTAGACTGCGTGTTCCTCGGCGCGGGGAGAGGCTGGAGGCCAGGCCGCATCGTGTAGGTGGTGGTAGAGGAGACGGCTTTCTTGCCCGTGCTCCAGTTGGTGGTGTCCGTTCCGGCAGAGTTCCAGACCGTGTTGGCTACGGTCCTGGACCTCGTGGCCGCAGGATTAGGCAGAACCGAGGACCATGCTTTGAGCTGCGTTTTGGTCCGAACTCTTTTGATGGCTTTCTCTTTCCATCTTTTGAGCAGATGGCTCGACACTGGTTTAGCTCTTTTGCTAAACCTGGTGCCGGACCATTTGCTCCCACTTACAAACACTGATTGTGCAGGACCGGGGACTGGAGGATGTTTGGATCATGGACTCAGGATGCTCTCGCCACATGACGGGACATCGCAGATGGCTCTCCAGTCTCACTCCCCCGAGCTCCAAAGAGTATATCACATTCGGGAACAGCGGTCAAGGGAAAGTAAGTGGCATAGGCTCAATTAGCATTTCAGATCATTTCTCTTTAAAGAATGTTGCTTTGGTTAAAAATTTGAACTTCAACTTGATTTCTGTTTCGCAACTTCTTGAGGATGGTTTGGAAGTACGTTTTAGGAAGGGCAATTCTTCTGTGGTTGATTCTAGAGGGTCTTTGGTTTGTCAGATTTTACCCTTCGGTAAAGTTTTTCGAATTGACTTCTCTAGTTCTTTTGGCCCTTCTCGCTGTTTGATTGTTGGATCTTCTTCTGAGCTCTGGAAGTGGCATAGGAGGTTAGGTCACTTGAGTTTTGATCTGCTAGTCAGGTTAAGCTCTATGGACCTCATCCGAGGATTGCCCAAGCTTAAGATGGAGAAGGATCTAGTTTGTCATCCCTGTCGTCATGGGAAAATGGTTGCCGCTTCTCACTCACCTGTGACTCAGGTGATGACTTCGTATCCGGGCGAGCTTTTACATTTGGACACTGTAGGTCCTTCTCGAGTACGTTCAGTCGGTGGGAAATGGTATGCACTTGTAATTGTTGACGACTTTTCTCGATTCTCGTGGGTTTTCTTTTTGGAGTCTAAGGATGAAACTTTTCAATTTGTTCATGACCTGATTTTGAAGCTGAAGAATGAGAACAATGGTCGGATGCGAGCAATTCGCTCCGACAACGGCTCTGAGTTCAAGAACTCTCAGTTCATCAGCTTCTGTAGTGATCAGGGTTTGGACCATCAGTTTTCTTCTCCTTACACTCCCTCACAGAACAGCGTTGTGGAACGAAAGAACCGCACGCTAGTCGAGATGGCCAGGACGATGCTCGATGAGCATAGGACTCCTAGGCGTTTTTGGGCTGAAGCCATGAACACGGCTTGCTATCTGGCCAACTGCATCTTTCTTAGAGCTTACCTTGGTAAGACATCATATGAACTGCGGTTTGGCAGACAGCCCAAGGTGAGCCACTTGCGAGCGTTTGGCTGCAAGTGTTTTGTGCTCAAGAAGGGAGGGCATTTGGACAAGTTTGAGTCTCGTTGCTGGGATGGTGTTTTTCTTGGTTACGCTTTGCATTCTCGAGGCTTCCGTGTTTGGAACCTCGACTCCCAGCAGCTTGTCGAGACTTGTGAGGTTTCGTTTGATGAGACCTTGCCTTCTTTGACGCCTTCTTTTGAGCTTACTGGTGATGATGAGCTCGGAGAGTCCATCTTCGATGAAGATGAGGATACTCCAGCTGCGGATGAGGGTGGGCCTTCTGCATCCCCCGTAGAGCCCACACCTTCTGAGACTTCGACTGATGATGAGGGCGGACCTCTGATCACTTCTTCCACTTCGATCGAGCCCCCTCAGTCAAGTCCAGAGGTGCCAGCTGCTGACTCCGGTGAGGTGACTTCGGATCACCAGGGAACCCGAGCAGTTCAGCGTGATCACCCCTCAGAGCTCATCATTGGTGATTTGACTGAGAGAACTTTGCGTTCTTCTGCCTCTCTTGCTGTGTTTGCTGAATCTGCGTTTGTTGCATCTTTTGAGCCCAGAGACGTTTCTCATGCTCTTTCTGATTCTAATTGGATTAATGCTATGCAAGAAGAGCTTGAGAATTTTGTCCGTAATCGGGTTTGGACACTAGTTGAGCCGCCACCAGGATGCAACCCCATAGGCACCAAGTGGGTGTTCAAGAACAAGCAAGGTGAAGATGGGATTTTGGTGCACAACAAGGCTCGACTAGTTGCCCAGGGTTATTGCCAGAAGGAAGGTATTGACTTTGAAGAAACCTTCGCTCCTGTTGCCCGTCTTGAGTCCATTCGTATTCTTCTAGCTTTTGCCATTTCAAAGGATTTTAAGCTTTTTCAAATGGACGTTAAGAGTGCTTTTCTGAACGGGTTCATAGAGGAGGAAGTTTATGTTAGGCAACCCCCCGGTTTTGAGAACCCTAAGTTTCCTCGACATGTTTTTAAGTTGCACAAAGCTTTATACGGGTTGAAGCAAGCCCCTAGGGCTTGGTATGACCGGTTGAAGCAATTTTTGTTGGGGAAGGGCTTTGTGATGGGTTCTGTGGACAAAACTCTTTTCTTGCTCAGAGATGCTTCAGATTTCTTAGTCGCTCAGATTTATGTGGACGATATTATCTTTGGCGGTACTACTGATTCTCTTGTGTCCAAGTTTTCTGAGTAGATGCACAGTGAGTTTGAGATGAGCCTCATGGGTGAGCTCAAGTATTTCTTAGGGCTCTAGATCAAGCAGACCAAGGACGGCACCTTCATCCACCAAGGTAAGTACACTCGTGATATGTTAAAGAAATTTGACTTTGGTGGTGAATTGAAGCCGCAGATGACCCCGATGGGCACTTCTGGGGGTCTGGACAAGGATGAGAGCGGCGTCAAGGTCAATGAAAGAGAGTTTCGAGGGATGATCGGTTCGCTGCTGTACTTAACGGCAACAAGGCCAGATATACAGTTCGCCGTGGGACTTTGCGCGCGTTTCCAGTCTTCACCTCGCGCGTCTCATCGGCAGGCTGTCAAGCGCATCTTCAGGTATCTCACTTATGCGCCCGATCTCGGTCTTTACTATTCAGCATCATCATCTCTTGACTTATCTGGCTTTTCGGACGCTGACTTTGGTGGGTGCCGGTTGGATCGCAAGTCGACTTCTGGTAACTGCCAGTTTCTTGGTTCCTCTCTTGTCTCTTGGTCTTCTCGAAAGCAATCTGGAGTTGCTCTTTCGACCACAGAGGCTGAGTATGTAGCTGCTGCTAGCTGCTGCTCACAGTTGGTTTGGATGATTTCCACTCTGCGAGATTTTGGGTTATTCTTTACTACCAGGGTCCCATTGTTTTGCGACAGCACTAGTGCTATTAGTGTAGGGAAAAACCCATGTCTCCATTCAAAAACCAAACATATTGATGTGCGCTTTCACTTCTTGCGGGATCAATATGAGAAAGGTGTCATTGACCTTGTTCATGTTGATACCCATCATCAGTTGGCTGACATTTTCACCAAACCCCTAGATCAGTCAATATTTGAGCATTTACGAGGGGATTTGGGTGTTGCATATCCTTTCTAGGATATTTTGCGTCAGTTTTCTTTCCTCTTTACTCTTTTCTTGAGTCTTTTTGTGTGTGTTCATATCATACATATTCACATATCACACATTTGAGCCTGCTTCTGTTATATGATTGAACTGCTTTACTTAGTCTAGCTGGTACATGCTTTTGATTACTTGTCAATGATCATGCTTTGGTTCAGTTCACTTGATATGTCTGATATCTGTCATATGCATGGCTTTTATGCTTTAAACTTGAAAAATGATCACCATTGCTTCCGGTAACTAGCATGTGTAGGCTGAGTGCTTTTGTTATCTGTTACATACCTTGTAGCTAGTTCATCACATAGATGCAGATATGCAACTTGGACATCTTTATGCTTCAACATGGAAAATGAGCTATAACAGTCAGAAATGAATGAAAATTCCATGTCTTTTTATGCTTAAAATTGAAAAGATCCAGGTGGGTTTGTCTTGTCGCATTACATTGTTCTGGACTGCGTACCATAGCACTTTGGTATGAACTAGGACACTGTAGTGTATGCCAAGACCAATGTCTTAAGCTTCTGATGGTCCAGTTCTGGCCTAGGCTTGACTTGGTCGGTCAGCATAAGGTTTGACATGCAAATAACCCCTGGCAAAAATGAAAAAGGGAAAAGAAAAAGCTTGAAAATTGAGATAATAACAAGTTTGCTGAAGCACTTTGTTTCTGAACAAAGCTTATCTTGGTAGATATCAGTTAGCTTTTGCATCTCATGTTTTACCTTGCTTGTTTTACTGGAAAATGTGGTGATACTTTTGTTTGCAAAAACTGAAAAATGCGTGCTAATGATTTTCTTTAGATATCATCTGTTGCACTGATCATGCCATGTATCGTTACAGTATGTCTTTTGCTGTATCTGCTAGATGTTGTAATTGCAGTCAATCATATTTGAGAAGCATGCTTTCTACACTCCTTATGCACTCCAGTTGAATTCACTGCATATTTTGAGGGGGAGTTGCATTTCAGGGGGAGTCTGTGTCTCTTTTGAGTGCTTGATGAGTTCACTTGTCAACAAGGGGGAGAAAATTTGGGATCAGAGTTTAAGGGGGAGTTCTTACTCTGTTGATATCCTTGTTATTCTGAAATCGCACTCATTTTGAGCTTTTACGTTTTGGTTAACCATAATGACCGTTTCTTGCTTTTGTTTGGCTTTTGGTCATTAGGGTTAAACTTTTACCTTATTTTTCTTCTTCTTTGTTTTCTTGTGTTTTGTTTTCGTGTTTCCACATTTGTTCGCAGGTGCTGAAGAGCCGAGAAAAGAGGAGTGTTGACAATGCACTCATCAAGGGGGAGATTGAGGAGCCATGCTGAATAGCGTGGGCCTCATGGCTCCAGAAGTGATGAGTCATTGTCAACGTTAGTCAAAGAGGACTGAAGAAGAGAGGAGATCTGCTGTTTCATGGGCCGCGTGTGACTCAGGTACACGGGCAGCGAGCGACTGTCGGGCAGAGGAGGCTGCGAAGTCGGGCTGGCCCAATCCAGGTGCATGGGCCAGAAGCAGTAGAAGACCCACTGGGCTGTTGACCAGGACTGACTCAGGTACACGGGCGGTGAGCGATTGTCGGGCTGAGAGAGCTGCGGAGTCGGGCCGGCCCAATCCGGGTACCTGGTGCAAAGCCGGTGGAGGCTTTGTCAGTTTCGGCGCAAAACTGACAACCGTTGATTTTGTATCCGACTGTCCAGAAGAGAAGCCGTAGTCGCTACGAAAACTTAGCTTCCGGATAAGTCATCTGTAACTCTAGGCCCACAGTCAGTCAGTCGTGTCTGTAAAAATACCTAAGGGCAGTAGAGTCTTTTCCGTTATTCTTGAGTCTGTAAAAACCCTAAGGGGCTGGTAGAATATTCCTAGTGTTGGGAGCCTATAAATAGGACCCCAATCCCTAGGGTTTGGACTACCCTTTTGGCTGAAATCAAATCCTCTCTATTGGGTCATTTTGTCTCTCACGTTCTCTCTCCTGTGTGCGCCGCCAGGCCCTTGCTCGTTCTATTTTTGCCTTGTTTTTGTTCTAATCTTTTGGATGCTTTAAAGCTTTGGTTCCTGTTGATTTCTCTCGGTGCTCATTGTTTGGTTTGAGGAGTTAATGCTTCGGCTACAGGCATAGCAAGGATTTATTTCGTGAGCAGAAGCTTCTCTTTTGCTTCTGTTCTTCACAAACCGAGTACTAGTTCTTGCTGTTGCAAGTAGTACTATTTTCCTATAGCTACAGTGTTCTGTGTAGCTTTTCACCTTCTACTGCACAGCTTTTTTATCGAAGCTGACAGGCTCTGTCACCTTTTGGCTATGTTTCTGGCGAAGCCTTTCTTTGTTCGAAGTCCCTCAGCTCCGTGAGGCAGGCTTCAATCTAACCTCTTCGAAGGCTTCGCTCGATCTTCGATCTTCGGTGTGCGTTCTGTGTTGCTAAGCTTCGAAGTATTTTTCAGAACGGACAGCATCGCTTACTTCGAACGACAGTGCGAAGGGGCTTCGGCTCTAGCTGTTCGAAGTCCATACCTCGATAGATTTCGAAGTTGGGTTCGAAGCTTGTAGTTCCGCTAGGCCTCGCACTGACGTTTGTGTGGCGTGTCACTCTTCGCTTCTCTTTTCGAAGCTTGCTCTTTTCGGAGGTAGAGTCTAGGCTTCGGACTTGGTTTTCTGTCGTGTGACAGGCTTCGCTTCTTTGTTCGAAGGTTGCCCGTGTGTGCGTGTTGTGTTCGAAGCTTTCTGTTCGAAGGTTTTGCTTCGAAGCATTTGGTTGGAAGCTGTGTTCGAAGTTTTGTCTTCGAAGTGCACACTTCGAAGCAGGCTCCGACATCTGTCATACTTCGCTTCGAAGCATACTTCGCTTCTTGCCACTTCGAACTAGACTAGAACCAAACACCTTCGGCATCTTGGATATGCTTCGCAACTGACCTCCGAAGCTGGGCTCCGTCACCAACCTCCGAAGCAGACCTCGACGTGCGAAGGAGGCTTCGCCAAGTTTCGAACAGGAGACAAATTTGGACAGTAACTTCTCTTTTCATCTTACACATACTTAGATCATTTCATTGAGAAGTTTAGGCCTGTTACACCTTGTTCATCTGCCTAGTTGCACTACTTTAATAGATCTCAGTTATCATCAGTTGCTTCTAGGTTAGAAACCTTTAGACTTAGGCCTTTTGTTTATTTTCTGCTGCATAGTCTTTTCTGAGGTGCGTTGGGTATTGGGAACAGGCCATTGATTCGAAAGAATTTTTAAAGGCGCCCATTCACCCCCCCCCTCTGGTCGCTACTTTCGGTCCTACAGTGGGGAACTTAGTTCTAAAAGCTAGTTCTCCGCTGCTGACTGCACTTCGAAGAGCACTTGCGGAGGGAGTTTCGGAGTCTAAAGATTCCACGCACCCTTCGGTAAGGGGCTTCCTAGTGTAGTTCTAAGGCCTCTTCTCGCCTTCCCAAATCATTCGAAATCTTTGATCTTCGGACCTTAGCTTTGTTAGCCATGCCTCCCAAGCGGAGCCTAGCCACCGATCCTCCCCGAAGGTCCCCTCGTACCAACGGTGCAGGACCCTCAATCATTCCACCAACTCCTGAAGTAGTCATCAGACCTAGAGCACCTAGAGTTCCCCAAGCAGCTCCCTCGGTGCTTCGAACTGATTATCCTAGTTCTCAAGACCCAGAGGTCCCCTCCGGAGGAAGCGAAGACCTTCTTGAGGATGCGGCTACCCAAGTAGCGCGGCTTCAGGAGGAAGTAGCAAGGTGGAGGCAAGAGGCTGCAGATAGGCTTCACCCTCAAGCCTTCACTCTTGCTTCGGAGGTGCCTCAAGACAATGGTCCTAATAATTATCCGGAAGCTCTTCGAGTTCCAGAGGATGCCGAGAATGCATCCTTCGACGATGAATATCCACTGCATCCAGACTTGCAGAAAGTTCCATTCGACCCCAGGTTCAAAGCCTTGAAGTTGTACAAATACTCCGGTGGGTCCAACCCCGGAGAGTTCTCTCGTTTGTATGCCTTAGCAATAGAAGCCAGTGGAGAGGTGCGGAACACAATAGAGAAGTGCTTCCCCCTCGCGTTGGAAGGTGTGGCTCTCTGATGGTTCTGGTCTCTAAAGCCAGGATTGATCAGGTCATGGGAGCAGCTGAAGAGGAAGTTCGTAACTAACTTCTAGGGTACGTTTGTAGCCCCAATGTCTATGGGAAGCTTGTTCCAGGTGAAGCAGCAAGCAGGAGAGACCCTTTGGGAGTACTTTACACGCTTCACCCACACCAAGTCTCAGACTAAAGGCTTGTCTACCTCTTCGGTAGTGGATGCGGCGCGCGAAGGGGTGTTGAACCCAGACCTCCTCAGCAAACTTCACCGGAAGCAGGTGTCGTCTGTAGCACAGTTGATGGCATACTTCGAATAGTATGACAAGGAAGAAGAAGGCTGCCTCCGAAGAATTGCGGTGCCCGCACCAGTCCTTCGAGAAGTGAAGACGAAGCCAACAGTCCCGACTCCTCCGCAAGCCCCCCTTGATAATCGCTTCAATGATGATAGACGGGGAAAGAAGCACTTCCGCTCCGAGGTATTAAATATTGCACCCTCCGCCCTGAAGATGCCTTTCAACTTTCAACAGGCACAAGCTAACAAGGCAAGTACCTCGAATCCTCAAGAAAAGATGGCTGGCAGGCGCTAGGCTTTCTTCTGTTGCGTACATGGTGAAAATAGAAGCCATGACACAAAAGATTATAAGTCCGAGAAACCAAGGGTTGGTTTCAGAGTCTGTGATGAGTGATTGACATATTTTATCCTTTGGATTCGAAGGGGTCCCTTCGAAGGGGTTCGGAGGTTGTTTCACCGAATCCTTCGGTGGCTCGGTTGTTGTGGCTGTTGCAGCAGAGTGTGACTGATGGAGGGATCCGACAGTACACGATGATCTGGGTGTACCGAAGGGTTCGGTACTTTGGGTGGTACATCGGAGTGTGTACCGGAGGTTGTTTACCCGGAGAGGTCTCCGGGGTACTGGACACACTTGTCTGTTTGTCTGTGGTGCGCAGGTGACTTCGGAGGCAACAGACGGTTCACAGCAAGTGAACTTGGGTCAAGCAGGAGGCTTGATGCCAGGCGAGCGGGGATTTCGTTCATGAAGGTTGCATGGGGTCGAGGTTGGTCCTCGGGTCAAGGTGCACCAGGCGAAGGCAGAGAGTGCGGAGCGTGGCTCCGGCTGAAGGTACCCCGAGACAAAGTCCTCAAAGGCGAGGCACTTCGAAGGGTACTCTGAAAGGAGTGACTTCGGAGTATGGAGGACAAAGTCCTCAGTAGTGAGGCAAGGCGTTTGAAGTGTGCTCCGGGTGGAGGCACTCGAAGGTTTGCCCGACGAAGGTCTTAGAAGTCGAGGTGCATCGAAGGCATGGTCCAGGTGAGGTTCATCGAGGAGTGTGCTCGAGGAGAGACACTACAAAGAAGTGCTCATGGAATGCTTCATGCGGAGTGTGGTACTCCGAAGGTGGGGCTTCGGAGTGTGACTTACTTGAGGTACTTCGGCCATGCATGGCTTCGATACACGGACTGACGGAGTTCGAGCTGGTAGTAGATGTGAAGCTGTGGTGGTCAACTCCGGAGGTGGTGGCGTGAAGGCACAAGGGCTTTGACTGCTTCGGCTCAAACCATCACTGTATCGAAGGCTGACTTAAGTGAAGTGAAGGCCATCGGGCTCAAGGCTTCTCACCGAAGCTACCGCACCCCTCGCGTGCGAAGGGGGGGCTTCAGAAGACTCCAAAACTGCAAAGGCTGATCGTGTCTGCTCTGCAAAAGCTGATGTTGTCTCCTCTGTGAAACTAATAAAAGAAGCCTCCAAATAAAGTAGACAATCATCTGTACCCCCTGTTTTGATGAGACAAAATCAGTGTAAACCCTAGGGATAAAGTAGTCTATTCACAGGGCTGAATAGTGCCTATAAATAGTGGAGGCTAGCTAGGCAACAACAACACTTTGTGCAGCCATTTTTAGAACTCCTGTACTAGCCACCACACGCTCATGTATTCATCGTGTGAGTTCATTTTGTCTTCCCTGTTCAAGCAATGAAACTTTGATTATGTTTTCAATTCACTGCTTGAACTTGTATGCTTGCTTTGCACTGCATGTCTTGATTTCTTTATGTTCGACTTCTTCCTGGCTTGAGTCTGTGTTCTGGAATGTTTGTAGAGAAGTGTGTGTTCACAGTGTGTGTTCGTTCTGTGTAAACTAGAGGCTAGTCCTCTCTGATTACTAGCGAAGCACTGAGGGTGGATTAAATCGAAACCTATTTTCCTCCCTGTCGAAGTCTTCAGCGCAGTATGCTCGGTGTGAGTTTAGATCTTCGGAATACGAAGCCTAGTACCAGTTGCTAGTGCAGAGTATCTGGTCGAAGTCCTCAGAGGGAAGTCATCTCTTGCGAAGGGTGAAGTGCGAAGTCTGCTCGAAGGCACCTAGTGTGCGGAGCCTGCACTAACTTAACAGAATTGAGTTTTTGGTGTTGTGGGTGGAGAGAAGTCTTCTTGACTTCGAACTTTTGCTCCTCGAGAAGCCTGGTTTCGGAGCTGTGAAATACCTCCGAACCAGACCTCTGAAGGGTGTGTTCGAAGCTTGTTCTGCAGGAGACTGTTTTAAAATAGAAGGCTATCTTAAGCCTGAAATTTTAAAAGCTCCCATGCACCCCCCTCTGGTCACCGTTTTCGGTCCAACAATTGGTATCAGAGCAAGGTTAAGATCACCTGTTGACCTTAACTGGTTTTGTGATCTGTTGGTGACATGGACAGAGTTAGTAAAATACCTCTGTTCGATGGGACTAATTTTGCATACTGGAAGGTGCGCATGAAGGATTACTTGCTAAGCCAAGGAAATGCAATTTAGGATATTGTGGACACACAATACTCCATCTCTGAAACTCGCACCTCTCAAACAGAAAAGGATCAGTATAATGCTAACTCCAAGGCTAGAAATATATTGTTCATTGATTAGAGTCGGAGTTAGTTTGATCGGATTCAGCACCTAAGGACAACAGGGGAGATTTGGACTACACTCACTATTTTTCATGAGGGCTCAACAATTGGTATCAGAGCAAGGTTAAGATCACCTGTTGACCTTAACTGGTTTTGTGATCTGTTGGTGACATGGACAAAGTTAGTAAAATACCTCTGTTCGATGGGACTAATTTTGCATACTGGAAGGTGTGCATGAAGGATTACTTGCTAAGCCAAGGAAATGCAATTTAGGATATTGTGGACACATAATACTCCATCTCTGAAACTCGCACCTCTCAAACAGAAAAGGATCAGTATAATGCTAACTAAAAGGCTAGAAATATATTGTTCATTGGTTAGAGTCGGAGTGAGTTTGATCGGGTTCAGCACCTAAGGACAACAGGGGAGATTTGGACTACACTCACTATTTTTCATGAGGGCTCTACACAGATTATGGCTAGGCGCCAAAGCACGTACAATCAACAGTATCAGCTGTTTGTGCAGGCGCCTCGTGAATCTATAGATGCCATGTTTTCTCGCTTTGATGCGATAGTGAGTAACTTGTGGTCTAATGGGACGCTTGCTTACAATGACCATGACAGGGCTATCAAGCTTCTCTATGCTCTTGATCGTAGCATATGGGAAGTGAAGATATCCAGCATTGATGAGTCCGCAGATTATGACACATTGACCTGTGATGAGCTCTTCAGCAAGCTGAAGTCCACAGAGATTGCCAAGGCATCTCTTGCAGTGCATAGGAACTCCTTGCCACAGCCTTTGGCACTAGTTTCTAGCACTAGTCATGGCACCACTGCAGAACCAAGCTCTTCTAGCACTTGTGTTCTAGCAGGCGGTCTTGCTTTGTCCTCCCTGGTCTCCATCACTAAGGAGCAGGTGGACACTCTGGATGATGAAGAGCTTGCTCTCATTGCCAGAAGGTTCACCTGTTTTCACCATGACAGACCGGATCAGAGGAGAAGTGGTTTTAGTGGCTGTTTTGAGTGTGGCGACACTTCTCACATCAAGGCCAACTGTCCTAAGCTCAAGAGGAGAGATGAGAGTGAGCGCGCCAAATACCACAAAAAGGAGAGGAAACCCTTTGTGAACGGCAAGCGCGGCAAGGTGGCTAAGAGGGTAGCCAAAGCTGCTTCCAGAGCATTTGTTGCTGCTCTCAACGACATCGACACTTCCTCAACTGAGGAGTCGAGCTCTGATGAGGAGGAGGAGTCCCCAAGGAAGGAGGAGAAGAAGGACAAGAAGGGACAAGATTTCACCGGCCTTTGCTTCATGGCCGACAGCGATCACAGCGGCGATGAGCTTGACTCATCTGAGGTACCACCATCCTATGACCGGCTTTCGATTAAGATAGATGAACTGAATGAAGTAGTTCTAGGTTAGGATAGAAAAGACCTTAGACTTCGGCTAGAATTTGTTTCTACTGATTATGCCATGCTTATGTCTAGGGTAAATTATGTTGAATGTGAATCTTGCACTATTGTCATGGTGAGCTTGCTCGGTTGTGTTCTGTGCATGCTCAAACTCTTACTGAGCTTGAGA
Organism: Zizania palustris; assembly: GCA_019279435.1. NCBI lineage: Eukaryota > Viridiplantae > Streptophyta > Magnoliopsida > Poales > Poaceae > Zizania > Zizania palustris. The sequence goes on along the minus strand of JAAALK010000085.1, from coordinate 24,625,093 downwards.
CTGCACAGAAGCAGCTTTTGATGGTTGATTCTAGTCCTCATGATATAAATGAATGCATGAACTGTCCCTTATTACGTGAGAGCATTGATTTACGTGATAAGCATGTTTCGGATTTAGAGTCTAGATTGGAGAGGGTCGGTAGTTCTAAGGATGTGCAACCTGTGTGTGACACTTGCATAACCCTTAAGGACCAGCTAGGCACTGTTAGAGAGCGAGCTGAAAACCTCATGACTGAAAATGAATACCTTCTTTCTATGGTTAACAAATGTACTGAGGGAAAGGGTAGGATGGACTTGCTCTTGGCCAAAACCAAGATGTGTGCTGACAGGGCAGGGTTAGCTCTGGGATTGGGTTTTGAGAGGATTCCTTCAGACAGCGAGAACGAAACTGTTTTTACCTCACCTACTACCTTAGAGAAAGAAAGAGCCCAGTTAGTCACTCCATCAGCCAAAAAGCTTACCCAAACTCCAAAGAAAACCACTCCTCCCGCCAATAAAATTCCTCCCAAGAAAACCACTCAGTAGAAACCCAAGGAGCCTGTGAAGATTGCTCCTATGACTGTTGATAGCAAAAAATGGCATCAATGATTAAGATTGTTGAAATGTCAATTTTAGTAATTTGGGCCGAAAATACACATGTCCTGGGTCAGGCCGAAACCCTACAGGGTCGAAGGACCATTGGGCTACGGGCTACGGAAGATTCTAGCCAGCCCACAGCCTTCGGCCAGGAGGCCTTCGGAGGCCCACTCCGCCGAAGCTTCGGCCCGAGGAGCAGGCTTCGGCGGGCCTGGCCGAAGGCCCACTTTGGGCAGAGATAGAGTTGGACCCGATTCTGGCTAAGTGTTTATCTCTACACATGATTCAGCCGAGTAATAGCAGATTAGATTTAGAGATTAGAAGTCTAGCCCCTATAAATATAGGGGCGAAGCCTGTTCGGCGACCCCCCCAACAAAATCAACCACAAAGTCCTAGCTTTGAATCACATTTACTTTATCTTTACTTTTCTGCACTCTTCGTGGGTTTGCTTGGAAGCCCTCCGACGGCCACTTCGGAACAGTGGTAATCCTTGTTACTTCGCTTGTGAAGTATTTGTTAATCTACGTAATAGATTGATATCGCCTTGTTACTTCGCATGTGAAGTATCCGCTAATCTGCGTAATAGATTGCTATCGCCTTGTTACTTCACCTGTGAAGTATCCGCTAATCTGCGTAACAGATTGCTACCTTTGCTACTAGTGCAACACATAGCAGAATTCAGTCCTCATGCCAAACTGGTACTTCGAATCTACTCTGTTGCAGGTTTCCACGTTTGGAGCTACTTCGTCGGAGGTGTCCGGAGCTGAGAAATTGGTTTCGGAGGTTGCCAGAACACCCTTCGGCGAGATCCTTGCTTCGACCGCACGCCAACAGACTTTGTCATGACAGGCTTCGCCATGCTCGTACTCCGCTCCAGACGAAGTCACGCTCGCGCGTTGCGTCTAAGTCATTATTTTGTATCCTGCTATATCGGAGACTTCACGCCGAACCCCGCTGTTTGGAGGTGATTGTCGCGTCCAGATCCGTTCGGAGTTCATCTTCGGCCAGATCAGTCCGAACGCCGAAGGTACCCTTCGGCGGGACACTTCGCACTAGACGCCGAAGGTACACTTCGGCGAAACCCTTCGAACCATACTTCGAACTAGTCAGGCTCCCATCGGTTTGCTAATTTATTCGGTTTAATATATTTTCTTTCGGCTAATTGGATTATTTTGTGTGATCTGGTTGCCTGGTGACTCCACCCCCTTACCACGGCTAAGGGTAGTCGGAACACGACGTCGGTGTTGTGTTATGCTTAGGGGGCACGTTTCTGTGTCAACAATGACCAATGTGAGTGCCCCTAGGAGAGTATTTCATTGTTCCTACTGTCAGCGAGCGGGTCATCTGGTTGGGTTCTGTTTTCATCGCATCAAGGATGAGCGACACTCTCAGGCGATGAATTTCCAGAACATGCATTACCCATCTCTAGGTATGCATGAGTCTGAGGTTTACTCACGTCCTGTTTTTGAGGCTCCTCGTACTTCCCGGAGAGGTTTTGCTCCTCGAGGTGTTCACCATGTTCCATATGGTGGTAGACCCTGTGTGAGTAACTTTGTGTCTCGACATGTTAGGAGACCTCGTCATGCATTTGGGTCGTAGCATGTAGGTAGACCTCGCACTTTGCATCATTCTGATTTTCCTGTGCATAGACAGTCTATTTTTATTATACCTACTACTCGTATCACTCAGTGCTAGATGCCTCGTCATGTTTTCACTCACCCCAGCACTAAGCGATCGAGATTCTCTTATCATGTGTAAGCGCCAGACTAAGGCGTGGAGGACACGTGGATCATGGACTCATGGTCATTCTTATCATGTTTTCAATTTGGAAACTAACACTATCATCGAGTCATGTGATGTGACTTTTGATGAATCAACCCCCTTTGTTAGTTCTACTTTTGAACAGACAAATGAGCACGACATGGAACAGACCATCTTCGAAGATGAACATCCCAGAGATTTCGAGGATGAACCCCTACTACCCTCGACATCAACCCCCGAAGCCGACCCCACTTCGACCACTTCGGCGCAAGGCCCCAAAGCAACTACCTCGACATCGGTCATCTTGGACCACACCAACGCACAAGTCGAGGGGGAGACTGCATCCCACCGCGAAGCTCCACACCATATTCAAAGGATGCATCCTCCCGAGTAGATCATTGGTGAGCTTGATCAAAGGGTAACACGTTCTCATGCTCATTTCATTTATTACGCTTTTGTTGCTTCTTTTGAGCCTGTAGATGTTAGTAATGCACTTTCTGATTCTAGTTGGATCAATGTCATGCATGAAGAACTTGAAAATTTTGAGAGAAACCAAGTTTGGACTTTAGTTGATCCTCCACCAAATGTTCATTTCATTGGAACAAAATGGATTTTCAAAAACAAACAAGGGGAGGATGGGACTGTAGTTAGAAACAAGGCTAGACTTGTAGCTCAGGGTTATTCTCAATTAGAATGGATTGATTTTATTGAGACTTTTGCACCTGTTGCTCGTCTTGAGGCCATTAGGATTTTACTTGCATTTGCGGCATCCTGTGGTTTCAAACTTTATCAAATGGATGTTAAAAGTGCTTTTCTTATTGGCTTCATAGGCGAAGATGTTTATGTAAAACAACTCCCTGGCTTTGAAAACCCCAAATACCCGCATAAAGTCCTTAAACTTCATAAGGCTTTTTATGGACTCAAGCAGGCCACTCGGGCTTGGTATGATAGACTTAAGTATTTTCTGCTTGAGCGAGGGCATTTGATGGGATCTGTTGATAAAACCCTGTTCACTCTCAAGCATGGCAAAGATTTACTGCTAGTTCAGATTTATGTGGATGATATCATCTTTGGTGGCTCTTCTCATGCTTTGGTTGCCGAGTTTGCAGATACCATGAGCAGAGAGTTCGAAATGTCCATGATGGGCGAACTCACATTTTTCCTTGGTTTGCAAATCAAGCAAAGCAAACAAGGTACATTCGTCCACCAGACAAAGTACACCAAGGACATGCTCAAGAAGTTCAATATGTCTGATGCGAAGCCCCTCGCCACTCCAATGGCTACATCTGTAGCATTGGATTCGGATGAAGATGGAGAAGCCGTAGATCATAATGAGTTCCGAAGCATGATCGGCTCCCCCCTCTACTTGACTGCTACGAGGCCAGACATACACTTCGCTGTGTGTCTATGTGCTCGTTTTCAGGCTTCGCCACGAGCTTCGCACCACCAAGCAGTAAAGCGCATTCTCAGGTATCCCAAACATACCCTTGAGTTTGGCATTTGGTATTCTGTGTCTTCCTCTTTGTGTCTTCGAGGTTATTCCGATGCAGATTTTGCTGGGTGTAGGATTGATAGGAAAAGTATCTATGGTACTTGTCATTTTCTGGGTACTTGACTAGTTTGCTGGTCTTCCCGCAAATAGTCTAGTGTTGCACAATCAATGGCTGAGGTCAAATATGTTGCTGCAGCTAGCTGTTGCTCTCAGATTTTGTGGATGGTTTCCACTTTGCGGGACTTTGGGTTAGATTATAAGAGTGTTCCACTTTTCTGTGACAACACTAGTGATATTTATATTGCAAACAACCTAGTTCAGCATTCCAGAACCAAACACATTGATGTACGATATCTTTTTCTCAGAGATCATAATGAGAAGGGTGATATTGAACTTCAATATGTTGATACTCAACATCAGCTAGCCGATATTTTCACAAAACCCTTCGATGCTTCATGTTTCGCCTACTTGCGTGGGGAACTTGGTATTTGTCACCCTTACGGCATTTTGTGAGGGAGCAGACTTTGATTGTCTTGCATATGCTTGTTTAGTGTGAAATTGCATTTACATGTTTTGCACTTATATGCCTAATTTTAATTCATGTAATCATGACAGCTCAGCTCTATTTAATATGTCTGATACATTTTGTGTATGATTTTTCTTTCCAACATCAAATCAAGTTCACTGCTTAGTCTTGAATCTAGCATGTTTAGGCAGGACTGCTTTAGCTATCTTTTATCTACTTGATAGCAAGAATCCTTTTCTATGGATGCTAAAAATTACAACTTGAAAAATCATATTACTTTTCATGGATATTCATTAACAAGTGCTGAACAAGTTTTTCAATTATGCAAAGAAAAGAAAATTCCAAATCCATGATTTCAAATGCTAAGAACGAAAAGATCTAGGTGGATTTGTTTGTTGCACTACTTTATTCTAGACTGCTTACCATTGCACTTTGGTATGAACTGGGATAATTTAGTGTATGCCAAAACCACTGCCTTAAGCTTCTGATGGTTGTCTTTCCTAGGCTTGGCTTGATTAGAAAGTATAAGGTAGACAAACAAATAACCCCTGGCATTATGAAGAGAATAGCAAGTATAAATCCATTGTCAATCAAGATTGCTTTCAATCATCCATTTGAACTGGACTTGTCTGTCTAGAGTAGAAATTTATTAGCTTTGCGCAGCCCTTGCCTTTACTTGTCTAGTTAACTTGATTGAGTGGTGATGCTTTTATTTCAAAATGATGAAATCGTATGCTGTCTTTATGTTTTTTAGATCATCTTAAAATTGAGCTGAGCACATGAAAATTGGCATTAAGTTTGGCATATTTTTGCTTTATATGTCTTTGCACTTCTGATCATTTCAAAGCTTTTCATCTTTTAAATGCTCCTTGATGCTTGCATTGCCCAAGGGGGAGAAATCCTTACGTTCTCTGCAGTAGAGGGAAAAATAACTCAGGGGGAGTTTCTATTGGGCAAAGGAAAAGATGTGTCGAAGGGGCTTTTACTCTTTTGAAAAGGGGGAGAGAAATTCTTTTGTCAAGTGACATGATTTGGCTCTTTTCTAAGTTTTATGGTCACTTATGTGCTGAAATTTTTCAAATTTTCTTAAAACTAGAATTTGGTTGTCAATGCACTCATCAAGGGGGAGATTGAGAAACCAAGGGTTGGTTTCGGAGTCTATGATGAGTGATTGACAGATTTTATCCTTTGGATTCAAAGGGGTTCGGAGGTTGTTTCACCGAAGGATTCGGTGGATTCGGTTGCTGCGGCTGTTGCAGCGGAGTGTGATTGACGGAGGGGTCCGACAGTACACGATGATCTGGGTGTACCGAAGGGTTCGATACTTTGGGCGATACACCGGAGTGTGTACTGGAGGTTGTTTACCCGGAGAGGTCTCCAGGGTACTGGATACACTTGTGTGTCTATCTGTGGTGCGCAGGTGACTTTGGAGGCGACGGACGGTTCGCAGCAAGTGAACCTAGGTCAAGCGGGAGGCTTGATGCCAGGCGAGCGGGGAGCTCGATCACGAAGGTTGTGTGGGGTCGAGGTCGGTCCTTGGGTCAAGGTGCACGAGGCGAAGGTAGAGAGTGCGGAGCGTGGCTCCGGCTGAAGGTACCTCTAGACAAAGTCCTCGAAGGCGAGGCACTTCAAAGGGTACTCCGAAAGGAGTGACTTTGGAGTATGGCGGACAAACTCCTCAATAGTGAGGCAAGGTGTTCGAAGTGTGCTCCGGGTGGAGGCACTCGAAGGTTTACCCGACGAAGGTTTCATAAGTCGAGGTGCATCGAAGGCATGGTCCAGGTGAGGTTCGTTGAGGAGTGTGTTCGAGGAGAGACACTGCGGAGAAGTGCTCATGGAATGCTTCATGCGGAGGCCTTGGACGAAGGAGGGACTTCGAAGGGTCGTACTCCGAAGGCGGGGCTTTGGAGTGTGGCTGACTTGAGGTACTTCGGACATGCATGGCTTCGGTACACGGACTGACGGAGTTTAAGCTGGTAGTAGATGCGAAGCCGTGGTGGTCCACTCCAGAGGTGATGGCACGAAAGCACAAGGGCTTTGACTGCTTCGACTCAAACCGTCACTGTATCGAAGGCTGACTTCGGTAAAGCGAAGGCCATCAGGCTCAAGGCTTCTCACCGAAGCTACTGCACCCCTCACGTACGAAGGGGGGCTTCAGAAGACTCCAAAACTGCAAAGGCTGATCGTGTCTGCTCTGCAAAAGCTAATGTTGTCTCCTCTGTGAAGCTGACAAAAGAAGCCTCCAAATAAAATAGACTACCATCTGTACCCCCTGTTCTGATGAGACAAAATCAGTGCAACCCTAGGGGTAAAGTAGTCTATTCATAGGGCTAAATAGTGGAGGCTAGCTAGGCAACAACAACACTTTGCGCAGCCATTTTTAGAACTCCTGTACTAGCCGCCACACGCTTATGTATTCATCGTGTGAGTTCATTTTGTGTTCCCTATTCAAGCAATGAAACTTTGATTTTGTTTTCAATTCACTGCTTGAACTTGTATGCTTGCTTTGCACTGCATGTCTTGATTTCTTTATGTTCGACTTCTTCCTGGCTTGAGTCTGTGTTCTGGAATGTTTGTGGAGAAATGTGCATTCACAGTGTGTGTTCGTTCTGTGTAAACTGGAGGCTAATCCTCTCTGATTACTAGCGAAGCACTGGGGGTGGCTTAAATCAAAGCATGTTTTCCTTCTTGTCGAAGTCTTCAACGCAGTATGTTCGGTGTGAGTTTAGATCTTCGGAATATGAAGCCTAGTACCAGTTGCTAGTGCAGAGTCTACTCAAAGGCACCCAATGTGTGGAGTCTACACTGACTTAGCAGAATTGAGTTTTTGGTGTTGTGGGTGGAGAGAAGTCTTCTTGACTTCGAACTTTTGCTCCTCGAGAAGCTTGGTTCGGAGCTGTGAAATACCTCCAAACCAGACCTCTGAAGGGTGTGTTTGAAGCCTGTTCCGCGGGAGACTGTTTTAAAACAGAAGGCTATCTTAAGCCTGAAATTTTAAAAGCTCCCATTCACCCCCCCTTTGGTCGTCGTTTCTGGTCTAACAAAGTCCATATTGACCCTTCGGGCGAGTACTTAGGGCAAAGCTTAGGGCGAGGTACTTCGGATAGGGCCCCTCCAGCAGTATGTTTGGAGCCTATGTAGGCCGTAATCCAGGCCAGCAATCCTGAAGCACCGATGCAACTCAACATTATGCCACCTCCAAAGCAGGAGGATCCCAAAGATCGCGGCAAGTGGGTGGTCCTACCCATCTCTGGAGAGGGGACCTTCGGTAACATGTCAAAGCGGTAGCGGAGGGACTATGTTCGTGAAGTCGGACACATAGTGACCTTGAGCTTGGCTGTAGAAATACCCGAGTGGTCCCATGTACCTATTTATTTTACTACACACGATGTTGCAGGGGTGAAGTTCCCCCATGCTGACCCCCTTGTTGTTTCAGCTGATATAGCGGGAGTTGAAGTCCGAAGAATATTGGTGGACGGTGGAAGCTCCGCAGATATACTCTTCATCCAGGCCTTCGACCAGATGTGCATTCCCCGAAGACACCTACTTTTGGTAGCTCGCCTACTCCAAGGTTTTGCAGGTCCTCCTCTCGATGCCCTCGGCCAGATAGGTCTCGAGGTTGCCTTCGGAGAGGGGCCCCTGGCTAGGGTTGAGGAGGTTATCTTCAATGTTGTTGACGCCCCGTACGCCTACAATGAAATCTTCGGGAGGGGAATGCTAAACCAATTTAGAGCTGTAGCACATCATAACTATTTGTGTCTCAAGATGCCTACGCAAGGTGGAGTTCTCACTATTTCAGGAGACCAAGCTGTAGCCCGGAGAGCGGAGTATGGCCATGGTCCACCTCTGGACCCTCGGCAGGTGAATAGTGTGCTGGATCATTCAGACGAAGCTTCAGGGTCCTCAGACCCCTCGAAGGGCCCTTCCCTAAAGCCAAGCCCATAAGGTGATGTGATCACGAAGATGATCCTAAAAGATGGCAAGGAATATCCAATCCAATTCGGCAAGGGGCTACCTTCGGAAATATCTGCTTCGCTGGAGGAAGTAGTTAAAGAAAACTTAGATATCTTCACGTGGACCGACGAAGATATCCCCAGAGTTGACCGGAGCATCATCGAGCACAGCTTGCTTGTCAACCTCAAGGCTCGGGCAGTGAGCCCGGGGCTCCAGAAGTTGTCAACAGAAAGGGCAGACCTCGCCAAGGTGGAGGTGGATAAATTGCTGAGGGCTGAAATTATCAGGGAAGTAGCCCACACGGAGTGGTTGGTTAACCCTGTTTTTGTTAAGAAAAAGGGCTCCGGCAAGTGGCGCATGTGCATCAACTTCAAGTCACTAAATAAAGCATGCCTGCGAGACCCCTACCCTATGCCTTGTATTGATCAGCGTGTGGATTCTACGGCTGGCTCCGAACTGCTAAGCTTCCTGGATGCATACTTCGGTTATCATCAAGTTTGGCTAAAGCACAAAGACGAAGCCAAGATGAGTTTTATAACTCCTTTCGGTGTATTTTGTTATGTTCAAATGCCTTTTGGCTTGCGGAATGTCGGGGCTACTTTTTCACGTCTTATTGCTAAGGATCTAGGTCACCAAATAGGTCGAAACGTCGAAATCTCTATGGATGACATTGTAATAAAGAGTGTTGTAAAGAACCATCATAGTCTAGACTTAGCAGAAACTTTTGAGAGCCTCCGAGCATGTGGAGTTCGCCTCAATCTTGAAAAATGTATATTCGGGGCACAAGCAGGAAAATTGCTAGGGTACTTAGTTTCGAGTAGAGGAATCGAAGCTAGCCCGACGCAGATAAGTGCACTGCAAAGAATGGCTCCACCAGAAAATTTGAAGCAGGTCCAGAAGCTGACAGGACGGCTCGCAGCCCTCAGTAGATTCCTGCCAGATCAGCAGAATGAAGCCTCTCGATTTTTAAAGCTTTAAAGGGGTCCGAGAGTTTCAAGTGGACGCCGAAGTGCTAGAAAAGCTTCGGTGATATTAAAGATTATCTTGGGAATCTATCATCGCGTATTGTGCCCCTCCCAGAAGAAACTCTCCTTCTTTACCTTGCAGCAACGGGCTCCGTAGTAAGTGCAGTGCTGGTCAGGGAAATAGAGCTTAAAGGAAAACTGGTGCATAACCCAGTATACTTTGTCTCAGAAGCTTTTTCCGGAGCAAAGACAAGATACTCCGAGCTTGAAAATTTTGTTAATGCTTTGGTAATGGCCTCACGGAAGCTAAGGCATTACTTCTTAGCACACAATCTCATTGTTCCTACCTTGTATCCACTTGGTGATATGCTTCGGAGCAAAGACTCCACGGGTAGGATCGAAAAATGCGCTGTCGAGCTAGCCCCCTTCGGTATTTCCTTCACGGCGAGAACAACTATTAAGTCCCAAGTCATAGCTGACTTTGTGGTCAAGTGGACTCCATCCGCAGTTTGGGCTCCGGAAGAAACCTCCGAACATATGTGGACAATTTTTTCTAATGGAGCCTATCAGGAATCTGATGCCGGAGTTAGAGCTGTGATAATATCGTCATCAGGGCAGAAGGCCATGTATTCTGCGAGGCTCAACTTTAAGACCACCAACAATATCGCAGAATACGAAGGGATCCTGCTAGGCCTCTGAAAGGCAAGGGCACTTGGAGCAACAAGAATTATAATAAAAATAGATTCCCAAGTCGTCGCAGGGCATGTTGACAAGAGCTTCCAAGCCAGGAATCCGCAACTTGCAAAGTATTTAGAAGAAATCCGCAAGATCGAAGCATTGTTTAAAGTAATTTCTATTCAAAGCATCCCTCGAGCGGATAATCAACTTGCAGATATTCTAGCGAAGGCTGCAGCCGGAGCATTGGACGTCCCAGAGGGCGCTTTTTATGAAGAACTTATTAAGCCTACGGTGCATCAACTACCCTCCGCAGAATTCCAATCGCCGATTGGCGGAATCCAATTTTGGATGTTTTTTTCTAAATGGGTCAAAGATGAACCCCTAACTGCTATCACTTCAAGAAATGTGCAAAAATTCTTTTGGCAGAATATCATTTGCAGGTGCAGAGTGTCTAGGGAGTTAACTGTTGATAATGGCACACAATTCAAAGCCGAGCCCTTTAAAGAGTTTTGCGAAGGCCTAGGCATCAAGTTATTCTTCGCAGCTGTTCGCCACCCTCACTCCAACGGAGCCGTCGACCGGGCAAATGGAAATATTATCTCTGGTTTGAATCGAAGGATTGTCGGGTTAGCTAAGGGGTTGTGGACCGAAGAGCTCCCTAAGATTTTATGGTCCATTCGGACCACTCAAGCTAGGTCCACGGGCTTCACCCCATTTAGGCTGTTATTCGAAGACGAGGCCATGACTCCTACGGAGCTTAAAGGTGGATCCCTTTGCGTAACGGATCCTGGGAATGATAATGAAAGAAACACTTCGCTGGACTTGTCAGAAGAGACAAGGCTTCGAGTTGTCGCCAATCTGACGAAGTACCAAGACCAAATGAAGGCATGGTATGACCCAAAGATAAAAGTGAATGAACTTAGACTAGGTCATTTAGTGCTGTGAAGTGTAATAGCTCTGGGGAAGCTAGGAAATAAATGGGAAGGGTCATATATTATCCTACGCTCAGGGTGCCCCAGATCGTTTAAGTTAGCTAATTTAGAAGGGGAAGAGTTGAAGCATGCATGGCATGTGGAGCACCTTAAATGTTGTTGGGGGAAAATACTTCATCCTTAGGGTCTCTACAGTAATAAGACAAAAGGCAATCTACTAAACTGAATTTCCGGTACCGGTTTAGTACATGATCAAGTTCGAAGAATCCATGCAGACTTCTGTTCAGAGTATAACTTCGAAGGTTGAATCTTCAGAGAGCTTATTTGCCAGCGAGGATGGAAGACTTATCTTCTTTCAGATTAGATTAGTCTTTTACCATTTTAACCCTATTAGGGGTACCGAATAGTTTCCACTATGTCGGTTGTAATTGAGGGGTAAAAGGTCTTTTCCTTAAGATTTTTACCTATAAATACCCCCCTTCTCACCCTGTAATAAGGATCGAATACTCAGTTATTCAATACACAACTTCGAACTGCTTCGAGCTATTATCCAATTCAGAGGCTTGAAATAGTTCATTTCATAAACACTTCGTTTGTTAGTTCTTAATCTCCGAAAACCTATTAGCGTAATCTTTTACGCCAACAGTTGGCGCCGTCCGTGGGGAACTTAGTCCAAAAAACTTCGTTCTCTACCAAGTTCTCAGAACCATGCCTCCTAAGCGGAGTTCAGGTGGTAGTCCTACTCAGAGGTCCCCTCGAACTTCCGGAGCAAGATCTTCGAATACAGTCAAGGTCAGAGGACCTTCAGTAATTCCTCCACCTCAGACCCCCGAAGGGAATTCCCATCCTCGAGCATACGGAGTTCCTCCTCCAACTCCATCTATGCTTCGGCCATACGGAGTCCCTCCTTCAACTCTGACTGTGCTTCAAACTAACATGTACAGTTCTCAAGACCCGGAAGATCCTTCTAGAAGAAATGAAGATGGTCTTGGCGACATGGTGACCCAGATGGCTAGTCTCCAAGCTGAAGTGGCGAGGTGGAGGCAACAAGCCGCAGATAGGCTTCATTCTCAGGCCACCCCGATCATTCCCGAAGTGCCTCAAGACGATGATCTTCTTTATCTCGAAGCCCCAGAAAATGCTTCCTTCGATAGCAAGTCTCCGCTGCATCCCGAGTTACAGAAAGTGCGCTTCGACCCTAAGTTTAAAACTTTGAAGCTCTGTAAGTACTCTAGAGAAGAGGATCTGGGGGAGTTCTCCCGTTCGTATGCTTTGGCAATTGAGGCCAGCAGAGGAGTTCAAGACACCATGGCCAAGTGTTTCCCCCTTTCTCTCGAAGGGGTGGCTTTGCATTGGTTCTGGTCCTTGAAGCCAGGATCAATTAGAACCTAGGAGCAGTTAAGGAGGAAGTTTATAAGTAACTTTCAGGGTACCTTCGTACTCCCAATGTCTACAAGAAGTCTTTTCCAGGTGAAGCAGCTACTTGGAGAAACTTTAAGAAAATTTTTCAAGCGCTTCACTCATACGAAGTTGCAAATATGGGGACTGTATACGTCGTCTGTGGTTGATGCAGCCCGAGAGGGAGTTACTCATGCGGGCCTCCTTGATAAACTTCATCGGGAATAGATATCCTCTGTAGCACAGCTGATGGCTTATTTTGAAGAATATGCTAGGTCAGAAGAAGGGTGGCTCCGAAGAACAGCTTCAACTCCGTCAATCCTGCAAGAAGTCAAGGTCGAAGTAAAGACTTCAACACCTTCATAGGGGCCTAGCATCGAGGTCCAGCATGACAGGCATCGGGGGCAAAAGCATCCTCACTCCGAAGTCCTGAACATTGCTCCTCCGCGGAAATTTACCCCTAGAAATCCACAAGCTTCGGGAAGCAAGACCAGCAGCTGGAGGCCACCAGGGAAGCTGGCTGGCAAAGCCCAGGCCTTCTTCTGCTACGTTCATGGTGAAAATCAGAGTCACGCTACTGATGCGTGCAAGTCTATACTCGCTTTAAGATGCGAGTGCCTCGAAAGGACCTCTGGTCGAGGCACTACTGACCGAGTCCCTTCCGAGGCACGTGCGGAGCATGTGCAGGCTGTCGCACGTGTAGACAACTTCGACCCCACAAGGCAACCTCCGGTGGTCAATATTATGCCACCTCCGAAGCAGGAAGATGGCCAAGATCGGGGCAAAAGGGTAGTCCTCCCCATTTCCAGAGGAGGTTCCCTCGGCAGTATGTCGAAGAGACAGCGAAGAGAATATGTCCAGGAAGTAGGCCATATTGGAACTTCTTCGTCTGCAGCTACCATTACCGAGTGGTCCCATGTGTCGATATCTTTCTCTACAGATGATGCAGCTGGTATAAAGTTTCCACATGCAGATCCCCTTGTTATTACTGCCGATATAGCAGGGACTGAAGTCCGGAGAGTGCTGATTGACGGAGGGAGTTCAGCAGATATCATCTTTGTTCAAGCCTTCGATCAGCTCTGTATCTCCAGGAAACATCTCCTCCCCACAGCTCGTCCTCTGCAAGGCTTCGCAGGACCGTCTCTTGATGCCCTCGGCTAGATAGGTATGGAGGTTGCTTTCGGAGAGGGGCTCCTGGCAAGGACAGAGGAAGTAATCTTCGATGTAGTAGATGCCCCTTATGCATACAATGTTATCTTCGGAAGGGGCATGTTAAATTAGTTCAGAGTCGTGGCGCATCATAACTATTTATGTATGAAGATGCCCACGCAAGCGGGAGTATTCACTGTCGTCGGAGATCAAGCCACTACGCGAAGAGCAGAATATGGTCATGGCCCCCCTCTCGACCTGAGATAGGTGAACAATGTACAAGGCAATCTTGAGGATATCTATGCTCCAGGTGAACCTTCGAAGAATTCCTTCCAAAGACCCAGCCCCGACGGAGAAATTATAACGAAGGTTATTGTAAAATACAGCAAAGACTATTCTTTTTAGGTCGGCAAATATTTGCCTTCAGAAATCGCTACTTCGTTAGAAAAGGTAGTTGAAGAAAATTTGGATGTCTTTGCTTGGTCTGATGAAGACATTCCGGGAGTCAGTCAAGATATCATTGAGCATAGCTTGCTTGTGAACCCCAGGGTTCGACCTGTTTGACAAGGACTTCGGAAATTATCCGTGGATAGGGCCATCCTTGCTAAAGCAGAAGTGGAAAAATTGTTGAAGGCTGGGATCATCAGAGAAGTAGCTCATACGGAGTGGTTAGCTAACCCAGTCTTCGTCAGAAAGAAATCCTTCGAGAAGTGGCGCATGTGTATTGATTTTACATCCTTGAATAAAGCATGCCCACGTGACCCATATCCCATGCCCTGAACTGATCAATTAGTTGATTTCACTGCTGGTTTGAAGTTATTAAGCTTCCTCGACGCGTATTCTGGCTATCATCAAATCTGGTTAAAGCGCGAAGATGAAATTAAAACAAGCTTTGTAACTCCGTCGGGAGTCTTCTGCTATGTAAGAATGCCTTTTGGCTTAAGAAATGCCGGGGCAACCTTTTCGAGGTTAATTGCTAAAGCTCTAGGTCATCAAATAGGTTGCAATGTAGAAGCCTATATGGATGATATTGTAATAAACAGTGCTTTAAAGCATCAACATAGCCTCGACTTAGAAGAAACGTTTGATAGCCTTCGGGCATGTGGAGTCCGTCTCAACCCCAAAAAATGTATCTTCAGGGCTCAGGCTGGAAAGTTGTTAGGGTATCTAGTTTCGAGTAGAGGAATTGAAGCTAGCCCTACTCAAATAATTGCATTGCTAAGTATGGCTCCGCCGGAAAATTTAAAGCAGGTGCAAAGGCTAACTGGCCATCTAGCAGCACTTAGCAGATTTCTAGCAAGGTTTGCGGAGCGAAGTTTGCCTATTTTCAAAGCATTGAAAGGGTCCGAAGATTTTGCATGGAAACCGGAGTGTCAAAAGAGTTTTGATGATATTAAAAATTATATCAGCAACCTCGCTACACTCACTGTGCCCGTTGCGGACGAAACCCTACTCCTCTACCTTGCAGCTACTGGCTCTACTGTCAGTGCAGTCCTTGTCAGAGAAGTTGATTTCAATGGGAAGTTGGTGCAGAATCCTGTCTATTTTGTATCTGAAGCTTTATCTGGAGCAAAAACAAGATATTCCGCGCTTGAAAAGTTCACTTATGCTTTGATAATGGCTTCGAGGAAATTGCGGCATTATTTTCTAGCACATAATGTAGTTGTACCAACTTCGTATCCCTTGGGAGATATGCTCCGAAGCAAAGATTCTACGGGAAGAATTGGAAAATGGGCTGTTGAGCTAGCACCCTTCGGCATCTCCTTCGTAGCAAGGGCAGCAATCAATTCACAAGTGGTGGCATATTTTGTGGCAGAGTGGACTCCATCTGCAGTATGGGCTCCGGAGAAATCAAATGAAGGGATTTGGACTATATACTCCGATGGAGCTTTCCAAGCATCTGGAGCAGGCATCGGAGCAGTAATAATTTCACCTTCAGGGCAAAGAGCGATGTACTCCGCAAGGCTCAACTTTAAGTCCACCAATAATATAGCAGAGTATGAAGGAATTTTGTTAGGACTTCGAAAGGCACGTGCTTTGGGTGCTACAAGAGTTGTTATTAAAACAGATTCTCAAATTGTAGCAGGGCACGTTGATAAAAGTTTTCAAGTTCATCACCCGCAGCTTGCAAAATATTTGGAAGAGATTCGTAAGATCGAAGCAGAATTCAAAGGGATTTCCATCCGAAGTATACCAAGAGCTGAAAATATGCAAGCTGATACCTTAGCAAAAGCTACAGTCGGAGCTGTGGACATTCCGGAAGGAGCCTTTTACGAAGATCTTACTTCGCCTTCGGTGCCACAAATCCCTTCTGCGGAGGTTCTTTGCATTCCAAGCACTGATTGGCAGAGCTCAATTATGGAATTGTTACAAGGTGAAGCAAATTTGCCTGAAGGGCCACATCTTTCGAGGTTGAAGTTAAGAGTTCAAAATTATCATGTAATCAACGGTATTCTCTACAAGGCCGAAGTATGTTCCCCTCTGCTCCGATGTATATCTCAAGCCGAAGGTCAAGAGATGCTCCGAGAAATTCATGAAGGCCTTTGTGGTAGCCATCTAGCTCCTCGGGCTTTAGCAAGAAAAACACTTCGCCAAGGGCTTTATTGGCCTACAATAGTAGATGATGTGGAGAGATTAGTCTGCACATGCCAAGGTTGTCAATGGATGGGAAGACGAAATCATCGTCCGCCAACAACTCTTCAAGTCATTTCTCCAGTTTGGCCCATGGCCAGATGGGGCATGGATCTCATTGGCCCCTTCCCAGTAGCAAAAGGAAATCTGAAATTCGCAGTGGTAGCAATTGAGTATTTTTCCATGTGGGTCGAAGCGGAACCCCTCACAGCTATCACTTCTAATAATGTGCAAAAGTTCTTTTGGAAGAATATTATATGCAGATTCGGAGTGCCTCGACAGCTCACGGTTGACAATGGGACACAATTTGATGCAGAGCCCTTCAGGAAGTTTTGCGAAGATCTTGGCATACAAATATGCTTTGCTGCTATGCGCCATCCTCAGTCTAACGGAGTTGTCGAAAGGGCTAATGGTAGTATTCTATCAGGCTTGAATCGAAGAATAGTAGGGTTAGCAAAGGGGTTGTGGACTGAAGAGCTCCCGAAGATTTTATGGTCCATTCGGACTACTCAAACAAGGTCCACAGGTTTTACTCCTTTCAGATTATTATTCGGAGATGAAGCTATGACGTCGATGGAGCTTAAAGGAGGATCTCTTCACAGCACCGAGCCTGAAATAGAAGGAGAAAGGCAAGCTTCGCTTGATTTAACAGAAGAGACAAGGCTTCGGGTTGTAGCTAATTTGTCGAAATATCAACAGCAAACGAAGACTTGGTATGACCCGAAGGTTAAGCTTAATGAACTTAAGCCAGGTCACTTAGTTTTGCGAAGCATCATAGCATCAGGGAAATTAGGAAATAAGTGGGAAGGTCCATATATTATTCTGCGTTCAGGACGCCCTGGTTCTTTCAAGCTAGCTAATTTAGAAGGCGAAGAGTTAAAGCATGCCTGGCATGCGGAGCACTTAAAGCAATATTTCGCATAGGGGCTCCTTGTAATCATCTGTAAACACCTTTTGAATTAATAAAGTTCATGGTTCATATAATGCCTACCTCTCAAACACTTCATACTTCTAGTGGACGCACTGGAGGAATGAAGTTGGCTGTGAGGGAAGTGTCATTCATTTGAACCAATTTTGCGGACTTCAAACCACTGGTTCGAAGTTTCCGACGAGGTGGGAAAGTCATAGAAAAACGGATTCCATGCCACCGGATTATAAGCATCCATAAAAAGAGTCCAAGAAGACCAAATGATACCGATTCCAGGCTCCAGCTTGAAAGCATCCGTAAAAAGAGTCCAAGGAGACCACTATGCGAATTTTGAACCACTGGTTTGATAGCATTCGCAAAAAGAGCCGAAGGAGGCCAAACAAAACAGACATTGAGCTAATAGCTTAGAACGTCTGTAAAAAGAGTCCAAAGCGACCAATTGTTTTGGATGCTAAGGTATCCGAAAAAAAGAGTCTGAAGTGACTACATTCAAACAAAAAGGTACTAAGTTACCAGTTTTCAGACTCCAAGTAGTCAAAGACATTTTTTGAGATTTTAATCAATCTCTAAGTTATTGAGGGGCTCTGAGCCTCCAAAATTGTACTCCTAACTAAAGTTATTTTCGTTGCGTGTAACCACCTTCGACGAATTTCGAAGGGGCTTACACCCAAAGAGGGGCTGGGAAGTAGGGAGACAGTTTTGAAACTTTAATCTTTATCATTCGAACAGATTACATTACATCATGAAAAGTTTGTATCTATACCAAGAAGGAAACGAAGACCTCTTTGATCCCTAGAACTACCGCTAAAGTCAGAACGACTAGTTCCAGAGCCGAGAGTTTTATTTTT
This sequence comes from Zizania palustris, assembly GCA_019279435.1. Lineage (NCBI taxonomy): Eukaryota > Viridiplantae > Streptophyta > Magnoliopsida > Poales > Poaceae > Zizania > Zizania palustris. The sequence continues at coordinate 24,607,256 of JAAALK010000085.1, read as the reverse complement.
ACGTTTAAATCCTCTACCTCCTTTCGAAGCTCGGAAATCTTTTTGTTCCTGTTGAAGTTCAGCCCAAGTTCGAAGTCGCTCGGGGCTTCTCTCCCAGCTTCGAAGTTGTTCAGGGTTTTTCTTTGTTTGTTCTTCAGCAGTATTCTCGACTTCGGACCATTCAACGTCTTCAGAAGATGAAGTTTCCAAGTTAACTTCTTTTTCCTCCTCTTTAATGTAAGATAATATATCTTTGCATATTTCGGGTGCAATTACACCAAAGCTTTCTCGAGGAATTGAAAATTGAGGGCGCTTATGAGGTCTTAAAGTTTTGAAGGTAGCCCAAGCGAAGCTCTTCGGTAACATCTAGCACTTCGAGATCATCCATAAAAAGTCAGAAAGCCTAAAAACATTTCCAAATAAGTCTTTTCATTCATAAAAGATGAAAGCATAAATTTTTACATATTCGGAGCCCTAAACAAAACTAGACCTTCGGGTCTGGCGGAGGTTGGTTGCTCGAAGCTTGCGACCGAGCTTATTTCTGGCGAAGTCCTTCATCAATCCAAGCCTTGATTGTTGATCGACCTTCAGCTCTCCAAGATGCTTGGAAGGCTTGCCAAGCTACGGCCATGTCTTCGGAAGGGTTTAATAGCCGGTTGTCGTCGAAGGTAATGGGAGCCGCCCCCGAGTCTGGTGCTACTGATAGCCCTAGATCTTCGTAGTAGCGAAGTATTTTGAGAGCAGATACCTAGTCGGAGATTTCACCATACCGAATACCCGTTGTCTTCATCATCTTCGCCGCTGCTTGGATCATCTTCAACCTTCGCAGCAGGGGGACGTTGCCAATCGAAGGTAATGTCCAAGAAGTACCGAAGTATTCCAAGACACCCCGAAGGTTGTCCATGGTCTCTGCAGCTACCTTCTCGGACTTCACCTTGTCTTTGGCCAAAATATCCCTTGACGAAGACAGTTCGTCTATCAAAGAAGATATCCTGGTTGCCTCCGTAACCAAGGAGTTCTTCTGACCGAGCAAGTTGTTGGCCTCTTCCATTGACTTCGCCTGCTCCTCCCGGAGCTTGACCAGCTCGGCCCCCGTGGTCGCTTTCTCCGTTCGCATTCTCTCTACTTCAGCCTGAAGCACGATTTGTTCGGCTTCGAGCTTTCGATTAGCAGCTTCCAGACCAAGTCTGGCCTTCCTTTCCGCTGCTACCATCTCGTCCAAGCTGGAAGTTCGAATTTTGGAGCTGTCAAGACTCCCTTGGAGGGCAGTTATCTTCTCCTTAAGACGATTACATTCCCGCTCATTAGAGATGGCCACAGCTCGAGCCAAGACTATTTGCTGCGAAGGAAAAAGCAATGTGAGTAAACTATTTACACGTTGAAACTAACTCCGTTATTACAGATACTTCGTACCTGGTATGCGGCCCGTTCCAAGGCTGCATCTAACTCTGACCCCTCAGCTTCCCCGAGTATAGCCACCAAGTCAGTCTCCCTGACTTCGCGATTAGCCCGAGCTAAAGGCTCTAGCAGAGTCCGAAGTCCGGTCCTCCGCTCTAGGAAAGGAGCTAAGAGGGGGAGCATTGACAAGGCTCGTTGATCGTCTTCACTGGGTGAAAGGCCAGAGCGCAGCACCGCATCTCCGGAGGCATCGGTGGATTGGCCCCCTTCCGCGGATTGGCCTCCGTCTGTGGATTCCGACGGGGTTAATCCAGAGTTCGGAGCAGGAAAAGGATCCATTTTCCCTTTACCTTTTCTGGGCCCCATTTTTGTAACCTCCTCCGGAATTGACTTCGGAGATGTTGAGGTTCTAGGTGCAGTCTTCGCAGCAGGGGTCGTCTCCATGGGGGTGGACCTGACAAAATCAAAGGTATTATATATTGCATAATTTTGCAGGACATGAAGAAAAAGGTGCTTTAATTAAGCTTACCTTCGAAACCCTATCGACGAACGAGTATGGGGCTACTTGGAGGATCGAACGCCCCCTCAAAATCTTCGTCGGATTCAAAGTCAGGAACCGAAGGATTAGCTATTGGAACCTCTCTCGGAACAGTAGTCATCACTTTGTCTGGAATCGAAGCTTGATCAGTTGCTACTTCGACTCCGCCTTCAGCAGCAGGGGCTTCTTGGCTTGGCAGGACATTCGAAGTCCTGGCCTGTTCAAGGTTGTCTTGCGTAGCCGGCACGGCTGCTGCGCCACCAGTAGCCAGGACTTCGACATCCGCTTGCGCCTCTTCTTCTCCGGTAATAAGGTCTATAAAGACCCTTTGCATTTCTTTCTCCCCTTCATCCTTAGATGAATCTGAAGACGAAGTGGCGAACTTGGAAGGGGCCACGTTCTTGGGCTTACGGGCCAACTTCTTCACGGGAGTCTTGGCTGGCACCGAAGTCCTAGCCTCAGGCTTCCTTTTCTTCGGACCAGCATCGGAAGCAATCCGGTCTGGAAGAGAAGGGGTGACGGCTCTGAGTATGCTCCATACCCGGTTGAACCGCTCCCAACTGCCTACCAGTTTCACCCTCCATTCTTTTTCAGCGGGGGTGGGAGCTCCAAGGACCTTTTCCGAAGCCCGTATGATTTGCTCCGGAGTCAATGAGGCTAGTAGAGCTGAAAGATATTTTTATATGTTATATCATTCTTTATGAAATTATCATACATGAAACATTTTGTTGTTTTCGAAGCTACCTGCAGAGCTCGAACTTGGAGAAATTTTTTGGTGTCCACCCTATGGATCCTCTTCAAAGCTAATAGGTCAGTTGGCCATCAGAGGCGGAATCTGGAGCCCTATGAACTCCTCTGCTAAGTCCCGCATGCTCATGCGGTGACTTATCCTCTATAGAAGATTGAGGCGAGCTTCGAGCTGGCCGGGGTCTGGATGCACTTCGACTTCCCTTCGAAAATGTATGTCTTGCAGGGGCCCGGCCAAACTGCCATCTACTCCCACTTTGGCGTAGAACCACCGAAGAATCCAATCCGTGTACCACCTGGCGTTGATGGCCTTCGCCAGAAATCGCATTTGGTACTCGTCTCGGAGTCTGAAGTTAATGCTGCCAAAGGCAACCACGATCTTCTCTCCTCCAGAGCCTCGGTAAGTCTTCGGCTGGCAGGAGGCTTTGTGAAGTGCTGCAAATATTTTTGCTCTCCCTTCGCAGCCTTCGGCTCGCAGTGCCCACTTGAAGATAGCGAGGCGTGTTATCGCATTCAGAGAAAGCTGAGGAAGTGTGACGTGGAAAATCTCTAGACCCTCCGATAAGAAATTCACAACTGGAAGCCCTAATCCCGCCTCGAAGAAAGCTTCGAAAACAACTACTTCTCCAGGTCGCGGCGAAGGGATGGCCTCCTGCCCGGGCTCGTGGATTCTAACCCCCGGGCTAATCTTCCCTGCCACTGCTGCTGCAATTGTCTTCCTCTTGCAGGTTGTTGGCCCCAGCATATAGGATTGATCTGCGTACTTGGAAGAAGCTGGGAGAAGGTCGTGGGGGCCGACATGTGGGGGATTCCTCGTAGGTGCTGCCGCAGCTGCCGCCGCCTTGGCTTGCTACCTGGCCAGGGTCGAGGTTGCCCCGGGGGCCTTGAAGCTTGTCTTCGCCATCAAGCAGAACAGGAAGCTTGGAGTTAGAGTTCTGGAGGCTAAACAGTAGATTGCGTGAGAACTGTGAGAAAGGTATCCTGAATGTCTCTGGGTCCTCTATTTATAGCCCGAACTCCTGATTTTTTACCGTTCAGACTTGGCGTTCCGAAATTAAAGCAACGTTATAGCTTCTTCTGAAAGGAAAAAGATAACGGCTATTTCTTCTAAGTCTAACGGTCTTTTTGACATCGTATAAATTGATTTCAGAGCTGTTCGAATAAAACCTTCTCTTAGAAATCGATTCGAAGTTTTAAATTTTTGGATATTTCGAAGGTTGATAAATTTTATTAACCCCTACGCATGATTATTTTTCTTGCGTATACTGCTCTCCTAACTTTACAGATCATTCGGAGAAGCGTATTCGAGGGGCTACTGTTGGGGGGAAAATACTTCATCCTCAGGGTCTCTACAGTAATAAGACAAAAGGCAATCTACTAAACCGAAGTTCCGGTATTAACTCTGGTTTAGTACATGATCAAGTTCAAAGAATCCATGTAGACTTCTGTTCGGAGTATAACTTCTAAGGTTGAATATTCAGAGAGCTTATTTGCCAGTGAGGATGGAAGACTTATCTTCTTTCTGATTAGATTAGTCTTTTACCATTTTAACCCTATTATGGGTACCGAATAGTTTCCACTATGTCGGTTGTAATTGAGGGGTAAAAATGTATTTTCCTTAAGATTTTTACCTATAAATACCCCGCCTTCTCACCCTGTAATAAGGATCGAATACTCAGTTATTCAATACACAACTTTGAACTGCTTCGAGCTATTATCCAATTCGGAGGCTTGAAATAGTTCATTTCACAAACACTTCGTTTGTTAGTTCTTAATCTCCGAAAACCTGTTAGCATAATCTTTTACGCCAACAAACGTTATTACGCTTAGGGGCTCCTTGTAATCAATTGTAAAAGTACCTTTATAAGATAAATAAAGATGGAGATTCGAATTATGCTTACTCTTCAAATATTCCTTACCCCTGGTGGACGCATCAGGGGAACGGAGATGCTTGCGGAGGTAAGCATCTTTCATCGTAACCCAGCAAACGGCCTTTGAACCATCGGTTCAAGGATTCCGTAAAAGAGCCGAAGGTTGCCAAAGCCTACGGATTCTAGGCTTCGGCTTGTTAGCATCCGTAGAAGAGTCTAAGGACTTTAAAAGAACAGATTTCTAGCCTCTGGGTTCGAAGCATCTGTAAAAGAACCAAAGGGTGCCATAGCCTACGGATTCTAGGCTCTGGCTTGTTAGGATCCGTAGAAGAGTCTAAGGATTTTAAAAGAACAGATTTCTGGCCTCCGGGTTCAAAGCATCTGTAAAAGAGCCGAAGGTGGCCAAAGCCTACAAATTCTAGGATCCGGCTTGTTAGGATCCGTAGAAGAGTCTAAGGATTTTAAAAGAACAGATTTCCGGCCTCTGGGTTCGAAGCATCTGTAAATGAGCCGAAGGTTGCCAAAGCCTACGGATTCCAGGCTCCGGCTTGTTAGGATCCGTAGAAGAGTCTAAGGACTTTAAAAGAACATATTTCCGGCCTCCGAGTTTGAAGCATTTGTAAAAGAGCTGATGGTTGCCAAACCCTACGGATTCCAGGCTTTGGCTTGTTAGGATCCGTAGAAGAGTCTAAGGACTTTAAAAGAACAGATTTCTGGCCTTCGGGTTCGAAGCATCTGTAAAAGAATCGTAGGCGACCAAGTAATAAGGTTTCACAGCTCCAGCCCAATGAAACATTTTTTAAAGTCCTAAGCGACTGTTATCGGAGTTTACTAGTATAAACTTAGTTCCGAAATTTATAAACATCACAATACGAACGTACAGTTCAAAGAACTCTACAAAAGAGTAAAATATGATTACCAAGTGTTATGCGAAGCATCAGGTTGTTATATCAATCATTGTGTCTGACGGACCCTATCGCAATGTGTATGGTCCCCCACCCACAAGGAGGGGCAGGGGAATAAGGAACAATCAAGTGATGCTTCTAAAATAGATTATATTAATTGGGTAATCATATTGCATTACATTAAGAGAAATTCTGGTCTAGGCCTAAATAAAAGCGGAGACCCCTTCGACCTCTAGAGCTTCGCCTAGGATCGCTTCGGTCTTCGGAGCCCAGAGTTCTTAAAACATTCCTCTTGGTCCGAGTGCTTTTCTTCTTCGAAGCTCGTAGCTTTTTCTGCTCTTCTTGTAGTTCAGTCTAGGACAGAAGTCTTTCAGAGCTAGCCTCCGTTGGGTCTTCGACTTGATACTCCGAGTCAGACCAATCTATATATTCTGAGGACGAAGATGCTACTTCCTTATCCTCTTCTTTAATATAAGCTAGGACTTCGCGTTGAATATCAGGTGTTATTTCCCCTAGCTCCCCTCGAGGAACAGAAAAGCGCGAGCACCGGTAAGGCCTTAAGCTCTCAAGGATAGCCCACTGTTGGCGAAGCCCTTCGTTAGGCTCCAATGCTTTGAGATCAGGTTCTGAAGTGCATAACAAAACCTAGAAATAAACATCCAAACAAAGACTTCCTGTTTATAAACTTTTCATTCATTAAGATAAAGGGCTTTATAAGATTTCTTGTACATGCTTAAGCACCCTACGAAGCTAAACCTGCGGGTCGGTTGGCGGAGCCGATGGAGTCAGAGCTGGAGGCTTCATCTGAGCTTGCTTCTACCGGTGAGCCTCGTCAATCCAAGTCTTGGCGGCACCTTTGTGATCTATTTTCCACGTCACCCAGAAGGATTCCTAGGCAGAAGCCACATCCAAGGAAGTACACAACAAGTCCTCATCAGTGAAGCCTGTAGGCGTCGAACCCCCCACTGGAGCAACGGAAATCCCGACGACTTCGAGGTATCGAAGGACTCCGATTCCGTCTACTTGCCCGGAGATCTCTCCTTAGCGAATCCCGGATCCCTTCATCATCTTTGTCACCGCTTGGATCATCTTCAGCTTCCATTCAAGGGGCTCGCTCGCCGTAGTTGTTGACGAAGGGCACATTGTACCAAAGTATTCTAGGACACCCCAGAGGGTATCCATAGTCTCATCAGCAATTGCAATATGCTTCGTCTTGGCCTCCGTCAACTCAGAAGCAAAAGCAGAAACTTCAGCTATCCTTGATAGCAAAGAATTCTTCTGAGCCAGTGCTTGTTTGATTGAGTCTTGAAGTTATACAAGCTGTGTGCTGGAGTCTGACTCCGCTCGCCGAAGCCTCTCAACCTCTGCCCTTAGCACTACGCGCTCAACTTGAATTTCTTCTATTGAAGCCTTGAGTGTAGCGCAGGTTTGCTGTTCAGACTGGAGTGCTTCGTCCACAATGGCGTTCACCCTTTGATCTTCAAGGAGCTCCTCCTCCAATTGTAAAGTCTTATCCTCTGAGCCTTTGAGGACATTTTGGAGGGTGGTAACCTTCCTCTTGAGCCAATTGGTTTTGAACTCACTGGAAGTCGCTGCCGCTCTAGCGAGGACAAATTGCTGCAAAAAGCAAAGTGAGTACGAGGCAATTTTATTAACTAAATACATTTGTTGTATGTTGCATACCTGAAGGGCAGCCCTTTCGAGGGCCAAATCGAGCTCTGGTGCTCTGGCTTCACTCAAGATAGAAACCAGTTCGGTGCTCCCAACCTCTTGGCACTTATCTACCAAGGGTTCCAGAAGGGTTCGGAGCCCTGTCCGCTGCTCTAGGAATGAAGTCAGTAAAGGAAGCCAGGACAGGGTACATCGGTCATATTTAGCAGGGTCTTCCTCCAAAGCACTCGCTGAAGGGTCGTTGGAGGAAGGCGTCGTCGTCAAAGAAGAGAGAGGGCCAAGACCTGTCTTGCCCTTGCCTCTCTCAGGTACAAAACCGGAGCTGCTGCTTCGGCCGGAGTGGATCCTCCTTCGATCGTCGCTCCTTCGGGCGGAGTCACTTCACCCGGAACAACTTCGGTCGTCGGAGCCGCTACATCGACTGAAGCCTCAACTCCGAGTGAAGCCGAAGCTCCACCAGTGGTTGGAGCCACACCACTCCTCGACGCATATATAAAAGTTAAGATATTCATTAAATATTTATTATATAGTGGTCATTTCAGGAATTTTGAAGTAAAAGTTTCAAGGCATACCTCCTTCCACACCTTGAGGGAGAATTTCGGGGTCCCCCAGAAATTCATACATCCAAAGGTATTCTTCGAGGTCATCCCCCAAAGTTTGTGCCGGAGTAGCCGTAGGCGATGCCCTAACCTACGTTGCTATCACTCTGATCACCGGCGAGTTAGGATTTCCTAACTTTGGTTCTGAGCCAACTACGACGGGTTCGGAGGAGGCTACCACATCAGCCACCGCAACTTCCCGAAGGGAGTCTTCAGCTGTGACTTGGGTCTCAACCTCGTCATCCTGCAGTAGGTATTCTTCAAGCTTCTTTCCCATCTGTACGTTCGAATCTTCCTCTTATGACTCCTCCGAAGAGGAACTCTGAATGTCAAGAGACGATGGCGAAGATACAGGTGGAGGAGGCTTCGCTGTCTTCTTCCCTTTCTTGATGGGAGTCATAGCGGCCTTCTTGGAGGTCTCGGCAGTGACCTTTCTTTTTCAGGAGACCGCTCCCATCGAATCGAAGTCTGGCAGGGGAGGAGGCTCCATTCCAAGATCACTCCACACTCGGTTGGAGCGTTCCCAGCTCCCAACCAACTCCACCCTCCGTTGCTTCTCTACTACAGTAGGGGCTCCGAGCACCCGTTCTGTAGCTCTCACAATTTGCTCCAGAGCTAGCGCTAAGGGAGCCGCTGAAAAAAGGTAGCATTCTATTAAGTATGTTATCTGTTTTCTAATCAGTGTTAATGCAGAAAGTGCGAAGACTTACCCAGGCTTTGAAGCTCTCCCTCCGAAGCATTCTAGAATGCTATTGGCCACTCAGCTCCAAGAGGAGGCATCCGAAGGGTGATGAATTCCTCAGCCGGGTCCCAGATGCTCATGTGGCTGGCCACCGAAGAAAGCAACCCAAGCCGCGTTGAAAGCAGGCTTGGGTCTGGAGTGACTTCAACTTCCTTCCGGTACCAAATTTCTTGTAGGGGCCCTACGAAGCTGGAATCTTCTTCGACTTCGGTGTTGTTGGCGTAAAAGATTACGCTAACAGGTTTCTGTAGAAAAGAAACTAACAAACGAAGTGTTTGTGAAGCAAACTGTTCTAAGCCTCCGAAAGGATAATAACTTAGAATAGTTCGAAAGTGTATATTGATTTACTTGTAATCGGTCCTTCTTACAGGGTAAAATGGGGGGTATTTATAGGCCTAAACATTAAGGAAAAGACATATTTACCCCTCTATTACAACCGACATTAAGGAAATTATTCGGTTTCCTTAATAGGGCTAAAATGGTAAAAGACTAATCTAGTAGGATAGAAGATAAGTCTTCCATCTTAGCTGGCAGAAAAGATCTTGAAGGACTTTGGTTCGAAGACATACTTCGAACCAATGCCTGCCTTCGGGCTTCGAACCAGGTTCCATACACCTTCGAAGATGGACTTCGGACAATCTTCGAACTGGTCAGCTGTCTTCATGCTGCTTTGGCAATAACCCTGAAGATGAGATATTTTCCCCCAACAGTAGCCCCTCGAATACGCTTCTCCGTTCGACCTGTAACGTTAGGAGAGCAGTATACGGAAAGAAAAGATAACCAATCATAGGGGTTATTGATTTTTGTTTTATCTTCGAAATACATGAAGATATAAACTTCGAATCAGTCATAAGATAATTACTTTTCGAACTACCTTAGAACTGATTCAAGAAGTTCGAAAGTCTTTTTGGACTTAGAAAATATAGCCGTTAGTTTCTGTTTCTAACGGAGTTATACGAAGCGTTATTTTCGGAGGAAAATAACAGGCGGGAATGCGAAAGGGCAGAGCCCAAACGGTAACAAACGGAAAGTTTAGGCTATAAATAAAGAACTCCAGAACTTACTCGATTACCTTTTCACTGCTTGCTCCCAGTCAAAAGCCTTTTGAGTTCTTGAGTTCTTGAGCCCTAGCTTTCGAGTTCTTGAGTCCTAGTCCCCACTCTCTCGGATCAACCCAGCGATTGCGATGGCGAAGACCAAAAGCTCTGCACCTCCTTCGACCTTGGCTCGTCAACAAGCGGCTGCGGCAGCGGCAGCGGCAACAGTGGCGGCGATGCCTTCGATGCAGGCGACAACTTCCATGGCGGCAAAGGGAAAAAATCCCCAAATCGCCGATGATCAAGGTCTGTGCCCTCCATCGACCAAATATCTGGACCAATCCTTTGAATTAGGACATTCAACCTGCAAAAGAGAGTCCCTGGCAATGGCAGTAGGAGGAAGCATAGGTGCGGGTATTATGATTCGAAAACCAGGGAAAGAAGCAATCCCATCACCAAGACCCGGAGAAGTCGTAGTGTTCGAAGCTTTTTTCGAAGCAGGCTTGGGCCTTCCTGCTGTAGATTTCTTGGCTGAAGTCCTTGACTTATTTCATGTAACCCTCCCCCAGCTGTCTCCGAATGCTGTAGCTAGATTAGCTATCTTCGAGTGGGCTCTAAGAGCCGAAGGTTGTGAGGGGAGGGCTGAAATCTTCGCAGCATTGCATAGAGCAACTTGTCAGCCGAAGACCTTCGTAGGCTCTGGAGGTGAAAAAGTAGTGGTTGCCTTCGGAAGCATCAATTTCAGGCTTCGAGATGAATACGCTCTGCGATTCCCTGCTAAAGCCATCAATGCTAGATGGTATACTGATTGGGTGCTGAAATGGTTCTATGCCGAAGTCGGGGCAAGCAATCCTCTGGCTGGACCTCTTAAAGAAATCCAGTTCCGAAAAGAAGCTTTGGTGCGTCCTGACGAAGGCCAATTCGAAGCCCGTCTGAACTTGCTTGAAAAAGTTAGCCGAAGACTCAGTATGCGGGATTTGGCCGAAGAGTTCATTGGTCTTCAAATTCCTCCGTTGATGGCTGACTGGCCTATTATCTTCGAAGATGATTCCGAAGGTGGTCTTCGGAGAATTAACTTGACTTCAAGTCCTACAGGTAACTTCGAAAACAACATGCATTAAACATATTTACTTCGAAGAAAAACTGACTTGAATTATTTATTTTGTAGAATCTTCAGCCCCTGTTACTTCAGAGCAAATTGTAAGGGCTTCGGAGAAGATTTTGGGTGCTCCAACTCCGTCAGAAAAAGAATGGCGAATCAAGTTAGTCGGAAGTTGGGAGCGCTTTAACAGAGTATGGGGAATGCTGGAGTTAACTCCACCCCCTCTGACGGACTGGGTGCCTCAGGAGAAAGGCCCCAAGAAAAGAGTAGCCGAAGCCGGAGCTTCGGGTTCAGCAAAGACTCCGGTGAAGAGGGTGGCTCGGAAGCCGAAGAACCTCGCACCTTTAGATCCTATACCTTCGAGCTCCAGAGCTTCGGTCTCCGATTCCCAAGAAGAAGTGGAAAGGTTACTTGTGCGCCTATTGGAAGAGAATGAAACTCAAAGGGCCGCACAAACCGGAGTACCTGTGAACGTACCGGAGTCCGGAGAAAACGCTGATCAACCAAGGACTTCGGTAGTTCAAGAAGATGTAACTCAGGATGAAGTTCCTGTGGATGAAAGTGGGGTTGAAGTTACTATGGCTTCGATTCCCGAAGAAGCAGCAAGGACTACCCAGGACGATGCTCCTGTAGTCCATGATTCAACGGCTGATTCAGATGAAGAATTAGCTTTCGATCCACCAATCAGTCCGACAACAACTCCTCCACGGACTGCCGAAGGTAGAATTCGAAGAACTTTTGTATTTATTTGAATTTTTATACTATGTATAATACTTTTGATTGTTTTGCAGAACCCACTCCTATGGAAGAAGTCCGCCAGGAGGAAATAATTCCCGAACCATCGACGACTTCGGAGCCAGCCCCAAGAGTTACTCAAAAGGGGCCTGGAAGAGGCAAAAGACAAATAGAGCCCCTGCCTGCTATAAGCTCCGAATCAACTCCGTCTGTTTCAACAGACGAGAGCCAATCTTCTAGGGAGGTTCGAACTCCAGTGGCTCCGAAGTCCGCAGGCCAAAGCTCCGGTCCTTCATTGAACGAAGATGACCAAGAGGCAATAAGCATGCTCCCCTTGCTGGCTCCTTTCTTAGGGCAAACAACTGGTCTTCGGACTTTGCTCGAACCTTTGGATCGAGCTAGTCGTGAGATAGGGGAGACTGAATTAGTGGCCATCCTGCGCAAGGCTGACAGGACGGAGCTTAATGCCATTATTGAACGTACAGCTTATCAGGTATGAAAAAACTGCAAATTATTATAGAATTTATCTTCGAATGAATATTTACTTTGAATTTTACTTTGGCAGCAAACTGTCTTGGCTCGAGCTGCAAGTCTATGCAATGACGAAGAAATCGCTCGGCTTCGGGAAGAAAATAGCACTCTTCGAAGGAATTTTAACATCTCCGAAAGTCGAGTGACTCAAATGGACAATATAATATTAACAGAGCGAAGGGCCAGGCAAAGCTTGGAGGCTGTAAAGAAAGAGCTCGAAGCGGAAAGGATTGTGCTTCGAGCAGAAGTTGACAAACTACGGACGGAGCATGCTACTGCAGGGTCTAGGCTCGTCCGGCTTGAAGAGGAAGCTAGCCAATTGTTGACACAGAAAAATACTTTGACCACTGAGAATGCTAGGCTTTCTGGGGTTTTGGACGAAGTTACTTCGGCAAAGGATGCGCTGAATGAGGATAAGTTGAAGTCTGAGAAGGTGGCTGCGGAGATTATGAATCAGTTGTTAGAAGTCCTGGAGTACTTCGGTACTACTGGAATTCTCCCTTCTGATGATAACATCAGCCTTCTGCGCCGGTTGAAAAGGATCCAAGGGGTGGCGAAGCAGATGAAGACGGCGGGCATTAGATACGGAGAACTCTCTGGACATGTGTCTGTTGTTGGTCTGCTTCGCTATTACGAGGATTTGGGCCGATCAATAACTCCGGACGTAGGAAGAGGTCCAATCACCTTCGACGACGACCGACTTCTCAAACCTTCCGAAGGCGTAGCTGCTGCTTGGCGGGCCTTCCAAACTTCGTGGAGAGCCGAAGGTCGGTCTGCGATCAAGGCTTGGATTGATGAAGGCCAACGCCAGAAGCATGTTCGAAGCCAAGCTTCGAGCAGCCAACCTCCTTCAAACCCACAGGTTTAGGAATGTTTTAGGATTTTTAACCGTGTAAAGCTTTGTGCTTGTAATCATTTATCAATGAAAATCTTGTTTGTTATATTTTTAGGCTTTGCCTCTTATCGAAGATATCGAAGTGTTAGAGCTTAACAGCGAACTTCGCTCATTGTGGAAAACCTTCGAACTTCTCAAGAGTTATAAACGTCCTCGATTCCTTATCCCTCGAGATGACTCCGGCGTTATTGCGCCCGAAGTAATCAAAGACATATTGTCTTATATTAAAGAGGAAGATAAAGAGAGCGACGCAAACACCTCGTCTTCTGAAGACACTAATTGGTCCGAAGACGAAGGTGAAGCCCAAAATAAAAGATCTGAAGATCTTAGAAGCTGGGAGAGAAGCCCCGAGCGGCTTCGAACTTGGGCCGAACTTCAGCAAGAACAGAAGGATTTTAGAGCTTCGAAGGGGAGGAAGAGAGTTAAACGTAAAGTTCTTAGAACTTCCGATGTTGGAACTAGTCGTTCCACCCCTAGCTCTCGGGACCGAAGAGGTCTCCGATTCCTTCTTGGTATAGATACCAATTTTTCATAATGTAATCTGTAAACACATATGTTTCAATAATGAATGCCGATTTAAAATTGTCTCCATATTTACTAGCCCCTCTTTGGGTATAAGCAACTTCGAACTGTATTCGAAGATGGTTATGCGCAAAGAAAAAACTTCGGAGTACAATTTTTTGGGGGTTCGGAGCCCCTCTGTCATTTAAAGATCTTTTGAAATCTTATGAAATGTCTTCGACTATTTGCAGTCAGAAGAATGGTAACTTGGTACCTTTGTTTATTTCATGAAAGAGATCAATTGAGATAACTTCCAGGACACTTTAATGTCTTAAAAAATTTTGTCACTTTGGACGCATATGAACAGTCATTCGAAGCTCATGGCTTAAATGCTGTTTTGCTTTAGCCACCTTCGGCTTGTTTTTTGTAGAAATCTACCAGCCGGAGCTTGGATTTCACAGAATTGTAGCCACCTTCGGCTATTTTTGCAGAAGTCTACCAGCCGGAGCTTGGACTTCGCAGAATTTGGCCACTTGGGCTCTTTTTTGCAGAAGTCTACCAGCCGGAGCTTGGACTTCGCAGAATTTGGCCACCTTCGGCTCTTTTTTGCAGAAGTCTACCAGCCGGAGCTTGGACTTCGCAGAATTTGGCCACCTTCGGCTCTTTTTACGGAAGTCTGACAAGCTGCAGCTTGGACTCCGCAGATTTTGGCCACCTTCGGCTCTTTTTACGGAAGTCTACCAGCCGAAGCTTGGACTCCGTAGAATGTGGTATTGGCTCTTTTACGGATGCCTACAAGGTATCAGCTTGGGCTCCGGATGGATTTCAGCCACCACACCGGAGGCTTCGACTTTAAGGGTTCGAAGTCCGGAAATACAGCCCTGCTTAATACACTTCCCTCTCGAACGACTTCCGTCCCAGCGCGTCCGCTCGGGAGACTAGGAGCGTCAAGGGGAAGGCACGCTACAGGATGTATGCTTTATTAATTTAGAGGTGATTACAAGCAAATTACAAGGAGCCCTTATGCGAAGTATCGCTTTAGGTGCTCCGCATGCCAAGTATGTGCTAACTCTTCACCTTCTAAATTAGCTAATTTAAATGAACCAGGGCGCCCCGAGCGGACGATTAGATATGGACCTTCCCATTTATTGCCTAACTTCCCTGGTGCTATAATGCTTCGTAGAACAAGATGACCCGGCCTTAACTCGCTGAGCTTAACCTTCGGATCATACCAAGTCTTCGTCTGCTGATGATACTTTGATAAATTGGCTACAGCTCGAAGCCTTGTTTCTTCTGACAAATCTAACGAAGCTTGTCTTTCTTCTTCGATGTCTGGTTCGGTGCTGCGAAGTGAGCCCCCTTTGAGCTCCGTTGGAGTCATAGCTTCATCTCCGAATAGTAGTCTGAACGGAGTAAAACCTGTGGACCTTGTTTGCGTAGTCCGAATGGACCACAGAATCTTCGGAAGCTCTTCGGTCCACAGTCCCTTTGACAACCCTACTATTCTTCGATTTAGCCCTGATAAGATATTTCCATTGGCTCGCTCAACGGCTCCATTCGACTGAGGATGTCTCACTGCAGCAAAACATAGTTGAATGCCTAGGTCTTCGCAAAACTTCCTGAAGGGTTCTGCGTCGAACTGTGTTCCATTATCAACTGTGAGATATCTAGGCACTCCGAACCGGCAAATAATGTTTTTCCAGAAGAATTTCTGTACATTATTCGAAGTGATAGCTGTTAAGGGCTCTGCTTCTACCCACTTAGAGAAATATTCAATAGCTACCACTGCGAACTTTAGATTTCCCTTTGCTAACGGAAAGGGACCAATTAGATCCATACCCCATCTGGCCATAGGCCATACCGGAGCAATGACTTGAAGAGCTGTTGGTGGGCGATGACTCCGTCGACCCATCCACTGGCATCCTTGGCAAGTGCGGACTAAGCTCTCCGCATCAGGTGTTATTGTGGGCCAATAAAGCCCCTGGCGAAGTGTTTTTCCTGCCAGAGCTCTAGGGGCTAAATGGCTTCCACAAAGGCCTTCGTGAATTTCTCGAAGAATTTCTTGGCCTTCGGCTTGAGATATACATCGGAGTAGAGGGGAACATACTCCGGCCTTGTATAATATACCGTTGATTAGCTGATAGTTTCTTGCTCTGAGCTTTAATCTTGACAATTGGGGTTCTTCGGGCAAATTTGTTCCTCCTTGCAAGAGTTCTATGATTGAATCCTTCCAATCTGCACTAGGAATGCAGAGAATCTCTGCAGAAGCAACTTGTGGCACCGAAGGTATATTGAGCTCCTCATAGAAAGCTTCGTCAGGCACATCCACAGCTCCGGCAGCAGCCTTCGCTAAAATGTCCGCTTGCACGTTTTCAGCTCTTGGTATACTCCGAATGGAAATACCCTTGAAATGTGCTTCGATCTTGCGAATTTCTTCCAAATACTTTGCAAGCTGTGGATGTCGGACCTGAAAACTTTTGTCTACGTGCCCTGCTACTATCTGAGAATCTGTCTTTATAATTATTCTTGTAGCCCCTAGAGCACGTGCTTTCCGAAGTCCCAATAATATTCCTTCGTACTCCGCTATATTATTGGTAGACTTAAAGTTGAGTCTTGCGGAGTACATTGCTCTTTGCCCTGACGGTGAAATTAATACTGCCCCAATGCCTGCTCCGGATGCTTGAAAAGCCCCATCGGAGTAAATAGTCCAAACTCCGTCATCTGATTTCTCCGGAGTCAACTTCGCAGGCGGAGTCCACTCTGCTACGAAGTCTGCTAGAACTTGAGATTTGATAGCTGCCCTTGCCAGGAAAGATATGCCGAAGGGTGCTAGCTCTACTGCCCACTTTCCAATCCTTCCAGTGGAATCTTTGCTTCGGAGCATATCTCCTAAAGGATACGAAGTTGGTACAATTACATTATGAGCCAAAAAATAATGTCTTAGCTTCCTCGAAGCCATTATCAGAGCATAAACGAACTTTTCAAGTTCGGAGTATCTTGTCTTCGCTCCTGACAATGCTTCGGATACAAAATAGACAGGATTTTGGACCAACTTCCCATTAATATCTGCTTCTCTGACAAGGACTGCGCTGACAGCTGAACCTGTAGCTGCAAGATATAGGAGTAGGGTTTCGTCCGCAATAGGCACCGTGAGTGTAGCAAGATTGCTGAGATAATCTTTAATATCTTCGAAGCTTTTCTGACACTCCGGTGTCCATGCAAAATCTTCGGACCCTTTCAAAGCTTTAAATATTGGCAAGCTCCTCTCCGCAGACCTTGATAAAAACCTGCTAAGTGCGGCCAGACGTCCAGTCAGCTTTTGCACTTGCTTTAAATTCTCCGGAGGAGCCATCTTCTGCAGCGCAGTTATTTGAGTAGGGCTAGCTTCAATTCCCCTGCTTGAAAGTAAGTATCCTAACAACTTTCCAGCCTTAGCTCCGAATATACATTTTTCGGGGTTAAGGCGGATCCCACATGCCCGAAGGCTATTGAATGTTTCTGCTAAGTCTAGGCTATGTTGGTGCTTTAAAGCACTCTTTATTACAATATCATCCATATAGGCCTCCACATTGCGACCTAGTTGATGACCTAGAGCCTTAGCAACTAATCTTGAAAAAGTAGCCCCGGCATTTCTTAGGCCGAAGGGCATTCTTACATAGCAGAAGACTCCCGAAGGAGTTACAAAGCTCGTCTTGATTTCATCTTCGCGCTTCAACCATATTTGATGATATCCGGAATACGCGTCGAGGAAGCTTAGTAACTCCGAACCTGCAGTGGAGTCAACTAGTTGATCAATTCGGGGCATGGGGTAGGGGTCACGTGGGCACGCTTTATTCAAAGATGTGAAATCAATGCACATGCGCCACTTTCCGGAAGACTTCTTCTTGACGAAGACTGGGTTGGCTAGCCATTCTGTATGGGCCACTTCTCTGATAATCCCAGCCTTCAACAGTTTTTCAACTTCGTCCTTAGCTAGAGCAGCTCTCTCTGCGGACATCTTCCGGAGCCCTTGTCGAACAGGCCGGGCCTTCGGGTTTACAAGCAAGCTGTGCTCAATAATATCCCGATCGACTCCGGTGATATCTTCGTCAGACCAGGCGAAGACATCCAAATTTTCTCCTACAACCTTTTCCAAGGAAGTTGCAACTTCGGGAGGTAAATCTTTACCAAACTGAAAAGTGTATTCTTTACCATCTTTGACAATGATCTTCGTTGCAATCTCTCCTTCGGGACTTGGTCTTGGAAACGACTTCTTCGAAGCTTCGGAGGAGGCTGAAAAAATTTCTCCATTTTCTTGGACACTGTTTACTTGCCTCGGATCAAGAGGAGGACCATGACCATATTCTGCTCTCCGAGCTATGGCTTGATCTCCGAAGACTGTCAGAACTCCTGATTGTGTGGGCATCTTCATGCACAAGTAATTGTGATGCGCCACAGCTCCGAACTGATTCAACATGCCTCGGCCAAAGATAACATTATAAGCATACGGGGCATCCACCACATCAAAGATAACTTCTTCAGTTCGGGCTAGTAAACCTTCTCCGAAGGTTACTTCCAGGCCTATCTGGCCAAGTGCATCTAGCGGGGGTCCTGCGAAGCCTTGCAGAGGACGAGCCGCTGGAAGGAGATGCTTCCGGGAAATGCATAACTGATCGAAGGCTTGTACAAATATGATATCTGCCGAGCTACCTCCGTCAATTAGTACCCTTCGGACTTCTGTTCCTGCAATATCAGCAGTGATAACCAATGGATCCGCATGCGGGAACTTGATACCAGCTGCATCCTCCGCAGAGAAAGATATTGGAACATGAGACCACTCCGGCATTGCAGCTGCAGATGACGAAGTTCCAATGTGGCCTACTTCTCGAACGTACTCTCTTCGCTGTCTCTTGGACATGCTTCCGAGGGTACCTCCTCCGGAGATAGGGAGAACTACTCTCTTCCCTCTATCTTGCCCTTCTTCTTGCTTCGGAGGTGGCATAACATTGGCCACCGGAGGATGCCTTGCAGCATCAAGATTTTCTATCCGCGCCACAGCCTGGACCGGCTCCGAGCGCACCGCTGCTGCTGGACTTCGGTCGGTACTACCTCGACCCGAAGTTCTCTCCAAGTATTCTCCCCGAAGGGTAAGAATAGCCTTGCAGGTGTCAGTTGCATGGCTTCGGTTCTCTCCATGAATACAGCAAAAAAGAGTCTGGCCCTTGCCAGCCATTTTCCCTGGCGGCCTCCAGCCGCTGGACTTGTTCCCTGCAGACTGTGGAGCTCTTGGTGCAAACTTCTGCGGGGGTGCAATGTTTAAGACCTCAGAACGAGGGTGCTTTTGCCCTCTTCTTCTATCATGTTGCACTTCGAAGACTGGTTCTTGCGGCTGAGCCGAAGTCTTCACCTCTGCTTTAACTTCTGTCAACACTGTCGAAGTAGCAGTAGTCCTCCGAAGCCAACCTTCTTCCGACTTCGAGTACTCCTCGAAGTACGACATCAACTGTGATACTGTGGTGATGCTCTTCCGATGCAATTTATCCAGAAGGCCTTTATGACTGACGCCTTCCCGAGCTGCATCAACCACCGAAGATATGGACAGCCCCCGAATTTGCGACTTCGTGTGAGCGAAGCGCTTGAAGTACTGCCTCAATGTTTCTCCGGGGAGCTGTTTCACTTGGAAAAGGCTTCCTGTCGACATGGGGGGCACGAAGGTACCCTGAAAGTTACTTATGAACTTCTTCTTCAACTGTAACCATGTCGTGATTGATCCTGGTTTTAAAGACCAGAACCATCTCAACGCCACTCCTTCAAGGGCTAACGGGAAGCACTTCGCCATAGTTTCTCTGTCTCCGCCACTAGCCTCGATTGCTAGGGCATAAGAACGCGCAAACTCACTGGGATCTTCGTCTCCGGCATACTTGCTAAGCTTCGAAGCTTTGAACCTCGGATCGAAGCGAACCTTCTGAAGCTCGGGATGCAACGGAGATTCATTGTCGTAAGAGGCGTTCTCCGGGGCTTCGGGATAGTCAAGATCGTCGTCTTCGTGCACTTCGGGGATAGCTGGGGTGGCTTGAGGGCGAAGCCTGTTCGCAGCCTCCTGTCGCCACCTTGCTACCTCGGCTTGAAGATTGGCCATTTGAGTGGCCATATCTCGAAGGGTATCTTCATCTCCTCCGGAAGGACCTTCCGGGTCTTGAGAACTGGTATGATCAGTTCCAATCGGAATAGAGGGTGGCAGAGTGGCTCCGGGCGGTCGGAGTGTAGAAGGGGTTGGTGGAGAGGTTTCGTATCCTCGAGGGATAAAAGCCCCTTGCGGAGTTGGAGGTGGAGGGATAGTCGAAGACCCTCCGACTTCGACTGTGTCGAAGGGTATCTCTCCGGAGATCCGAGAGGACCTCCGAGTGGGATTGCGAGGTGCGCTCCGCTTAGGAGGCATGATGCAAAAGGTTGGTAGAGAACGAAGTTTTTCGGACTAAGTTCCCCACGGACGGCGCCAACTGTTGGCGTAAAAGATTACGCTAACAGGTTTCTGTAGAAAAGAAACTAACAAACGAAGTGTTTGTGAAGCAAACTGTTCTAAGCCTCCGAAAGGATAATAACTTAGAATAGTTCGAAAGTGTATATTGATTTACTTGTAATCGGTCCTTCTTACAGGGTAAAATGGGGGGTATTTATAGGCCTAAACATTAAGGAAAAGACATATTTACCCCTCTATTACAACCGACATTAAGGAAATTATTCGGTTTCCTTAATAGGGCTAAAATGGTAAAAGACTAATCTAGTAGGATAGAAGATAAGTCTTCCATCTTAGCTGGCAGAAAAGATCTTGAAGGACTTTGGTTCGAAGACATACTTCGAACCAATGCCTGCCTTCGGGCTTCGAACCAGGTTCCATACACCTTCGAAGATGGACTTCGGACAATCTTCGAACTGGTCAGCTGTCTTCATGCTGCTTTGGCAATAACCCTGAAGATGAGATATTTTCCCCCAACAGGTGTAGAACCACCAGAGTATCCAGTTGGTGTACCACCGGTCGTTGATGGCCTTCTCTGGGAAACTCTGCGAATATTCCTTCCGAAGGCTATCAGCACCTTAGTGTCTCCGGGTCCGTCTTACGGCTTCGGCTGGCAGGAAGCTTCATGGGTGGCGGCGAAGATTTCTGATCTCCCTTCGCACCCTTCTGCCCGAAGGGCCCATTTGAAGATAGTCAACTGAGGCAAGGTGATATGAAACATATCTAGTACCTCCGCTAAAAAGTTGATTGCAGGGAGCCCCAGCCCGGCTTCGAAGGAGGCCTCGAAGACCACCACCTCTCCGCTCCGTGGCGCCGGGGTCACTTCCGTTCTGGGGACCCGAGTTCTCATCCCTGGGCCCAGTTTCCCGACCACTGCTTCCTCGATGGACTCTGCCATGCTCATCGACTGCCCAAGGAGGAAGCTTTGCTGCAATGGCTTCTTGGACGGCGGGCAGAGCTCTCGCGGGTTTTTGGGCCAAGAACCTCCCGAGGCTCCCGCCATTGCTGCCGCTGCTGATGCCGCCCAGGCCTATCGCTGCGCCAAAGTTCCTGTCACGGCCAGAACCGTCGCACTGGTTCTCACCATCGGTTGGTTGCTCAGGGTATTTGGGGAAAGTTTGAAGGTTAGGGAAAGGAGGCTTAGAACCAAGGCTCTGTAAAAAATCCCGCTGAGGTTCGAGTCCCCCTTTTATAACCCTTCCACCTCCAATTACTTTGGTTCGTGTATGCATTCACATTGCAGGTTCGACTTCTACCACTGATAGGTGGGACCAGAAGGTAAATAAGGTGTGAACTCGTAGTTAAAATTACGCCCGTTACTTTTCAAGGAAGCCTAACGGCTACTTGAGAGGTAACGGCTCAAAATTAATGGCTCTCTGCGATGCTTCACCTCCGCAACGGTTCATTTCCTTGCGAAACCTTCACACGAGAATCCAAGTTCGAAGCTTCCATCAGATATATCTCCGATACTGAAGACACTTTGAATGATTATGGTACCTTGAATTTTTTTTAAGTCCCCAAGCATGAAAATATTTCTTGCGTATACTGTTCTCCTGCTATACAAGTTATTCGGAGAAACGTATTTGAGGGGCTACTGTTGGGGGAAATACTTCATCCCTAGGACCTTCAAGATCAAGAGACAAAGACAACTCATACAGTTCTAAGCCAAAGATTTGTCTCCGAATTGATGAAGGTTCAAAGCCAAAGGGTTCATCTGAATCCCAGTTTGAAGATACCCTCCGAAGACTCCATCTCCGTAGTGGAAAACAGCAAGACTGATGGGACGTCTGCCTTATCTATCATCTTCGGACATGTTTTACCATTTTAGCCCTATTAGGAGTACTGAAATAGTTTCCACTATGTCGGTTGTAACTAAGGGGTAAAAAGGTATTTTCCTTAAAGTTTTTACCTATAAATACCTCCATTCTCACCCTGTAATAGGCATCGAATATTCAGATATTCAATACACAACTTTGAGCTACTTTGAGCTATTATCCTATTCGGAGGCTTGAGATAGTTCGCATCACAGACTCTTTGTTTGTTAGTTCTTAATCTTAGAGAACCTGTTAGCGTAATCTTTTACGCCAACAGTATTGGATTCCTGAATGTTTTATTTCTAACCCCAGTATCGAGGCCTCGGCATTTTCTATGTCTATGTAGGTTGTACGCACAAGGAAGGAGAACATATAGTTAGTTGATTTTGGATGCTCACGTCATATGTCTGGTGATAAAAATTAGTTGTCCTCCTTTACACATGCATCTCAAGATGAAAGTTTTATTTTTGGGATGTTCTTCAATGTCTGTTGTGGCAAAAGGTATAATAAAGATAAATGACAAGTTTATGTTTAAGTATGTGACTCTAGTTGAAAACTTGAAATATAACTTGATTTCTGCTTCACAAATGATTGATCAAGATCTTAAGCTATGATTTAAGAAAAATGAATGCAAAGTGTCAAATGCTTCGTGTGATCTAGTTTTTAAGATCTCACGCGTTGAAAAAGTTTTTCTGACATTTTTATAAAACCTTTGATTCTTCTTGTTTTGCTTATCTTCGAGGAGAACTTGGGGTTATTTATTCAAGTGGATTGTTTTGAGGGCGAGCTTCAACTCTTTGTACAATATTCTATTGTTAGCAATTCTCTTAAAAACATGTGAAACACTAATGGGCATTGTATATGCCACATATATGACATTTTGAAGCCATGATTATGCTACAAAGTAGTTGCAACTTTTTATCTATGCGAGTGTGGTGTAGTTTATGTCATGACCATCTAAACAGAATGAAAACTTGAATTAAATCTTGTCATGGTTGAACTTTCTTGGTTACGTGGATCTTGCTTATGATTGTTGAATACATATTAGTGTTAAATGCAAAAGAAATATAGGAAAATATTAAGGAAGTATACATTATGGCACTTCTTTTTAACGAGACTGCTTATCATTGCATTTTGATATGAATTTGGAAGAAGTTGTGTATGATCGAAACTATGTCTTTAAACCTGTGATTGTATAAAATAGACATAGACTTCACTTGGTTGAAAAGTAAGATTGATAGTGCATATAATTCCTTGCAATTTATATTCTATTGACATTATCAATAAATCAGCTTTTCAAGCACAGATATAAACTGTTAAGTGCAAATACAAAATAATCAGTGTTTTCAAGTTTTGAGGAATCTAAGTAAGGGAAATATTTGTATGGTTATAAGGGTCAAATATTTTCTAGCATGGATTGGATAAGAATTGATCATATCTAAATTATTTATAATGCTCGCTTATAAAAAAATGATAAAAGATAAATTAACAATTGCTTTATTTTTGTGTTCTTGATGAATTTATTGTCAAAGGGGGAGAGTTTTCCATATTACACACGTTGCACATTCACATGAAGTTCTTATTTTTTAAGAAATTAGAGAATATTTATCTTCTTTTATATTTCTGGATCTTTTTTATGTATATTCTTTATGGTTTTGATTCTTTATTCATATACACTTGTGGAAGTAAATGCCAATGTTCAATATCTATATCGTGTTGCCAATATTTTCATTAAGGGGGAGATTGTGAAATCATGTGATGAAAAAATAATTTATACAGAAATTAGCTTGCAAAGTGTTTAGCTTAATGGCATGTATCAGATGCTTTTTTGTAAGTGGTGTTGTGTTGACTAATCTTGGATCAAGTTGTGGACTTGTGTTCGTACACAGTTTTGTGTGGTTGTTCATGCACAAGTGTTGGTTGATGTGGAACATGGTCGGGACTAGAAGATTCAGGAGGAACTGAGGTCCTAATGATCAAGCATGTCATGCGGGATGTTCAGCCTAAATAACGGTGGAGAAGATCATGTTGGAGCATGATGTGGAGACGTGTGTGCTATACATGTGTGTATAGCAGAATTGATGTATGCATGACAGATACCTTGTTTGCTTGGTAAGAAAAGAGGAAGTTGCATGCGTCATGCACTGCATGCATGCAGTTTTATGCAAGAAAAAAAATAAAAGGAAGTGCTATAGGTTGTTACCTGCACACGCGCAGGGCGGGCCTCATGGGCTGAGTTTGATCCGGTTGAGGCTGGGCCGAACCTGTCTATAAATAGTTTCCTTATTTCGTTTTTCTGAAAGTTTTTTTAGCAGATTAGGGAGATTAAGAGTTTAATCTAGGGTTTTGGAGTCTTCGTAAAGAATTTCTATGGAACTTTTGAGAGGCATCCAGTACACTTGATTTGGGAAATAAAGTGAATTCTTTGTATGATTAATGTGGGGTTTGGTTCAGGAATCTAATAGAACGTAATGACTTTGTTCCAGATTCTGAGAATGGAATGGCTCTGCTCCGTATTTGGAAACAAGAACGGAGCCGCACTGTTTTTGTTTGGTTCTAGAATCTGATAGAATTGAGCGGTTTTATCTCTTATTTGGTTAAAGAATAAAAATCAGACACAAAATAGACAACAATAGTAGTACATCGTAGATTGCACCATGAGCAACAAAACTTGGTGAAAATTCCAAAATTGTCACCTAAGAAGCTAGTACATCTTGAATTGCCAAACCATATTTAAATGCTTGTTCAGATATCAACCATGCAATTTTTTCTTCTGTGAGGAAGCAACCAATAATTTAGACCCACTAATTCCAGAACTTCTTCGTCTAAACAAAGGAATTACAGAATAGATATGTCAGTAACTTCTCGTCTAATCAAGAACCCACCGGAGCTAGCCGATAGTGGCGAGGAACGTCGGGAGGGCGGCGAAGGCAAGGTTCCCCACCACCCGGCTTGATGTGCCTCGCCGACCACCGCCAAAGAAAGTGTAGGACCGAAAGTAGCGATCAGAGGGAGGTGAATGGGCGCCTAAAAATTTTTTGCTAAACTATATTTTAATCCCACCACCCAAATGAACTTAACCAGACAAATAATATTTGCAAAGCAAATTTCAGGAATTAAAGTTGTCTAGCTTAAAAAATGACTGGTGTCCTAATTAAAATGATATTAAAAATAATCTAAATAAAAATACTGCAGTAAATAAAAACACCTAGAAAACAGTCACGAAATATTTATATTTCAGTCCAGAAATAAAATACTAATCAAATGAATAAAACATGGATCATTAAAAATTAATTCAGAAATAAACCTAAAGTATTGCATGTAAATCTAGAATAAAAAATATTATTGCGACTAATAATATTTTTCTGTTTATACGAACTGATTAAAGAATATTGAAATAAAAATATACGAGTACTAAAATATTTAGGCTGATTAAATTACCACGAAATTTCTAAACAAGTTTTCGCTAATTAATTAATAGATGATTATCTCTAAAAATTGATCTACTTAAAAAATAGCAAACTAACTTGCATTGAAGAAATCGTCGTCGTCTGTTCGCGTGAGCCGCGCGCTGTGCAACACAACAGAACAACCATACGCCGGGATGGTTGTGGCCGAAATACAGAGAAATTTGTCGTGGGGGCCCACGCGCTGCCGCCGTGCACACGAAGATGGCCGCGCATGCACTTGCCGGCCGGAAAAAATCCAGCAAAACAGCCTTGAGCGGTGGCGCGTCCAGCCGTGGAGATGGAGTAGCTGTGTGCCTCGTTTTGTGTGCCTGAAAAGAAGCCAACTCCAAACGCCTGTGAATATGTGCTGTTGTTCTGCTGTGCACTGCTTCTTCCTTCTTTTCCTGTCGCGCCAACGTCAATTCCGTGGAGCTGCTGCACTGCGCGTCGGCTGCGTGCAATGCTTCGCCGGAGATAGCTGCCGAGAAAATAGTTTCCCGGAGAACTTTCACGTGTGGACAAAAACTTGCAGATCGAAATATTTTCGGTGGAAAACAAACTGCGGTTGAACAGAAAAAATTGGACTGTAGATTGATCTAATAAAACAGTCATCTATCCCCAAGGGGATAGAGGCCTATTTATAGGCAAATCCTAATACATGAAAAGTCTAATTTACCCTCGAGTAAAATTAAACTGACTATAAAATAAATCCCGAAAATTACTAAACTAATCTTAGAAAAATTACCTGACTTAAATAAAAATATTCTAAACTTAAAAACTAAATATTAATATCCTAAAAATGAATTAAACATCGATTGTTAGTTTTACGCCGAAACTGACAAATTGTCCACCGTCTTCGCACCGGGTACCCGGATTGCTAGTTACCAGAAGCAATGGTGATCATTTTTCAATTTTAAAGCATAAAAGCCATGCATATGACAGATATCAGATATATCATGTGAACTGAACCAGAACATGATCATTGACAAGTAATCAAAAACATATACTAGCTAGAGAAAGTAAAGCAGATTAATCATATAACAGAAGCAAGCTCAAAATGTGATTGATGATTATGCATGATATGAACGCACACAAAAAGACTCAATAAAAAATAAAGAAGAATAGTAAAACTGACTCAAAATATCCAAAAAAAATACACAACTTTCAAATCAAGATCAATAATCATGAGTGGGAACAAACGGTCCAACGCCAGGTTTGGCAAAGGTGTTAAACCAGTGTCGAGCCATCTGCTCGTATGTAGAAAAGCAGAAGGAATCATATGAGTCTGGACAAAAACGCGGCTCAAAGCGTGGTCCTCTGTTCTGCCTAAAATCACGGCCACGAGGTCCAAAACCGTATCCATAACGATCTGGAACTCTGCCAGAACGGAAACCACCCTCCGGAGCACGGTCATGAAAACCGTCTCCTCTACCACCACCTACACGACGTGGCCTGGCCTCTAGCCTCTCTCTACGTCGAGGAACTCTCTGTCTACAACCCTGCTGGTAGAACTACTCCTGCCCACCTCGAGCTCTCTCTGATCGCTCAATCCGCTTCCTCCTGAGGCAAAACTCCTCAAGATGCCCGTCTCTATGACAAAACTCACGATGATACGTAGGCTTCTTGGGATGTTGTTGAGGTTTAGGATTCTTAGGCTTAGTGGTGTTGGGTGTAGCATCCTTGGTGTGAGAAGGTCCACGTAAAGAATCAAGAGAAGTGTGAAGAGATTTAGGCTTAGGGACCCAGATTTGCTTCTTAGGTGGAGATTTAGGTTGTTCTTGATACACTCCATCCTTGAGCTGACTATCCTTAAACGACTCAGTGGAGTGAGTCTTGGGGTGTCTCTGTTCGGGAGTCATCTTACTCCACTCCACTACTCGGCTAATAGCACTCTCAAAATCAGACTTGGTATAGGTGTAACCTACCCCAAACCCATCCTGTCTCTTGAACTGCTGGATCATCATGCCGAGCTGTGGCCCTCTAGCACTAATCCAACTCGGGATCTGACGGAGGTAAAAATTCTCATTCTGAACATCAGCTAGCTCCTCTCTCAAAGAAGTTAACACCTCCACCTGAGATAAGCAGGTCCCACACTCTCTATCAATATCGACAGACTTATCTGCTTTTAGCTTGATCAACTCCATTCTCATGGACAAACAGTTCTCACAAACAGTGGGTGGAACTGACAAGGTCTCAAGCTCTAGTTTAGTCTGCTCAATCTCAGCTCTCACTCCAGCTAACTCGCTCAACTGCTCATCACTCTTGGCTCTCAGCTCAGCTATACTAGCTAAATGAGATGGGCAGTCTACACAAGGTGCGACGATAGTGGCATGAGCATCTTTTAGCTCTTGCTAAGCGCTCTCTAGCTCAGTGGCCAATGCGTCTCTCTCATCTACTCTCTCTGTGTACCTGGACTTAAGAGTCGTCAGGTCACACAACAACACCTCACAGTTAGGGCACTCACCACTATCACCCAAGCAAGGGGAAAAAGACAGACTCTCAATCTTGCCATTTGCTGTGGCAAGCTCACTCTCAAGCTCATATATCCTCTTCTTAGCCCCTCTAAGCAGTTTCTCCCTATACTTCAACTCCTGACTGTTCTGTTCTAGTAAATTTACAACTTCTTGTTCATAGGAAGATGCCTTCTCATCGTCGTCGTCGGAGTCATCGGAGGAGTCCTTCTCTTTCTTCTCCCCAAGAGCCATTGAGCAGAAGCTCTTGTGGGGTCTTCGGCTGTGACGTGAGCGACTCTTCGGCTTGTTCCCGAAGGTCATGAAACAGAGGCCCGCCGGATTGTCTCTGTCCTTCCCCTTCCTGATCATGATCTCTTCATCACTTGAACTTGAAGACGAGGAGGAACACGAGAAT
This sequence comes from Zizania palustris, assembly GCA_019279435.1. Taxonomy (NCBI): domain Eukaryota; kingdom Viridiplantae; phylum Streptophyta; class Magnoliopsida; order Poales; family Poaceae; genus Zizania; species Zizania palustris. Next base: position 24,579,378 of record JAAALK010000085.1, on the reverse strand, counting down.
CTCTTGGAGTATATTTTCTCCATCTCGGTGAAGAAGGTATTGTCTCGCTTCTTGTTCTCACGCCTATAATCCTTTAGAGTCTTTCGAAAAAATCTTGTCTTGGGCTTGCCCTTTGTGGAGTTGTCATACTTGCCAGAGTTGTAGGAGTTGCCGCCGGTGCCCTTCTTGTAATTCTTCTTCTTGGGGCAGTCGGCGATGAAATGTCCTGGGTCACCACACTCAAAGCACCCGGATTTTGTGTCGTGTCTCTTAAACATTCGCTTATCATAGACATGTCGCACCCGGTTGTTAAACAAGCACAAATCATCATCTCCAAGAGTATCAAGTTGTTCCTCGGAGATAGACATCAAGGAAAAGGCAGTACAACTCATGGCATTAGGATCAACCGACGGTGTCGCAAGCGCCAGAGTCTTTGAGCCAGAATCAGTGAGATTTGATCTCAACTGAATATCGACCTCTGAGGCCTTGAGCTTACTAAAAAGCTCTGCGACGGTCAAGGTATCATAAGATGCGCTCTCAACAATAGAAGATACCTTGATCTCCCAGATCTTAGGGTCTAAAGTATGAAGTACCTTAAGGGCCTATTCATGATCTGAGACCAGCTGATCACCATTGGCCTTGTTAACGCGTAGCTTGTTAATGATCGATTGAAAGCGACCAAACAAAGCCTCAATTGTCTCACCCGGCTTTTGTGAAAAATTTTCATACTCACGCCGGTAGGTCTGGTAGAGCCTAGCCTTGACCTGAGTTGTCCCCTCATGATGTGCCTGGAGGGTAGCCCAGATCTCACGAGCAGTGGTGAGATGGCTAACGCGCTCAAACTCACTAGGACCTAGACCAGAAAATAAAATATTCACCGCCTTACTATTATTTTGATGTTGGGTAATTATATTTTCAGCAGTATCCGCAGCAATAGTCGTTATCGTGAAATTAGAATTAACACAAATCTCACATATGTCTGAACTCTAGCTCATAAGGTATGCTCGCATGCGAGTCTTCCAATAAGTGTAGCCAAAAGCTTCTAGGGATAGGATTTTATCAGAAGACGTCATGGTCACTACCTAGGATTTGAATCGGTTAAGATATTAGAAAAAACCTAACCTTGCTCTGATACCACTTGTAGGACCGAAAGTAGCGACCAGAGGGGGGTGAATGGGCGCCTAAAAATTTCTTGCTAAACTATATTTTAATCCCACCACCCAAATGAACTTGACCAGACAAATAATATTTGCAAAGCAAATTTCAGGAATTAAAGTTGTCTAGCTTAAAAATGACAGGTATCCTAATTAAAATGATATTAAAAATAATATAAATAAAAATACTACAGTAAATAAAAACACCTAGAAAACAGTCACGAAATATTTATATTTCAGTCCAGAAATAAAATACTAATCAAATGAATAAAACATGGATCATTAAAAATTAATTCAGAAATAAACCTAAAGTATTGCATGTAAATCTAGAATAAAAAATATTATTGCGACTAATAATATTTTTCTGTTTATACGAACTGATTAAAGAATATTGAAATAAAAATATACGAGTACTAAAATATTTAAGCTAATTAAATTACCACGAAATTTCTAAACAAGTTTTCGCTAATTAATTAATAGATGATTATCTCTAAAAATTGATCTACTAAAAAATAGCAAACTAACTTGCATTGAAGAAATCGTCGCCGTCTGTTCACGTGAGCCGCGCGCTGTGCAACACAACAGAACGAACCATACGCCGGGATAGCTGCGGCCGAAATACAGAGAAATTTGCCGTGGGGCCCACGCGCTGCCGCCGTGCACACGAAGATGGCCGCGCATGCACTGGCCGGCCGGAAAAAATCCAGCAAAACAACCTTGAGCGGTGGCGCGTCCAGCCGTGGAGATGGAGTAGTTGCGCGCCTCGTTTTGTGTGCCTGAAAAGAAGCCAACTCCAAACGCATGTGAATATGTGCTGTTGTTCTGCTGTGCACTGCTTATGCCTTCTTTTCATGTCGCGCCAACGTCAATTTCGTGGAGCTGCTGCACTGCGCGCCGGCTGCGTGCAATGCTTCGCCGGAGATAGATGCCGAGAAAATAGTTTCCCGGAGAACTTTCACGTGTGGACGAAAACTTGCAGATCAAAATATTTTCGGTGGAAAACAAACTGCGGTTGAACAGAAAAAATTGGACTGTAGATTGATCTAATAAAATAGTCATCTATCCCCAAGGGGATAGAGGCCTATTTATAGGCAAATCCTAATACATGAAAAGTCTAATTTACCCTCGGGTAAAATTAAACTGACTCTAAAATAAATCCCGAAAATTACTAAACTAATCTTAGAAAAATTACCTGACTTAAATAAAAATATTCTAAACTTAAAAACTAAATATTAATATCCTAAAAATGAATTAAACATCGATTGTTAGTTTTACGCCGAAACTGACAAAGCGTCCACCGTCTTCGCACCGGGTACCTGGATCGGGCCGACCCGACCCCACAGCTTCCTCAGCACGGCAATCGCTCGCCGCCCGTGTACCTGAGTCAAACCCAGTCAACAGACCAGTGGATCATCTGCCGCTCCTAGCCATGTACCCGGATTGGGCCAGCCCGACTCCGCGGCTCCTCTGCCCGGCCATCGCTCACTGCCCGTGTACCTGAGTCACATGCGCCTCAGACTCGGCAGGTCTTCATCTCTCCCTTCCATTGACTTCCATTGACAATCACTCATCACATCTGGAATATCAAAATCATATTCTTCAACATGGTTTCTCAGAAGGGGCCTTTGCCAGCACCAGCCACGCCTAGGCGCTGCCTTCCCTCCGTTCTCCAAGCCAAGGTCCCGCCTTTGCCCCAAAAGCTCACTCCAGACCACCGATTTCACCACAAAGATGGCTCCATTTGGGAATCTTGGAGGCGAGGCGCGCAAGAGGAGAGGGAAGCGGTGCCACGCGAGAAGGGAGGGAGGCGGGATGGAGAAGGAAGGCGACGGGAGGAAGGGAGAAGGAGGGCGGCGGTGGGAGGCAGGGAGAAGACCTGGAGGCAAAGGCTGGAGTCGAGTGTGGAGCGGAATCGAGCCATTTGGTTCGGGTATTTTTTGGGGAACGAATGGTTCCGAATCTACAGGGAATATTCTCTTTTTGGAGCTGTTTCGTTCCACCTAATTCCAAGCCAAACAGATCTAAAATGAAATGGAGTCGTTCGCTTCCACCTAACTCCTGAACCAAACGCCACCTAAGTGTGGTAATCTTGTTCCTTTTAATTTATTTGGTATTTGCATGTCTTGCTTTTCCGTATTAGATTAAATCATTGGTTCTAGGTTTATAGTTGATTTGATTTGGTTAAAACCTGTCCAATACATCATAGTGATGATCTGGAAAGTTTAGTCATATGATTAAATCTTTTGATCCAGAAGTCTGATCGACGTGATTCCAGTTGGGTTAGTTCGAAATTTTTATCTACTTTATTCTGTCAAAGTTTCAATGTCGATCGGAGTTACGGATTTTAATCTATAACATTTTTAGTGACAAAATAGAGTTATGTCAAGATCTGAAAACGTGATTAATTTTAGATTTTATAATTAGAGATCAAGTGTTTAAATTTTTTATCGTTCGCAATCATTTACCCCTTCTAATCGTCTATCTTAGTGTGAATCGATCCTACAATACCATGCCGAATGATTTCACAAAAAAACTAGGAAAAACTACTTTTAAATCGACATGATTTTAGAAAAACTGATGTGAAAAAGAGAGGAGAGAGAATAACTCTTAAGCTCGAGAAGGATTGAGGGAGGAACAAAGAAGCGGGAGAGGAGGGACACAAATATACCTTAGATATTACTAGTCAAATGCCCGTACTTTGTAATGGTATCTTGTTTTTAATGTCAAATACATATTTAAAGCAATAACATACCTAAAGCAAATTTTATCTATTTGTTTCTTTTGTGTGTCGGTTTGGTGACTAAGATGCACTACCAATGACAGAAAACACTTTCCAAATAATCTGCAGTGCCACTTTCTCCCCATTTAGAGAAGTACTCCTGCATGCAATGTTGTACATGCAAATCTATACTAATATATAATTGATGAGTTCGTTTACTCATCTGGACAATCTGAACCATTGATTGCTTACACATACTCATTGAAACAATCTCCACCATTGATTACCTTCCAAACTTATCACCCGGAATCACCTTCTCAGCTAATCACCCGGAATTTCCTCAGCCCTCCCAGCGAAACTAATCAACCAGAATTTTCTCTTCTGTATGCACGCAACGCAGACCCTCCACTGTGCTGAGTGACCGTCGCGCCGAATGCCCATAGCCGATCGCCTGCGGTCATCCCCCGCCTCTATTGGCCGCCGTGGATTTCTCCAGCCACCTCCCGCCTTCGCCAGCTGCCACCGGTCCCTCTCGTCACCTCCGGTCACCTCCGATCTCTCTAGCCTCCCACAGTCGCCTCCGGTTGCCTTCGATCTCTCTAGCCGCCCGCAGTCGCCTCCTGCCTCCATTGGCCACTGCTTATTTCTCCAGCCACCTTCGGTCTCTTCTTGCCTCCACTAGCAACCGCTGATACCATTCCCTCCTGCTGTCGTCGGTCACAGTCTTCACCTCCACAAACCCGATGAACAAACAGGTGCGTCCCCGATCCACTCAATTTTGTTTGTCTCAGTGTGGGATCTGGTTGGATGCAAGCGCTTAATGGAGCGCGCGGAAGATGTGGATCACCTGCTCCCCGGCGTCGATGAGCTCCTCGCTGAAACTGATGATTGGTTTAAGTGTTTTAGTTAAATTGATGCAAAATGAAGAGATGAATGAAACTAATGATTGGTTTAAGCGTTTCAGTTAAATTGATGCAAAATGAAGAGATGAAGAAGCCAGACTTCTGGTTTGTGCTATCTCCCCCTTCCACTCCCTCGCCTGGATTGCTTCTTCGTCTGTGCACCCAGCGATGGGTCCCAAGGTCTGCGCCAGGGACGTGCACCTGTTCTCAGAAAAAAACTGATCTATAGGGAATTGGACATTCTGGTTTTCAGAACTGAAGATCCTATAGCTGCTGGAATGGATTTCTTGATATTTTTCCTTCGGTTTCTTCTATTTCTTTTATATTTTTCTGGTGTTTCTTGTAATTATTCTATTGCTTCTTGCAACAAGTAAGAAATAAGAATAAAGAGATGAAAATTTGGGTAGGGTAGAGAATGCAAGAAGATCATTTGTGTAGGGGAAGAAAAGAGCCCTGTGACACTTTCTGATTTTAGAAGCTTTTGCACATATGAACTTCAGATTCTTGATCATTCAAACAAAATGAGTAGATAAAATCTCTTACACGGTGATAATATGTGCTTTGTTCTAGGTTTTTGAAAGGCCTCTGCTGAATTCCTTGTTCTCCATAAAACAAGGGCTCAAGATGTACATCATAGATGATAAAGGAGGTGCCATTGCTCTCATGCTGGTCTCCCTCTTCTTCTTGGGAACTTGGCCAACAGTTCTCACACCTTTGGAGCACCGGGGACGACTTCCGCAGCACACATACCTCGACTACTCAATGACAAACCTCCTTGCAGCGGTTCTCATTGCACTCACCTTTAGTGGTCTTGCTGAGAGTGAGCCCAACATGCCCAATTTATTCACTCATCTCAGTCAGGTTAAGCTCTATTAGTGTCTGAATTCTCCCTGAATAAATTGTTGCTTGTTTGTTTGTGGTTTTCTAACACCAGATGATTTTTCAATGAAGGACAACTGACCTTTAGTGTTGTTTGCAATTGCAGGAGGTGTTGTGCTCAGTATAGGGAACGTTTCTACTCAGTATGCTTGGGCATATGTAGGTCTCTAAGTTACTGAGGTTATCATCTCAAATATAGTTGTTGTAATAGGTAGGTAAACTTCTCTTATACAAAGTGCAACAGAAGATATGTTGATTCTTAATTATACATGTGACACACATCACAATCTATATTATTAATGTTAGTGGAAGGAATGAATAATTAGGTTGGCTTAGTTTAAAAAACAATTGAATTGCAAATATTGCTTAGAAAGAATCCGAAGAATAAGATATATTTGGTTGGCATATTCAGAACAATGGCATCATGGAACAAACTTCTCCAATTTATTCAGTAGATAATCATAGAGATCAAAATGCTATGAGCTGCCTAGCTTAATCATAAATTACATATGTACCTTCAGGTACAACTCTGAATTATTTTCTGGACAACAGCATCAACAGAGCAGAGATTTTTTTCCTAGGAGTAGGATGCTTCCTTATTGCAGTCATTCTTGGCTCTGCTGTGCATGCCTCTAATGTAGAGGACAATGAGGAAAACCTAAGTTGCTGCACAGATAGCTACAAACATGGGTAAGATATTTCACTTTTTTCACATTGTGTAACGCACCAAGATACCTCAGACCACATTACGCACTGGCCTACTTGGCTACCTCAGGTTGAATTTTATCCGATTGCTTATTTTCTATATGTAATATGTATATTGCCATGATGTTTTACTGGTTCGGCCGTTCCAATGTAGATGGTCCGTATTATGCTAATGAACACTATAAGAGAAGTGTTGATGCACTTGTTGCTGCCAGAGAAAGAGCTCTGATGCACTATAAGAGTTATGGTCATTTAACTTTACTTGGTTTTATGCAGGACTTACTTTCTGTCTTCATGGATAAAACTGTACAATTATGGCAAGTTGGGTGCAATAGTTGCCTCAAGGTTTTCTCACATAATAACTATGGTAATCTCTTTCTCTGTTAAGAACTGGTTACAACATGTATGGGGACATTTTGGTTTTTGTTTATTATGCAGTGACATGTGTACATTTTCATCATACTAATGACAATTATTTTACTTGTATCTATGGAATTGATACAGACAGCCTAGCATCAACAACATTTCTTTCCCCCAATGATCAAGATATTCCAAATCATTTTGAAGGAGCAATAACTCGCGCTCGTGCAAAGCAAATAAATCAACAGGTGAACTCGCTCCTAAATAAGAATAGCATTACACATGAAAATCAGTTGATACCTAATGCCCATAATTTAATTATTCTTAGTTATGACAACGTTGAAGAGTGGCCAAAGGAGCAACACTTCATCAACAGCGATCAATCAAGCAATGAATGCAATGAAGACCATTTCGGATTCAAATAACCAGTATGGAATAAAATGCTCATAGAAACCGCATATTAAATCCAATAAATGTGTTCGACCACAGCTTGGAACGCTTACTTCATAATCTTTCCAACGGATCTGGCCTCACCCAATAATTCCACCAGAATAGAGAGTTATCGCCGACTTAATGTGGAGACCATAAACTATCAAACGTTTCATTTGCTTTAATTAGGGTGCTGCGCACCAATATTGGCTTAATGCCATGTAAAACGTCCTGAACACCTCTCCATCTCCCCCTCAATCCCTTCTATATAATAGGATCTTTCTCAATGTGTAGAGGAAAAACAGAATTTTGAGAATGAAACAACTATGCTTTATGCATGTTCTTGAGTGTTCTAGCTACTAGCTGAATCATCTTTGAGAATTGTGCATTCCTTCCCATTGTTCTTGTAAGCCCTTTGTGATTGCAACGAGGATTGTAATCCGCTTGACTTGGTTGAGTGGACAACGTGAGGTTGGGCGAACTCCGTGCTGCAGGTTGTTGCACATGCAACGGTTGGCTGCACAAGACTTGTCAGGTTTCACGAGTATCTTTGATTCTACGCCGTGAAGGTTGGGCGCATCCTCGTATCATTTGGTATCAGAGCCTCAGTTGTCACTGATAGAATCTTTATCCCTAGTTGTAGTTTCATTTTCATCCTATCTGAAAATGGCCTCACAAAAATATTGAACCATAGTTTATGATCTGTTGTTCTTGTGCGTTCTGCTAAGTTTTAATCCAAGAGATTGTGTTCTTATTGCTGAACGGTTCATTGTCCTTCGCGTTACTTATTTTTAATCCCCATTGATCAGTTTACTATATCAGTAGTAATTCCCACAAGCAAACTCAGATTATTGTTTACCCATCTCTGTTGGAAAATCAAAAAAATCCTACTAAGTTATCAAATTATTGGCTTCTTACTATTGAAAAGAAAAGCTTGAATTCTTTTGATAGCCATTCTGCCCTTTGCGAATACTTTGATCCTACAAAGACTAGTTGATCTGTTCTATAGGGCTGCACTTGGTGATCTTGTTCTCACAATTTTAACAGAAAAGAAAGATATGAATCGGTGTTGAAAATCACAATACAGATGACAAGAGTATAAAAATACTGAAGTTACTGTTTTGCATGCTAAAAAAGAAAGACAGCCTACTATGTGAAAAAAGAAGAGAGGGGCTATTGTTATCTTTGCATTATTGGGAGAACAGTTCTGTTGGTGCAATCTTGTGCCCTATTTTAAATCAGTTTAATCAGCTAGCGTCTTTCCATAACCATTGCAATTGAGCCATTTTTTGTAACTCATATCTACTGTTGGCTCACTCCTTTGATTGCATTTGGCTCCATTATCTTTATGTGTGAGTTGCTTTTGTTTATCTTCTGAACCTTGTGTTCAGCAACTAGATTTTGCATTATCATGTGGATAACTACTTAGTAAGACTAAATCGAGAATTCAGATTGTGTAGGACAAAATTCCCCTTACCAAGCTCCACAAATAAAATCGTTGTAGGCTTTGATCTCAGCTGTGAGTTCGCTAAACCTCATATTGTTATGCCTCTCCATTCATGTGTGAACTCCTTTATCAATCAGTAGAGGGTAAGTAAGAACTTCGATGGTAAGGATAAGTGAGGTTGAGATTACTATCCACACATATAATTTTTTTCATTTGTTGTTTGCCCAACTAACCATGTCAGGTCAAGGTGAAAATTCAGGGAATAGTGGACGTGCTCCAGATGCCGCAGTTAACTGGACTGAATATTGTGCATTGAGAGACACACTACGATGAGAGATCACTGTTGGAAATGAGCAGCTGAGAGAAGAATTGAATAACTCCATACAAGATCTTCAAATTGAAGTAAATCAACAACTGAACGTATTCCACACTAACATAGTTGCTGACATTGTACGGCAACTACAACCACAAGCTGAACAAGAACCTTTAATAAATGAGACCGATGAGGAAGCCGCTGCTCGAAGGGCTCGTGCTGTTAATATAAACCCTCCACCTGTTAGAAATATAAGGGTTGGTGATGAAAATAATAATAATGCAGGAAGGGAGCGTGGTCGTGGCGTGGGTCGTGGAAGAGCTGCATATGAACCAATACATATTAACATACCCCCGCGCAATCAAGCAAATCAACACCATCATCGCAACAACAACAATCATCATGATGAACATAGGTTTGGTAAACTTAAATTTTCTATGCCTAATTTTGCAGGTACCAATAATCCTAAAGAATACTTAACTTGGGAACTAAAAGTCGACAAAATATTTCGGATGCACAACTACACGGAAGAAAAGAAGCTTGCAATGGCGTCACTTGAATTTGAAGATTATGCACTGATTTGGTGGGAACAAATTCAGAATCAAAGAGAGGATCATGACGAACCTCCTGTAGCATCGTGGACTGAAATGAAGGTTGAGATGAGAGCAAGGTTTGTCCCTCATTATTACAAGCGTGATCTATTTGATAAATTGTAGGGGCATAGGCAAGGAGGTCGCACCGTGGATGAATATTACAAGGAGATGGAAATGGCCATGATTCGTGCCAACGTATATGAACATGAAGAGCAAACCATGGCACGCTTTCTGGCTGGTTTGAACCATCCTATTAAGCGCATCGTTGAGTTTCAGCCATATGAAAATGTGGTTGAATTAGTGCATCAAGCAATCAAAGCTGAATGACAAGTACAATAAGAATCGAAGGTAACAAAGAATCCTTTTGCCTCCCGATCAACTCAAAACAATCTGGTACCTACAGCAGGTAAATCCCCCTCTCGGTTCAATTCTTTTCGAGCTAACAGTTCTGGAGCAAGTGTTCCTTCCATTCCCCATGTAGCTCGAAGTGGAAAAGAGCAATCTACCCCAAATGTGAAGCAAGCTACAACAGCAAGTGCTTCTTCCGTGGGTTCTACAGCGAAGAGTAGTGCTATTCAATGTTTTAAGTGTTTGGGTCGAGGACATATCTCAAGAGAGTGTCCAAACAACCGCACAATGCTAATAACGGAGAGAGGTGAGTATGAATCTGCAAGTGAAGATGATGATGACCCAACTGCTGAAATGGGAGAAGAAGAGGACAAGACGACTTAGTGTGATTTTGAGAGTGGTCAATCTCTCATTGTTACAAAGAAAGTGTTAAGTGTACAACCAAAACAAGATCATGAAGAACACTGCAATCTTTTTCACACAAAAGCCAAGGTAAATGGTCGTGTATGTAAGGTAATCATAGATGGTGGAAGCTGTCATAATTTAGCTAGCAAAGAAATGTGTGAAAAACTTGGATTGAAACAGCTATGTCACCCGCATCCATACCATGTACAGTGGTTGAATGATATTAGAGAAGTGAAGATTCAACATATGGTGAAGGTGCCTTTCAAAATTGGTGAGTATAATGATATGGTAGAATGTGATGTTGTTCCTATGATAGTTTGTCATTTGCTGCTAGGTCGACCATGGCAATTTGATCGTGGCATTCTACATGATGGTCGCACTAATCAGTATTCATTTAAGTGGAACAACAAAGAATTTGTCCTTCGACCAATGTCTCTTACTCAAATTTATGTTGATACAATGCAAAAGAATGAGGTAAATGTTGGAAGTATTAAGGAGCAAGAGAAAAATAAAACTGAGAAAGCCAATTCTGGAAATGAGAGTTACAAATCAAATGAGAATGAGAATAAAATGGGTGAGAAACAAAAGTTAGTTATGCTAGCCACTAAATCAGAACTAAGAGAAATAAATAAAAACTCAAATTGTGTGCATTTTGTGCTAGTATACAAAGATGTATTGTTTTCTACTAATGATATCTCCTCTCTTCCAAGTGCCATCACAAATGTTTTGCAGGAGTTTGGTGATGTTTTTCCAGAAGAAATACCAGTTGGTCTTCCCCCACTTCGAGGTATTGAACATCAAATCAACCTTATACCAGGAGCATCTCTTCCAAACAGACCTTCGTACCGAGCCAATCCGGAGGACACGAAAGAAATACAGCGACAAGTACAAGCACTTCTTGAAAAAAGGTATGTTCGTGAAAGCCTTAGTCCTTGTGTAGTTCATGTTATTCTAGTTCCTAAGAAAGATGGTACATGGCGCATGTGTGTAGACTGTAGAGCGATTAACAACATCACAATTAGATACCGACATCCTATTCCTAGGTTAGACGATATGCTTGATGAATTAAGTGGTGCTGGTATTTTCTCAAAAATCGATTTGCGTAGTGGGTATCATCAAATAAGAATGAAAGAGGGTGATGAGTGGAAAACTGCATTCAAAACAAAATTTGGTTTGTATGAGTGGCTAGTGATGCCTTTTGGTTTAACTAACGCACCTAGTACATTCGTGAGACTAATGAATCATGTTTTGAGAGCATTCATTGGAAAATTTGTTGTGGTTTATTTTGATGACATTCTGATATATAGTCGTAGCAAAGAAGAGCATGTTGACCATATTGTACAAGTGCTGCAAGTACATCAATCTGAAAAGTTGTATGCTAACAAGGAGAAATGCACATTTTGCACAAGCAAGGTTGTCTTTTTGGGTTTTGTTGTTTCTGCACGGGGAGTAGAAGTGGATGAATCTAAAGTTGAAGCAATCAAGAATTGGCCAACACTTATCAATGTCAGTCAAGTGAGAAGCTTTCATGGTCTTGCTGGGTTCTATCGACGTTTTGTGAAGAATTTCAGCACCATCGCTGCACCGTTAAATGAGCTCACCAAGAAAGGTGTTGAGTTTGTTTGGGGTAAGTCACAAGAAAAAGCATTTCAAGAACTTAAGAAATGCCTCACTGAAGCACCTTTGCTTGTTTTGCCTGATTTTGAAAGACCATTTGAAATTGAATGTGATGCTAGTGGTTTGGGTATTGGTGGTGTTTTGATATAAGAAGAAAACCAATAGCATACTTTAGCGAGAAACTTGGTGGTGCTCAATTAAATTATCCTGTTTATGACAAAGAGTTGTATGCTTTGGTCCGTGTTCTAGACACTTGGCAACATTATCTATTGCCCAAAGAATTTATCATAAATTCTGATCATGAAGCACTAAAATATTTGAGAGGGCAAGCTAAACTGAACCGTAGACATGCTAAATGGGTTGAATTTATTGAATCTTTCTCATACATTGTGAAATACAAGAACGACAAAGAAAATGTGGTTGCTGATGCGTTGTCTCGTAGGATTGTTCTTTTATCTCAACTTGATATTAATGTTCCAGGTTTGGAAAGTTTGAAAGATTTGTATGTTGTAGATAAAGAATTTGTTGAACCGTACACTAAATGTAATGATGGGAAAGGTTGGAAAAAATTTCATGTTTATGACGGGTTCTTGTTCCATGCTAACAAGCTATGTGTTTCAGATTCGTCTGTACATTTGCTGTTGTTGCAGGAATCACATGGCGGTGGTTTAATGGGACATTTTGGGAGAGAAAAGACTTTAGCCATGTTGTCCAATAATTTTTATTGGCCAAAGATGCGGAGAGATGTTGAACGATTTGTGCAGCGTTGTGCCACATGCCATAAAGCTAAGTCCAAACTTAACTCATATGGTTTGTATACTCCACTTCCTATTCATAGCGCACCTTGGGAAGATATTAGCATGGACTTTATTGTGGGATTGCCTAGGACAAAGAGGGGGAGAGACTCCATATTTGTAACCGTGGATAGGTTTTCTAAAATGGCACACTTTATTCCCTATCACAAGACCGTCAATGCTTCACATATTGCTGATTTATTTTTTAGAGAAATTATGAGATTGCACGGGATGCCTAGAACCATTGTTTCAGATCGTGATGTGAAGTTTATGAGTTACTTTTGAAAGACATTGTGGGCCAAGCTTGGCACAAAATTGCTATTTTCAACAACTTGTCACCCGCAAACTGATGGTCAAACAGAGGTGGTAAACCGTACACTCTCCATGTTGCTGCGAACAATGATTAAGAAGAACTTGAAAGAATGGGAGGACTGCCTTCCACATGTTGAATTTGCATACAATAGAGCTATTCACTCAACAACACAATTGTGTCCGTTTGAAGTGGTGTATGGTTTTAAGCCAATCACACCACTTGATTTGCTGCCACTTCCTTTTCAAGAGAGAGCAAACATGGAGGCAACAAAGCGTGCAGAGTTTGTGAAATCTATGCATCTGAAGACCAAGGAAGTTATAGAGAAGAAGACATGCTATTTTTCTCAAAAGGCAAACAAAGGAAGAAAGAAGATGCTTTTCAAACCAGGAGATTTAGTTTGGGTGCATTTACGCAAAGAGCGTTTTCCAGAGAAGCACAAGTCCAAACTTATGCAATGTGCTGATGGTCCATTCAAAGTGTTAGAAAAGATAAATGAAAATGCCTACAAGATTGAGCTTCCTGAAGATAACTATAATGTGAGTACTACTTTCAATGTTGCTGATTTGTCACCATTCTTTGGACCAGAACAAATAGAGTCGAGGACGACTCCTTTTCAAGAAGGGGAGGATGATACGGACAGCCTAGCATCAACAACATTTCTTTCCCCCAATGATCAAGATATTCCAAATCATTTTGAAGGAGCAATAACACGCGCTCGTGCAAAGCAAATAAATCAACAGGTGAACTCGCTCCTAAATAAGAATAGCATTACACATGAAAATCAGTTGCTACCTAATGCCCGTAATTTAATTATTTTTAGGTATGACAACGTTGAAGAGTGGCCAAAGGAGCAGCACTTCATCAACAACTATCAATCAAGCAATGAATGCAATGAAGACCATTTCGGATTCAAGTGACCAGTATGGAATTAAATCCAATAAATGTGTTCGACCACAGCTTGGAATGCTTACTTCATAAGCTTTCCAACGGATCTGGCCTCACCCAATAATTCCACCAGAATAGAGAGTTATCGCTGACTTAATGTGGAGACCAAAAACTGTCAAACGTTTCATTTGCTTTAATTAGGGTGTTGCGCACCAATATTGGCTTAATGCCATGTAAAACGTCCTGAACACCTCTCCATCTCCCCCTCAATCCCTTCTATATAATAGGATCTTTCTCAATGTGTAGAGGGAAAACAGAATTTTGAGAATGAAACAACTATGCTTTATGCATGTTCTTGAGTGTTCTAGCTACTAGCTGAATCATCTCTGAGAATTGTGCATTCCTTCTTGTTGTTCTTGCAAGCCCTTTGTGATTGCAATGAGGATTGTAATCCGCTTGATTTGGTTGAGTGGACAACGTGAGGTTGGGCGAACTCCGTGCTGCAGGTTGTTGCACATGCAACAGTTGGCTGCACAAGACTCGTCAGGTTTCACGAGTATCTTTGATTCTACGCCGTGAAGGTTGGGCGCATCCTCGTATCAGGAATGGTTCGTATTTGGGATGTTCCTATATGCAAAGTCATGGACTGTACTGATAGCAAAGAAATAGTCAATACAATTTGTTACCTTCGTGATGGAAAGGTTCTTTCATCCATTCTTTATGTTTTATTTATAACTTAAGTGGCCATTTGTTTATTTAGCTTAAATAGTTATACATGTATATTTATGCTGCCTTTATTCAGACTTTCTTCAATTCTTCAGCCTTGATGTTATATACTCATGTGCTTAGCTGCATCATTTTTTTTTCTCTTCTTTTGTAGCCAATTTGTTGTCGATTGACACCTCAATTAGATGCTTTCTTCAGTTCTTCTGGCTGTAAATTTAACTCATTATTACTCTATTACTCTAATTAGTTGAACGGTCTGTGAGCTTATTAATCTATACCACAATATAATTGACGAGATGGTATACTCATCTAAACAATTTGAACCGTTAATTGTTTACTCATACTCATTCAGAAGATCTAGACCGTTCATCCTTGATCCCCCGCCTGGAAAATAGCCCGTGTCCCTCCCTCATTTGCTCGCCCCATCCGCAAACCCAACCCCCGCCAAACCCTAACCATCGCCGATCCCACATCACTTCCCCTCTCCGCGCAGCTCCTCCCTACCACCCCCACTCGCCCATCGTCGTTGCACATCCACTTCCTCCTCCGCCTAGGCACCAGATCTTGTGCCAAGTGACGCCACCTCCCCCTTTCATTGCTAGAGGTCTCCCCTGCCTCCCGTCGCTGGAGGTCGCGCCCAAGTTGCTGGACCTCACGTGCATCGATCCTATGCCAAGTGACACCGCCTCCCACACCTCCCGTCGCTGGTTTCGTCCTGAATCCACCACGCGCTTTGCTTCCGCAAATGCCCTCTCCTTCATCTCCGTCCTCTTCCTCCGCAAGGCGGCGGCGCCGCCCGGCATGATCGACGACTGGCCCGCCTCCGTCCACGACATCACTATCAAGGTAGTTTGCTGCTCGCTCGCGGTGGGAAACCTGCCCAGTGTTTCACTTTATTTTTTTTAATGATGTATGCATTGTGGTGTCTTGTCAGTCTTGAAAGGATCGCGATTCTTTGGGTCATCGTAACTACTACGGGGCATAATTTAGTTGGGGTAATTGTTAATCTGCGTTGGGGTGATGGAATCGTTGGCAATGGTAGATCCTTTTATCATGGAAACTTCAATTCTTAGATGAATTGGATCATGGAAGGATGGGAAGTTGGATTTCTTGTGAAGTATGTTGCTATCTCTGTAAAGATCATTATGAGAATAATGATCCATGTGTTCCTATTTAATTTGTCATGGTTGGTATACTTTATTCTCTATTTTATTGATTCAGTTTGTCAACTGATGTTTGATTCAAATTTTCCAAAGGATATAAAGGGAAATGATGTAAAGCGGATTGAGTATGTCGGGAAAGTTCTTCTTATTGTTAACGTGGATTCAAAATGGTACTTGTTAGTTTTGTAACTTACCTAAGATATTAGTTTCACATTCTTCATGTCGTGAATTCTTGTGAATAGTTGT
Source organism: Zizania palustris (assembly GCA_019279435.1). Taxonomy (NCBI): domain Eukaryota; kingdom Viridiplantae; phylum Streptophyta; class Magnoliopsida; order Poales; family Poaceae; genus Zizania; species Zizania palustris. Next base: position 24,563,401 of record JAAALK010000085.1, on the reverse strand, counting down.
CAAGTGTGTACAAGGATTAATTCAATTGTTTGTGAAACTAATGATTTTTTCAATGACTTGTATGTGCGTGCTTGTAACATACATGTGATCTTTATTGGTATTAGACCTCACAAATTTTGTCTAACATAAAATCCATTGAACTCCAAATTACTTGTTTCACTGTTGGTGTTTTCAACGTGATTTTTTCTATAGATACGGCAAAGTGCATCAAAAATAGATTGCATGCCATCATGCTTTGTCCCCAAATGTGTATATGAATGTATGTGATTCACTATCTAATGCATATTTTTTGTAGTGGATTAACAAATTCAAATTACAAGGAGTTGAATGTCTTGTATGAGAAGTACAGAGAAAAAGGTATGCTAATTACCCCTATCTGAAGGTTCAATGCTAATTCACTCAGTCCGAAAAGATGTTTGATTACATTTAATTGTACTCTATTCTTTTAAAATTAGCATTTAGGCTTTCGGATACTGGCATTTCCATGCAACCAATTTGTTGGTCAAGAACCTGGCAGCAATGAAGAGATCGAGCAGACAGTTTGTACCAGATTCAAAGCATAATTTCTTGTTTTTTACAAGGTTTTGCTTCCAATTTTCCCTTAAATATGTTGTTATGAAACCTGGCAGCAATTTTTGATAGAATTTCCAATATTATTATGAAATCTGTAATTATTTTTAGAGATTTTTGCTCTTACTATGCTAATTGTGCAATCCACTTAATGGTGATTTCTTGTCTATCAATTCCAAGCTAAATATTATGCCTTCCTCGATAATAGTGTTGGTTCAATAAAATATTTCTTTAAATGTGTCTAATTGTATAAAAAATCTGATTGTAACTAGTGGATGCTATTTTTGCCCAGAGCTTTTTTATGATATGATTTGTTCATTATGTTATTATTTTTATTTTAGCATGTAATTGTTCAAACCAAATAAAAAACGAAACGCCCAATATATTCCATGACGTTTTGTATGATCTTAGATGATTTGTGACTGATCACTGATGAATGCAAGATAATTTGATTTTTGTGATTGTAGACTTTATAGTTGGCCTGTTCATCTGAGCAACTGATAATAAACTCTAAATGGCACAGAACAGAAGATTGAAGTCACTTGAGCTCACAAAGGTTGTAAGTAATTCAGGTGAGTCATAGTTAAGGAATAAGGACCTATAGTTTTCTGTCCTTCCTTGACGAATATACTTTATTAGATTATGACCAGATTGTGCTTAGTTTTTTACACCACTTTTCTATAGTTGTTATACCAATATAGTATCATACAAAGTTTCTTGATATACTTTGGTACTTGCAGCTTACGGTGTGCAAAAGTGACACATTAGATATGAATCAAAATTAGGGGTTTTCATCCTTATTTTTTAATGTTTTCTTAAATGTAAGATGGCGGGAACTTTGATGAACTCTTTCCTGTTTAATGTAGGACTCATCCTACTTTGCTTCATCAGGTATGCTACCAAGGCATTTTTTTAGACATGCATGTTTATTAGTATTTTTGTTTATAAATTATGATGTAGTCATTCATACTGCAGCTTGTTCCTGTGCTGATAACAGAATGTAGTGGCTATCCATTGTGCATTTGTAAATAATATGGAGGATTTAACTGTTAATGTGAATCCATTCGCTTGTTCATCTGTGCTTTTAGTAAATGATCAGTTCAAGTCTTTTAATTTGTGTCTCCCTCTTTTTGTCATAAGGATGATGGGACAACCGTGGCTAATCTTTGTATGTTCTAAAAATTATTCAATCTATTTAATTTTCTGACATCTCTCTATTTTTCGAAAAACAGTTTTTGACGTTTCATTTGATTCTAAAAATGGCCTGGAGGTCCTTCAAGCTCGAGCACTCCCTAGGTTTGCTTCTTCTCTCTTGTATCTTGCCCTGACAATTTTGTACTATTAAGTTCTCTAATCTATGGTTGACTCGATGGTGTGATTCATATAAATACATGTTTTCTTGAATGATTCAGGAGAATAAAGATTCATAATTCAAACTGTTGATTCAGGACATGACCAAGGACCTGTGTTTTATATTCCATCCATTAGCTGCACATACTAGATGAACACATGGTATTCCATCCATTTGTTGTTCAAATAGTTCTTGACTTCTTGAAACATTGACTATTTAGTACCATGTTATCAAAACTAGATTTGTTGTCCAAAGAAACTTTGTTGAGGTTTTTTGTTAGTCCGATCATATCACCAGAATGGAAATCAAAAGAACAAACAATTAGAGATATATTAGATTGTTTTACGGTGCTGTTGCCTAAGAGAGATGAGGTTATTGCTTATGTGATTAAACTGGAGAAGGCTAAGGAGCGCTTCCTTGCTCGCCTGAAGTGTGAATGGGAGCAGGAAGCGGAAGCGCAGGAAATGCTAGCGAATGGTGATGTGGACAACAAGGAGAAGCTGGAGCCAAATAAGGCAGTTTTGGATTGTTCCAAGATTAATATCTACTTCCCAAATATGAGTAAGATGAGCAGCTGCTACATTTGATTACCAAATATCTTAAATGTTTGTCCTGATTAAGATAATTCTCTTGCATATTATCTGACTTTCCTATGTAATAAACTTGTGAATGATGTGCACTTATGTTACCCATGCATAATTATGTGTTCTATAGCCATTTAGTCCTAAATATGTGTAACTGAAGATGTGATGGTATGCCATTCATCCATGTGATGAAAAGCATGATCTTTGAGTTGTTGCTTTGAACTCCAATGTTTTTTCTCTCTGTGATAATCCAACAGCTCAACACAATTAAATAGGGAAATGCATGCTCTAGATAAAGTATGCACATTGCAAGTGCTTTTGTGAACAATTTTCCTGTGATATAACCCTGTTGTGAACTTATGTGCATTAATACTCTTTGCATTTTCAGGACATACGTTTCAAAAAACGTCAACATTTTGAAGAGTCTTCCCAACAGAAGAGACATGAATCCTCTGATTTCTCTAAACCTAGAAATAAGAAACAATCTTTGCATTTTATAATTTTGTTTTGACTATTAAATACGATGTGTTTAGTTGTCTCTTTCTTTATTGCTTCGCTACTTATGGTTTTTAGTTAGTTATATTACGGTCCATTTACGGTACCACTATTACCTTCTAGGTTTAATAGTTTAAACTAATTTGGATCATTGATTTAGTGTGTTTAAAATAATTAATTAAAAAAATAAAATGAGCAAACCAGCTTGATTATGTAAAGTAATTAGCATGCATGTCACCCACACAAAAAGTTTGCAGATTATTTCCTTTTTCTAGCACTTGAATGTTTTTGAAGGGATTTACATATTTATTTCATGTTTAACTAAATAATAATAATAATATAATTGTTTTTTGATTTTTAAGTTTAACTCATTTGTTGTCTTTCAATGTGTTTCTGTAGCGTTAATTTAACTGTCTAACAAATATTTATTTTTTGATTTTTACCGTTGCGTAGCACGGGCACACTACTAGTGAGATTAAATACCCAAAACATGTGGAAGATGATAGAACACAATAATTCAGTAAGAAACTTTTAGTAACAAGATTTAACTTGACATGCTACGTAAATGATAAAATATTACAAACTTGATTTTGAGTGTTCAACTCCAAGCCAAATGTCCAACGATTATTTATTCATAAAGACTTTTGGTGTATTTTTATTATAAGAAAAGAAAGCTTGAACATAGTTTATATAAAAAATGTTGCTCTAGTTATATAACTAGACATAACGTGCACGTTGTGCGCTCCGTCTGTAAGCATCTACTTATAGAAAATAAAAGTGATTAGGACAACGCAATAACAAAAAAGTTCATAACATTGTATGCTCTAACACATCACAGCTAGCTGAGCTACAACTATATTTACATTTTACAACTCCAGGAAAACTATTGTGTTAGAGCGTACAATGAGAAGATGATCCTAACTAATCCTCGTTGTCGTAGTCAACCTCATCAACTTGTCAAAAGCCAGATGGTCTGACAACAATGTTTTCAACTGAATCTAGCATAGGGCACTACCTGCATGCTTCCCTATCCATTTCTTTAAAGGAGCTAAGGGGTCAATGTCTCAAAAAAAGATGAATATTCATCTATGGATATAACTTTTCTACATGTGAAAAGGGAATTTATGAGCCTTGAGAAATACACAATATATTTGAACTGCAATCATAATATCAATGACTACCTAAATCTATAGTCTCGTAATGCACTCCAATATTCTATATAGAAGGATAAAGAAAAATCACGGGTGTATGATCATTAATTGTAAACATATGGAAATTAATTCAGTGATTGGGAACAAACCAGCAGTCTACAAGCAACACTCAACACTGAAATTTTATTAGAACCAATGTAACAGCCCAAATTTAGAAATGAAATAAAAATGAGGGAAATAAATTTTCTGAAATAAAAAGGATTTATTTAATTAAAGAAAAGGCCAAAGGAACCCTATTAAAGCCAAACAGGAAAAATAATTCAAGTTTAAAGCTGAAAAATTTATGGTGGAATCTAGAAGCCAAGAAATATTTTTAGGAATTTTTATAAAATTTTATCAACAAAGATTCAAGAGCTAAACAAATAAAACATTATCTGGAATTATTTTAAATCAGAAATGCATTTTTAATAGTAATGGGCCGCCTCCCCTGAAACACCCTCAGCCCAGCCCAGTTCGGACCCGCCCTCACTGCCATGTGGGACCCACCCACCGGCGCGCACCCTCTCTCTCCTCCGCACCCACGCCGCCTAGCCCCACTGGCAGCTGCACCAGCCCAGCCCTCGGCCACTAACGGGTGGACCCGCTGGTCGGCGCCCCGCCCCCTCTCTCCTGTGCGCGCGCACGTCTGTCCCACCCGTCAGCCTCACTCGCGAGGGCCTTTCCCACTGCCTTCCTGGGCCCGCTGTTCAGCCCCTTTCCCCTTGCGCTCGGTCTATGACAGGTGAGACCCACCTGTCATATCCATTTTCCCCGATGGAAGGAGGGATCCCCATCCATATCGGCGCCCCCTGGCATTTTTCACCGTCGGCCGCCAAATCCCACCGAACCAACCCCGGATCTCAATCCCCCCAGCTCCGGCGACCCCTTTCCCCTTGGAACCACGCGTTTTTCACCACGTATAACATGTACCCACTTGAATAGAAAGGCTGGCCGGAGGGAAGGGAATCCCCTTGGATTTCCTCGATCGCCTGTCGTTCCCTGTCACCGGCAACCCCTATAAAAGGCCACTGCCCTCGCCACACTACGCCACACCACCTAAGGCCAAGCCCTCGCTTACCCGAACACCGCAACTGCCTTTTCGGAAATTTCCCCCAGCTTCGGCTCCGGCAAGCCCTCGCCGGCGCCTCGGGCCACCGCCACCATCGCCGTCGACACCGCCAGGACCGTCGTTGCCTCCTCTCCCTCGGCCTCGCCTATGTTCGGGTTCCACGCCACCGGATCACCGTCACCACCGTCGACCCGAGCAGTCCCGCCGCCCCTTCCCGTTGCTGGCCGCCGGCCGCCGTCAGCCACCCTCCGCCACCGTTTTCGGTATGGTCATGCTCCCCATTCTCTCCTCTCTCTCCATTTTGGCTGGTAGTTAGGACCTTAGGCCATCGTCGCCGTCGGTGGCCGCTCGCCGTCGCGCCGCTGGAGCCGGGGACGAAGACCTCGGTCTCCCCTGTGTCGCGTGCGTGTCGGACGTGTTCTTAGCCGTGCGATCACGGATGGATGGCGCAGATTATATCCCGCATGGGGATTTATCCCGGCCATTGATCTGGCCGAAAGGGTACCGAGGCCTCACGGCCGTTGATCATCACGTAAACGCCCCGCCCTGCCACCGACCGTTGGATCTAGATCCAACGGTCTAGATCTGACCGAACCACGCGCACAGTGCGTAGGTCCATGGTGGGCCTGGCTCACCATGGACCCAAGCCTGTTTTTAGTTTAAAATAAAATTCGGAAAATAGGATTAAACTTTGAAAACTCATAACTATATCAATTTAACTCCAAATTTGACCATTTCAATTCTGGAAAGTTTGTATTTTTATTCTCTACAATTTTATGCAATAAAAACAGTATGCTTATTTTGCACAAAATATTCTTATTAAATAATAAAGCAAAATCCCCTTTAGGATTAAATTCCTATTTCATTAAATAATTCAGAAAAACCCTTAAAAATTTATATATGAATTTCAGAGGACATAATAACTTATTTTCACTATTTTAATACAATAAACATAGTAGGGTTATTTTGTACATTTTAATTCAATTTTAATTGGTTTCTACTATATGGATTTTCCCCGTTATTCTCGTCTCTGGATTCTGTTGGAGCTGGCTATGTTATAAGTATGGTGGGTTCCGGGTGCAAGCTCGGGAATTGGTTGGTCGCACCCAGGGCACTATAAGTACCGGTCTGCGGGATCTGTTACAAAGCACTTTCATACTAACCACAAGTCTAGTGGGTAAGTCCTAACTAGAGGTATGGATCGTACCAACTTGGAACACCATAGTGGAGGGGACAAGGGGCAACCTGCGGGTGACTTGTACCGACGAGGCTCAAGGGGGGTATGGTGTGGCCCGAAGTGACTAGGAAACCATATGAAACCTATAAGAGGGTGTTATCGAATTGGTGCGTTTCATGCTGAAGGTTTTGGCACGAGCTTCTCGTGACAGGAGTCATTTAACACACTGCGGTATGCGGAAAATGAGTGCCTTATGGGTACAGTAATACACCTCTGATCGGAGTTTAAATCTTTTTGAAAAGCCGAGGCCACGGTCAAGAGCGGGTTGTGTGACCTCTCATAGTTAGTTTACTATTATGTGGATGTATGTGTTATTCATGGCATGTAAGAACTGTTGAGCAAGGGTAAGCTGATTGTACCCCTCGAGTTAGAAGATGATGCATGAACTCATGTTTACTTTTCTGCAATAACAACTTGATAACATTAATTGTTTTACAAATATGCTTTTCCACAAAAGTAAGCCACTACCTTCCTTGTTATTACCTTGCATTAAATTGCATTCGGTGGCTTGCTGAGTACGATTATACTAACCCCCATTAACTTACACCACCAGAGGCAGTCTACTACGAGGAGGGTGACGGTCTGGAGTAGCGACCTAGTCAAGGCACGAGACTGAAAGAAGGCGTTCATCTAGAGGATTTATTTTATTAGTTTCTCTTTCTTTTAACTCTTTTGTAATAATATGGTCTACGAACCATGATTGATTGGCGTATTGTACGTAGTCGTGTGATGAACGTTTTGTATTTATTGATTTTCTATGGAATTTCAATAAATTCCCGATTTTATTAAATCGGGGCGTTACAACCAACACGAAGGTTAGCATTGTCATTATATGAAATTATTTGATCTTCCTGGTTCCATAAGCAGAATCTATCAAAGAGAAGGAAGTAAAATCATTTTGTTCATTATTTAGTTTCCACAACACTAAGGTAGGAGGAATTTTCAAGTACAAACCTTGGAGTTGTCCATTGACAAAGATATGCAAGGCATGGTCAGCAGACTGCAAGCGGTCAGAGACAGAGCATAGCCACCTTACAGAAACTTCTTAGATGGGTCTACATCCACTCTGTAAAATGACCGTAAAATATTTTTCCTATATAATCATAATTTTGTGTAAACTGAAATTTGGAACCAAGATAGCTTCCTTAATTGCCATTAACAGGAAGCCAATACAAAGTTTTGCATAGAAAAGGGATTGATAGTCACCGTATCCTGAATTTATAGGCCACCTCCATTCCAAAGTACAAGGCACCCATATTTTTAGGAAAGTCGACACTACTAATAATTAAGCTAAAACATATAAGTTTAATATTATATATGTTGTATAGTTAGATTCCTATTTAAAAATACTTTCTACGATGTTAACTTTGCAGTTTTTAATAATATATAGTGAATGAAATTAATGGTCCAAATTCTCCATTGAAGACCATGTGAAAAACTTATACAACTTATATTTTGGATTTTTGGGACATAATACTTTATGCCTATTGAGATTTAGAGATCACAATTTATTTGACCAGCATTACCTAGTAATGTACCAAAGATAATCACGCGCCCCATCGATAAGTCATATTTTATCACCAAGTAGTTATTGTCTTGACAAAATACAATATAAAAACATAAAAGAATAAAGTTCATAGCTAGATAAGTAAACTGGTGTTACAATGATTTATATGTTTTGTTGGCACATTAATAAAAATGAGGTAAAATCTAAAAACCTAAAAAAAATCCTGCAGCAAATATGCTGATTTATTGAGATGGCTAACAAAATTATACTTGAATCATTTCTTGTAAGAGAAACATGTGCTTCTAATCAAAATGCACCTTATGATTCACCTTAGAATATTATAATAAAAAATATGATATAAACCAAAAATGTAGCATTGCAATAACTATTCTGTTGCAAATCTGATTGAAACAACATTGCAATAAATTTAACTATGGCAGACTCCAACACCATGCAAAGTAATTGTACAGGGTGGCATGCTATAGTTCATATACATAATACAGGACATGGTTTTTGCTGATAGTTTCAATGGGTCATCTTGCTCTACAAAATGAGACAGCAGGTGTCAAGTGCGAGCTTCATTAAACTTTACAAAAATATAACTTAAGGCATTTCTTATCTATACATGTACCACACGTCCACACGTCCACACCTACATCAGTAAGTATTAGATATGGGTTACGATATTCGTAAAATATTATTATGCTGTATTTTAGCTCAATCTTCTTTGTATGTAAGAGTATCAAGTACCCAAACAAGATGCACGAATGATGGAAATTTCTTCTCAGTCAAGTTTCAACACCAAAAAAACAAATGTGATTTATAGTCCAAATTGATGGATCAAATAAAGCTATGCAATGTATGTAGCAGTACCTCTTTTGAATTCAACCGCTTCATCGAGCACCAAGTTCAGAAGCTGGTCATAGCTCTTCAAAGTCCTAGTAATTGCAGGTATAGAAATGCCAAATTATGGACTATGGCATGGCCAAGTATATTACAACAAACTGTAAGAAACCAAGGGATGTTTCTAGATTTCTGTAAATTGTAACCATTCTATGAGTATGTCTTCAGACCATGGGCTTGATTGTTTTAATTGTTAGTGCAGAAAAATAATGCCCTTGTAATGAAGCAAACCTTAATGTCCACAAGTGCACTGGTCAAGAACACGTCCAATTCCACAGATCTCACCCTTCTAATGGATTGTCCATGCGCTTGGCTGCCGGAATCAGCATCTGCCAAGTCTCCGCAAGCTCTCACCATGGCCATCATTGTGTAGCCATCCACCTGCAGCCCGAACTCCAATAATTTGCTTGCAAACTCCAGGACTGGCACCCACTTGCCTGCATTCACGTACCCAGCGAGAACAGAGTTCCCAAAGATGTTGTTCCTGACAGGACTTTTGTCGAACAGCTTGCAGGTGTCCAAGGACCTGCCAGACCCGCCGTAGGACGTGGCCAGTGCGTAGGACATGAAGACGTTGCCGAGCCAACCGGACCTGGTAGCGAGGGCGTGGAGGGGCTCTGCTTCCGTGGCGGAGGCGTGGTGGAGCGCGGAGCGGTGATCCTGGGGCACCGGCGACACGGGGGAGTGCATCGGCGAAGCTAGGGGAGAGGGTGCCTTACCAAATCTGAGTGCCGCCACCCGTGCTTGCCGTCGAGTCAACACCACGCCGTAGCCCATCGGCGGCGCTGAGGGAAGGCCACCGGTGATGGCGCCTGCGCGAGGGAGGTCGCCGACACTCGGAGAGAGTGCTTGGTGGAGGCGTACAAGTGGTGGGGGCTTACCAGATCTGAGCGTGGTCGGTGCGGCGTAGCCTGACGCACCCACCGCTTGGCTTCGAGAGGAGGAAGGTGCAGGAAGAATGGCGGCGAGCGTCGAAGTGAGGATGCACAGGCAACTAGGTTTAGGCGGGGGTTGGGGCTGCGGGACGAGGCAGTCGAATGGGGGCGGGGGGTTCACGGGCACCGGGCTCCCAGCGGCCTTGCACTTTTGCGAAAAAACCGCTAGGGTTTCCATTTTCAGAGCACGCTCTGATTTTCGAAATTTTCTCTTCTTCGCATATAAAATCTCAGGAAACGGGGGCCCAAACGTAAAAAGCGCAACTCAGCATAGAGTAGGGAGCAGTCTTTTTACATAATTATAGATCAACGGGAGGGTGTTTCTGCAAAAACACCAGCTCGGCAGGGAGGACACGCGTCGTCCGCTGAAAGGCCCACAGTAGCTGAAGCGCTGAGAGAGCTCGAATTCCCGGAGGCTTTAAGGATTATAATAGCACAAAAAGGCAATGCAACCAAACCATGTTATTGTGAACAAGAATGAATGAGATGCATTGTCATGGAATTGGAATTGCATGAGAAATGAGATGCTGCACAATTCACATACCCTACGACACCAATCTTACTATCAGATCAATGTATTTAACAAATTTGAAGGAGTAAATAAACATTGTTTCTTGTTTAAATAACATTAAGGAGTGCTAACCCCGTCCCACCGCTTTGAAGGAAATGTTGTAGTTCTAGTAGCGCAGATGACATGTGTACCTATGAAAAGAGATCCCTATATTTTGATTTATTCTATCATGCATAAATAGAGCCCATAAATGCATGCTGCAACGATTTCAGCTCCAAAAAGAAAAAATGGTAGAAACGAAACCTCAAACATTTCAGGATTCAAACCGGCAGCATTTTTTGTAGGGGTGGACACAAATTAATCGAAAACCGAACCGAACCGAACCAAACCGAAAAAAGCAGTATTTCGGTTATTTTAATAATATTCGGTTTTTATTTTTAAAAATTTCGGTTTTCGGTTCTCGGTTCGGTTTTCATCGGTGGAAAACCGAAACAACCGAAAAACCGATCTGCAGAGCCTTGCGCTAGCTTCAGCCTTCAGACAATGCAGCTTGTTGCTTAATGGGCTTCCCAACTATTCAATCTGTTGCTTAATGGGCTTCCTAACCTGTTGCTTAATGAGCTTTCTACGCAGCCCAATGCGTAGCTGTCCATGTTAGGCATCCAGCCTACCACGTGCGACGAGGCCGCAATGTGTGCTTGGCTGTCGTGGCGCACCAACGTGGCTTCCTGCCCGCTCCGCTTCAGCGGCCCAACGCCTGCTCGGTAAAAACCGAAAACCAAAAAAACCGAACCGAAATAATTCGGTTTTTTCGGTTCGGTTTCAATATTTTTAATCCAATATTCGGTTCCTGTTTTTCAAAAACCGAAATTCCTAATAACCGAAAAAAACCGATTGCCCACCCCTAATTTTTTGTGTCCGCTGTGTAGAGCTTCCATGAAGTAACAATTCATATGAGCAAGATTTACCATGGAGGAAATAGTAGAATCTTTTAAGCTATATGGATCTAAATGTGAGATCATGTGAAATACACTCTCATCATGCTTGACAAATAGGGACAACCAGCACGATGAGCTTGACATCCGCTACGAAATTTGAAGCGGATAAAGCTAGCATCACAACTAGAGAGCGGAGATGTCGATGTCCTTACCTACGCCGCCGGTCCCGTCGATGATGAGAACCAGTTTGGATGACGCCTCGGCCGTCCCCTTCGCACCGGCCTCATCCGACCCCATCGTCCGCTACTCCTGCGGCGGCACGACCTATGGCTCCTCCGCCACCACCGCGAGCTGGAAACTGCAACGATGACCCTCTGATGAGCGTGCGAGCACGGGGGGATCAACGGTGAGATGTCAATGGTGGGGAGGAAGCACCATGGGTACGGCGCCGGCAGCGGGGACATGTCCATGGTGGCGGTGAGCATGCCGGGCCAGGAGCTGGTCCTCACAAACTGCGCGTAGGTCTCCTCCGCTGATCTCCGCCGCGTCCCCACCGCCCTCGCGCTCGTCGGCGGCGCTTGCGAGCGGGCCCCTGAGAGGCGCGACGGCCTAGTGCGAGGCGGAGAGACAGGGAATGGGAGGGAGGGATGGGGGCGGCGAGGCACCAGGGGGGAGGGATGGGGGCGGCGAGGCACCAGGGGGCGGCCACGCAGGCGGAACCGGCAGCCGCCTAGGGCTACAGATCGGTAGCAACTTATCCTCTCCCTAACGAATCCATAGTTAATTTCGAGAAAACGTGAGGGGCTTTACGCAAAAATGAAAGCAGCACAGGCAAGGCAAAATTTGCAAAGAACTGGAGGACCTCTCCGCAATAAAACCGACGTGGAGCTCCCTGCGCTGCGCAGAACGGGGAGGCTTTAAAGTATAGTAACTAGTGCAGGAGGCGCCCCTTCGGGCACCCCATCAATTAGCCACGTTCGCTTAGTAAATTAAATTTGTATGTATTACTTGTATATTTATATTATCAAATTCATTAGTAGCAATCTCAAAATCATCGTAGAATACATTTTACAACTCAAGTTATTTCATTTCCTATAAGAATAAATGACATAATTTAACGACAAAGAGGTTAATGCAGTTCAAGGATTAATCTTTATCACAAGAGGACAAGACCAATGTTCTCTCCACGTTCGCCAATTACAAGAGTACAAGCATTTCAATTACACCATGTGCCTACAAAATAAAACTAACAAGCTTAACATTCTGATCATACATACAAAACATGATACTATGTCTAATTACATTGTTATATAGATTTATGGAACACTTGTATCTTCATATTAATAAATTCATAAGTAGCAACCTTGAAATTATTTTTAAATGTATTTCTCAACTCAAGTTGGTTCATTCCTCATAAAAATAAATGTCATATTTTAATGAATAAAGAATTACAAGACAATAAATTAACATGCTTAGAAATAGAATATGACATTATTTTGTTACCACTTATTCACTGAAGATAAAACAGTGAAAAAATACACTTATTTTGTTATCTTTGTGGTCGGAGATAGTTGTGTGAAAAGAAAAAAATTAATATGCAGAAATGACCATACCCACCGAAACAAGACCAGAATCCACCAGCATCCAGACAAGCTACCAAGTTTGTTGCGGATGAGCTTTTCAGAAGAAACAAGAAACGAAAAGGCATTATTATGAGCAGATGATTAGCACAAAACATAGATAAATCATACATACATGAAAATGCACCATATTTACTAAGTACTGAAGACGACAATGTTATGATGTAGACATAAGTACATAACTACACATTTACACATAAAGATACTTACCTGAATATAATTTGCCCCATAGAATGCATTATTTCCAATTTGGAATTGTGCTCGACAGTCTGTGTCATATACAAATACGTGAATCCTTTTAAGAGAATGACTAAAGATTTCAGATGGATGCAGACAAAAAGACGAAGTAGTTTGCTAATTAGTAATGCTAATAATAATAACTAATACATAAATCATTACACATCATTGGACTGTGACTTCTGGTTTTGGAATGACAATCCGTTTCAAGCTAGCAGAGTGGCATGAAATTTGGACAGATGCTGCCTAGTGCAGCTGAACTGTCGCTGATTCAACTAAATTTTCAAGTGAAGTGGAGGAACAATGTTGTCCAAGAGAGATGCGAACGGATACAACTAACACCCAATTAGTCATGGTCCAAGCTAAAAGTGTCATTTGCATGAACATGACATAAGGTACCTTTGTTTCTTTGATAAATAATGGCTTTTCTACTTTGACAAATGATAGAGGTTGTGTTCCCATTAGTTTACTAATAAGCATCATAGGCTAACTTAAGTCTCATGATGTACCCTTTTTATATACTTTTGATCAGTTTCAATAAGAATAAATGTGTTTGAATAAAACAACATTGTCAAGTGAAAATTCCCTAACCCATAGTCATGTTGGCAAAACAATAAATGCAAGACACAAAATGTAAACAGTAAAACAAATGCAGTTCCATGCCTGAATGCCTGCCTTGATACTGAGCAACCCACATAAGCCACTCCATGTAAAGAGCTTCAACAAGTAAAAAAAGCCATAAATCTGTCATTTCCTTGATTTTTTTTGGTTACAGAAAATTTCTCTCCGTGAAGATAAGATATACAAAATCATCACGCACATTTCAAAAACCGTTTCAGTTTCTAATAAGTTTCTGATAAATGTAAACATGTAACATAATATGACCAAATAAGACGAACAGAAATGATAGAATCTTATGCAAAGGGATATGAAAAATAAAAAGTTAGACAAATGGGTCATCTCAGTTTTCATTATTTTGGGAGATAAACTTTAATCTGAACAGTCCCTTTAATCCTGACAAATGAAGTTTGTAATGTTTACTATTTTTTACAAACTGAACTCATTTTGTTGAGATGTGAACTCATTTTGTTGAGATGTGAACTCATTTTGTTGAGATGCAATCTGTGATGCAAATAAACATAATACATGATTATTCTAATTATTCAACCGAATTAGTCTGACATATTAACTGACAGATCATGTAAGGTTTTTAGCTATACATACTCACACCCAACAAACTTATTGTATATAATTACTTGAAAAACTAAAGAGAACATAATAATAAATGCATTCACATGTTCAATTATAAAGTTGAGACTTGGAGTGACCTCCACAGTTTAGAAGTTAGGGAAAATTACTCACATGCCATTATAATTTTCAGAAATTGCCTATATGCCACTGTCAGTGACTGTGGTGGCCCCCATCTGTCAGTGACACACTGATGGCATATTGGCAAACCGTAAAAATTGTAATGGCACGGAAAAAATTAACCCTAGAAGTTACCATACTTGTCAGAAATATTTTTATGGACTTCTCCAAGACGCCTGCAATGAACATCATTATATTCAACTCCTAAAAAGGGTGCCTGTGAAATAGATATATCTAAAAATAATATACATACTTGCTCAAAGGAAAGCACTTTGGAGCCATCTCTGTTACAGGACATGTGAGCATTGTATAATACAAGAACAAATTATAATATGGGATATATATATATATATGATCAAAAGCATATTAGCACATACATGGCAAAATATTTGATCTTATGCCAATATGAAAAAAGAAGTTAACAACTTGAAAGGGTTCCATAAGGAAAGCAAACACACATAATTCCGATTGTATAGACCATGGTAAATTAGTAAGAACAGAAGCATTTAGTGTATACAGTGTAAAATAAAGCTTCATGTCATGGACTTGCTAGGGTGAGGGCACAAACAAAAGAAAATAAGGACAAATTTTGAATATAAACATCCTAATATTCGCTGAATAAAATCCCTACTAAGCGACATGCCAAGGAAAATATTGAATATATTGACAGATCATTAATAGAATGTAATTAAAAAAGGACTGCGAATTGAAATGTTCTCCTTGCTCTATCTCAGTCTCACAAACAGGAGTCATGCATATGCATGTATATACAGAACACTGGTAAATCAATCTATGCACAAAATTTGTATTGAATCACCATGTTAGATCTGTAAAAGAACAAACAATAAAATACCTGCAGTTTTATGTACTCTTTGTCTTTCTTTTTCATTTCATGAATCTGTTGGTTGTGTACTTGCTTGAAAAGAAAATTAACAAATCAGGATAGGATCTCATTATCCCATCAGTATGCATAGTAGTAAATTAACCAAAACAAAGAAAGAGTAGGAAAAGGTAATTCAACCTGGTACTCAATAATCATTTTCTGAAATTCATCACATTCTTGTTGCAGCTTATCGATCTGAGCCTTTAAAGGTCTAGATCCATTCTTATGGCAATTAGAGTGTAATGGTCCTAGGGTCATGCAGCCTAAAAACCTACAAAACATTCTGTCAAAAAAGCCATTAATAAAAGTACAAGTTATGAGCACAACATCTCCATAATTTTCTAGTGGTGGTTAAATGATTCACAAATGGAGCGAATGCCTTACCAAACAAGAATTCCTAGCCATCGTCAAAGAAAACTTTTTGGTCAAAATTGTCATCCTTGTATAAAGATCTATGTGGAGTAACAAGTAAATTGAGACGTCGCAAATATTAGAACCAAAATAAAACTAAAGATCAAATAAAAACATGCATAAATGTATCTGCACTTGTGAAACTATAGCAGAGCATCAAGATAAAAAAAACAAACATTTCAACTTAAGAAACAACATAAGCTTCTTTCCATAGGAACCACTTGGGTTGCATCTTGATAGGTAATAATGAGCCTGACAAAAATGAAGAGAAAATGAAGAGGTCGAAAAATAGGATCAGCAGGAACGCTCAAATACACTGATAAATTTCACATCGAATATAGTTCTGAAAAAAGTCACATTGGATATGAGCTACAGACCTGTGAAAAATAAGTGACCAGCTCACAGGCTAGCCTCCTCTTTACTGACAAAGTTCCCTTCTCACACTGTGAAGACGATCCAAGCTGCATTTGTACACACTGTCAAAATTTACAGGGTATATAAGGGGGAAAGATGGATATGAAACATGCATGTCACCGTACAACCAATCATGTCTAGAAGAGATGGATCTGAAAAATAGATGCTCAAACACTCAACGGTGGCCGTCATTTAAGCTAACTCCAGCAAGGCTTGCCTTATCACTGAGTTAACGATGGGTATATGGTCCTGTATAGAGAAAACAAAATGCAGCAATTTACACACTCAGCTCTAGAGCTCTAGTAAGATCTGCTCACCTGCCACATTTTCACGAGTAACATACAAATACATATCCAAATACAACCAAGAGCAAGTAAGAATAGCCAAGAACCGAAAGCATTGTCTAGGTACTCACATTGTGCTAGAGGCGGCAAATGCAGCAGAATGGAGAGCAGATTACACAGCGTAGATAATATACCCTAATACCCATAGAGACTGAGGTCATTTCACTAGGGAGCAGGTAGAATAGTAAGCTCACCAAGAGCAGCAGGTAGAACAGTAAGCTCACCAGGGAGCAGGTATAACAGTAGAACGTACCTTTGGTCCTTTGGTCCTTTGGAAGCCTCAACAAAGAAGCACACAACAAACAGCACACGCACCAGTCAACTCCCAACACGCAGCAGGGCCCCACCACCCACAGGGAACGGACGTACCTCTAGCAAAGACCTCGCAACTGAAGTAGCCGACCGGGCGATGAGCAAGGACAGGTGTAGGGTACGTTGCGGTGGTTGGCGTCGACGGGTGGAGGGACGGGGAAGTGACCACCGTCTGGCAGATGGAGCACCTGACCGAGCTAGGTGAATTCTATGACCCTTGTTTGGGGGGAGGCGTAGCGGCTCGTACCTTTGACGAACTCGCCGAGGTCGACGGTGCGCAGCACGCCCACAGCCACGACATTCTACGGACAAAGGGACGACTCGTCGCTGGCACCATCCCATGGACATCGGCGAGCGAAGCAGAGGGGAGGAGACGCGTAGTGTGAAGAAGAGATCCAGGAATGGGAGGGTGGGACGGGGGGGTGATGAGCCACTGGCGGCCACATCGGCTAGAGGCGGCGGCGGCTTGCGCCCATAGCCACAACAACCTGCGGGCGGAGGGGCGGCTCGTCGCTGCCAGGCGCCAGCATCCCGCGCACGCCTGCGAGCGGAGAGGAGGGGAGGAGATGCGTAGTGTGAAGAGGAGAGCTGGGGAATATGAGGGAGGGATGGGGGGCGGTGAGGAAGAGATATTTGGGACCGGAGACCGGAGTGAGCAACCAGGAAAAAGGGACCAATAAAAGGGTTGGACAGTCAATAAATTACCAAATAGCTGAAAAGCTTTTTGCAAAAATGGCTGCAAGCCACACGCCGCCCAAACATCTAAAAAAATTACCAAAGAACAGGGGGTCCTTTTCGAAAAAAGCTGACGTGGCTCGCTCTGGAGGCAGCAAACGCTAGAGGCTTTAAAGAATAGAGATGTCATGCCACATATGTCTTGTTTTGTTGCACCAAAAAGATTGTAGGGAGTCTGCAGTTCTAAATGCAGCCTAAAAAAGCTAAATTGATCAATGGGTCATGCTTAAGCCAGATAAAAGAATGTTGGTTGTGACATGATTCTAGCATTTTATCATCGACCTCCAAATTTAACATGACACAACAAGCTCTAGTTTATATCTTTAATGCAGAGAAATATAACTTTATGTCTTCGTAACTCAAGTTATATATTGTAAGATAAACTCATGGAAGAAAAATTGTTAAGTATAAATTCATATTGTAAGGTGTCAAATACCAAAATTGTAACCTCTGTTTAAGGGCTAAGGATGAGTTCAATGCAGAATGATTACAAAATTGATCTTCAAAACAAATTCAAACAAGCATTAGCCTATGGTCTATGTTACTATATGGCGAATTTTACAGTGCCCCAAAAAAATTTTGAGTCATCCAATTCCTAGATCGTACGGCTGAAATTCAAAATAGGTGACTTGTTACCTCCTAGAGGTAACCGGTTATATAACATTAAGTGTGGGGCCCACGTGTAACGAAATCAATTTTTTGAATGCGTAAAAATATCTCTTTCCAGAAATGATTTTGAAATTCCTTAATTGTCTCCTTAATGGGCGCGCAAATGGTTAAACGGAGTGATTTTGAAATTCGTAATTTTACTCCTTAATTTACGGCGCACAGGGGGTTAAATAATTAATTTAACTTATTCAAAAGACAAGTGGATGAAAACAGACTTGTATCGCAGTGGAGGATTAACCCGAGCAGTAATCAGCAGACCTAAGTTCGAGCTTGTATCGGCAATTTTTATGCCTTTTTCTCCGAGACATTGGTTTATTTTTTTTGTTTAAGTTTAAGAAAAATTGGAAAATTTAGGAAGAACTATTCAATAATTCGTTTTAAAATTTGGAAATTTGAATAATGTAAATGTATAATGCACATGCTTATCTACTTTGTATTGAACCGTTTTTCTGTTATGTGCATTAAGTGCATGATATTTCACTGATAATTGTGATATTCATGAAAACAATATTGAATACAATATAATACATAGCTTTGGACCTATGTGTTTCTGCTTCTGGCAGCTAGAGATTTTAGTAGCTAGCTAGTCTTAGGGTGTGTTTGGTTGAACTTATAAAATTTGCTTCTGCCGTGAAAAAACAGGAAGTGAACCAAACGAGTTGACAAAAAATGCTTCTCGTACTAAAATCATGTTTTTTAGTACAAATTTAGAAGCACCTTGGAGCATTCTTTTGTGCTTTCGCTTTTCTGCTTTTCAGGTTGTTAGTAAAAATTGGATTGCATGAATACAATGTGTCTTGATTGATGTAATATTATTATGGTTTATATTGCATTGAATAATTTCATGAGATAGCTAACAACAATTTTTTTCATAACAGACAATAATATTTAAAATTTTCCTTTCAAGTTTGTAATAGTTTTATAGATCATGATGCTTTGAATATCCTTAAATATTTGTTAAGGTTCATGTAATAGTAATTAATGTTTTTGACAGTAATTGTTTTTATTTTTGAATATGTGAAATTTGAAATTTGAATTGATGAATTTTAAAATTTTGGATGTAAATTACTTGGATGTGGGAGGAATTGATTAATTTTGAAAGTTGAAATATACTTTTCGCATATGTAAATCACTGACCCACAATGCAGTGATATTGTACATAAGGAAATTTTACAAGCATGATGTGATTAGATGGAAAGTTTCATGAGATTAGATAGAAATCTTGATGTGATTATCGGGCTGTAGGTGCATGCATCCGAAAATCTATTGCAAAGTGGCAGCAGATACGATGCTACCGGCTACAGCCGGTTTATCAATTTTTATTTTATTTATTTATTTTCAAATTATTTGAATCAACGGCTGTTGGCGTAAAAGTTACACCAACAGGTTCTTAGTAGTTAAGAACAAACAAACAAGAGGTTTGTGCTTTTAGGACAAACTTGAGCCTCCGTAAAGGATAACAACTCAAGAGGTCCGAATATATGTGTTTGAACCACTGGTTCTGGTCCTTCTTACAAGGTACAATGGGGGGTATTTATAGGGAAAAAGGTTTAAGGAATAGACCTATTTACCCTTATATTACAAATGACCTCCAGTATTATAAACAAGGTTATACACGGTAAAGTGCTGTAGGGTAGATGGATAAGCAGGGCATCCAATCAGTCACGTCTTCCTGCTTCGAAGCCTCCTCCTTCCCTTCGGAGGGTCCTTCGAGATTTTGCATAGTGACACCCTTCGATCGTGCTGACGTATGCTTCGAGCATTATTCAGCCATCTTTGGGATCTTCTTGGAGCCCTCGGAGGATTAACCTTTAAGTCCTGGAAATGAAGTAATTTCCCCCAACAGTAGCCCCTCGAATACGCCTTTCTGTAGATAACCTATTTTTTAGAAAGAAGGCAGTATACGAAAGGAACATTTTTAGTTTCTGAGGCTTAAAGGGAATGCAAAGATGCTGTGATTTAGCCCAGAATATTGGACCCAATATTTTAAAACGTTCGTCTCCGAGCTTCGGCATAGTGGGAAAACTCCCTGGTAATAGCATGGTTTCGGTGTAGGAGTGTTACGAAAGCGGTTACGGAGTGCGAGCGTCGTGCAAGCGGTTACGAAGTGTCTTTCGTCGTGGCGACGGTTACGGAGTGTGAACGTCGTGGGGTACCGTCAATATGACCGTTACGGCGCAAATAGCCGTTACCCGCTGTGAAAAAGAAGTAACGGTCGATTTCTTCAGCGGTTGCACGCCGTTCCAATTACCAGCCCCACCTGTCGGCGACGGAAGTCGAACCTGCAGTGTGAAACTTCTCGAAGAGCAGTATAGGTTGTGCGGTTATAAAAGGGGGAAAAGGGGATTACTGGAAGTTTTTTACCGCATTCACCGTTCTTGCAATTCACCTTTCCCCTCAACCTTCTGCCCCTTCGAGCATTTGAGCGCAATGGCGAGAACCAGCCACACAACTCCCTTGGCGGCCAACACTCTGGCGCAGCGGCAGGCATGGGCTGCATCAGCAGCCACGGCAATGGCGGGGGGTCCGGGCGGTGCCTGGCCCAAGAACCCTCGAGCGCTCCGCCCGCCCTCCAAGAAGAAGATGGCCCAAAGCTTCGTCATTGGTCAGTCAGTGAGCACCGCGGAGTCCATTGAAGAGGCAGTAGACGGGAAGCTGGGAGCCGGAATGAGGACTCGAGTCCCTGGGACAGAGTCGACTCCGCGGCCTCGGCGCGGAGAAGTGGTAGTCTTCGAGGCGTTCTTCGAAGCTGGTTTGGGGCTACCAGCCGTGGATTTTCTGGCAGAGGTACTGGACCTGTTCCACATTACTCTGCCTCAATTGTCCCCCAACGCAATCGTCCGCCTGGCCGTCTTCGAGTGGGCTCTTCGGGCGGAGGGGTGTGAAGGGCGCTCCGAGATCTTCGCAGCGACCCACGAGGCTATCTGCCAGCCGAAGCCTCAAGATGGGCCCGGAGACTCGAAGGTGACAGTGGCCTTCGGCAGTGTTAATTTCCAGCTACGGCGGGAGCACGCTCTTCATTTCCCTGCGAAGGCCATAAACGATCGATGGTATACAAATTGGATACTTCGGTGGTTTTACGCCGAAGTAGGAGAAGACTCCCCCCTTTCGGGCCCTCTTCAAGAAATCTGGTTCCGGAAGGAAGCGGACATCTCCCCGAACCCTAGCCTGCTCACGACGAGGCTAGGGTTGCTGGCTTCAGTGGCTCGTCGCATGAGTATGCGCGACCTGGCCGAAGAGTTCGTAGGCCTTCGGATCTCACCCCTCGGAGCCAGTTGGCCAATCTCCATCCCGCAAGCCTCGGAGGGGGACCTCCGAAACATAGGTACGTCTTTCTCCTGCGGCATCATTTTACATGAACACATTAATTATACTTATGCTTCTTATACCTTTTTCTTTTCAGCGGCGCCTCTGGCTTTAGCCCCGGACGACATAGTCCGGGCTACCGAACGAATTCTCGGAGCCCCTTCGGTGGCCGAGAGGCAGAGGAGGCTGGAACTGGTGGGGAGTTGGGAGCGCTCGAACAGGGTGTGGAGAGCCCTCGGCATGGAGCCCCCGCAGCTTCCCGACTTTGCCCCAGCTGGAGCGGCGGCTCGCAAGAGAAAAGCAGCGGCCGAGCCCTCTAAAAAAGCTGGCAAGCAGCCTGCTCAGAAGAGGGCAGTGAAGCAGCCTCCTCACTTGACACCCGCTTCATCTTCTTCGTCGCCGGATGAGCGGAGCCCGACTCCCGAAGAGGCAGAAGACTCCGGAGGTGCTACAGCGAAGGCCTTCGAAGACTATCTTCTGATCGACGAAGATATGGGGGAGGTCCCCACAAACCTCCCCGATAGGGAGGGTGTTGATGTAACTCCACTGACTCCTCCTGCGCCTGTCAACGTGCAAGTGGAGTCAAACTCTACCTCCGACTTGCCTGCACCCGAAGGGGTTCCTGCGGAGGTTGCGGCCCCGACGGACGAAACCGAGGGCAGGGCTTTGGGGGATGACTTCGACAACATCCTCCGGATGTACGAAGTCCTGGAGGATCCGGCGATCCTTCCTCAAGCGGCTCTTGGAGGTATTTTCCCGGAGCTCTTTCTTTTTTCGTCGGCATTCGCTTGCTATCTGTAGAATATGTTAATTAACCTTGATATTTGAAATAGGTACCTCTTCGGGTATCGAAGCCTTGGTGGCGCCCGACGTCCCTACTTCTTCGGAGATGGTCACCCGAGCGGACCCTCCGGCTCCCCTGGGGGCTCCGAGCCCGGTGGCGGAGAACGTATCCTTCGGAGCGGACGATGTGCTCCCTGGGACGGAATTTGCTCCGGCCGTGGCGACCTCGACTACTGACGGTGCCTCCGACAACGTGGCTCCGGCCGAAGATGTGGCGGCCGAGGGTCGAGATGTTCTTGCCTCTCCCCCTTTTGTGCCGGGGAGGGGTAAGAGTATTTCTAGCCTGGGCCTTCGGGTTGACCAAGCAGCGCCCTCCGTCGGCAACTCAGAGGACGAGGCTGCAGAGGACGACGCCCGGGCCTTGTCTTGGCTCCCTCTTCTGGCTCCTTTCTTGGAGCATCGGAGCGGCCTTCGAAGGCTACTGGAGCCCCTGGCTGAGAAAAGCCAGGATATTGCCAATTCGGAGTTGATCTCCGCTTTGAGCGAAGTTAGGGCTTCGAGCCTCAACACGGCCCTCGAAAGGGCTGCCCTTCAGGTATGAAAAAGACACCACGGTTGTTGTATTTTAATGGTCAAAACTTCTTTAGCACTTACCTTGTTTTCCTTGCAGCAATTCGTCCTTGCTAGAGCGGCAGCGACTTCCAGCGAGGTCGAAATTAACCGACTTAACCGGAAGGTTACAGCCCTTCAAACAGCTCTTGATGACTCCACCGGGAGGTCTCTCAGGCTGAATGAAGAACTCTTGGAAGAACGGAAGGCTAAGGCCGCGTCTGACGAAGCCCTTGAAGCCCTCCGCTCTCATGCCGAAGAAGCCGAGGCTGAACGAGTGGTTCTCCGTGCGGAGGTCGAGAAGCTTCGCCAGGATGCGGCTGCTTCGAACGGACATCTGGTGGAACTTCAAGGGGCTCTTAGCCAGGCAATGGCTCAGAAGAGTTCCATGATGCTCCGGGTGGCCGCGTTGGACGCAACGGTTGCAAGCCTGGAAGTAGCAGATAGAAAGAATTCCAGTACTGCTGACCGTACCTTGGAAGCTCTTCAGGGTACGTTAGAGTACTTTGGCACCATGTGCCCTTCGACCTCTGCTGCAACCTTCGAGCCGCTCGACCAGAAGCTGACGAGGATCCAGGTAGCTTCATCGCTGATGAAGAATTCCGGAGTACGGTACGGAGAGATCTCCGGACAGTGCGCCGGCATCGGGGTTCTTCGCCACCTCGAAACTCTTCGGATTCCCCTCGATTCGGTTAGTGGTTCGTCTCCTGGAGGCTTCGCGGATGATGACCTGCTGCGGCCGTCTTCGGAGGTGGCTTCGGCTTGGGAAGCTTTCCGATCAGTATGGAAGGCGGACCACAAAGTTGCTGCTAAGGCTTGGATCGACGAGGCCCGCCGGCAAAAGCAAGCTCAGGCGAAGCCACCACTCCCGACTTCGCCAGCGCCTTCGGTCCCAGCTCCGCCGACCGACCCGCAGGTCTAGCCGCTTAGGGTTGTTGTGTACCTGTGGTCTTGTAAACTTTGTTTAATTAATGAGAAAGTTATAAACAGTACTTGTCTTGGGTGTTCTGCTCTTTTTTAGGTTCTGTCATGCCCTTCGAGCCCTGACCTCGTACTTTTGGAACCTACTGCCGAGCTTCGCAAGGAGTGGGCAGTTCTTGAGAGTTTGAGACCTTATCGCCGCTCTCGCTTTTCTGTTCCTCGCGGAGACGGGGGGAAGTTACCCTTGAAGTACGAAGGGATGTTTTGTCTTATATTAAAGAGGAAGAAAAGGAAGAGGGGTCTTCGTCCTCCGAGCCCGTCGACTGGTCTGACTCGGAGTATCAAGCTGAAAACCTTGCCGAGGCCGGCTCCGAAAGGCTCTTGACGTGGGCCGAACTTCAGGAGGAGCAGAAGAAACTGCGAGCCTCGAAGAAAAAGAGAAGTTCCCGGCCTAAAAAGACTTCAAGCTCTGAAGGGCAAAGTAGCCGCAGGGGTAGCTCTAGGGGTCGAAAGGGTCTCCGTTTTTATTTGGGCTTAGATAACAATTTTTCCTGATGTATGAATATAATATTTTAATGTGGAATGCTTCGACAACATGCTGTGTGACTCCTATCCTCCTACCCCCCTTGTGGGTGGCGGAGCTTTTATCTTATATAAGGGTTCGCTAGGCACAATGATTGCCCGAGCACCTGTATGCTTCGAATTTTTGCGCATGTCACCATCGATAAGTAGACAAAAAATTTAAAGTCCTTAGACTCTTCTACGGATCCTAACAAGCCGGAGCCTGGGATCCGTAGTTTGGCCACCTACGGCTCTTTTACAGATACTTCGCACCCGGAGGCTTGAAATTCTGTCTTGTTTAAAGTCCTTAGACTCTTCTACGGATCCTAACAAGCCGGAGCCTGGAATCCGTAGGTTGGCCACCTACGGCTCTTTTACAGATACTTCGCACCCGGAGGCTTGAAATTCTGTCTTGTTTAAAGTCCTTAGACTTTTCTACGGATCCTAACAAGCCGGAGCCTGGAATCCGTAGGTTGGCCACCTACGGCTCTTTTACAGATACTTCGCACCCGGAGGCTTGAAATTCTGTCTTGTTTAAAGTCCTTAGACTCTTCTACAGATCCTAACAAGCCGGAGCCTGGAATCCGTAGGTTGGCCACCTACGGCTCTTTTACAGATACTTCGCACCCGGAGGCTTGAAATTCTGTCTTGTTTAAAGTCCTTAGACTCTTCTACGGATCCTAACAAGCCGGAGCCTGGAATCCGTAGGTTGGCCACCTACGGCTCTTTTACAGATACTTCGCACCCGGAGGCTTGAAATTCTGTCTTGTTTAAAGTCCTTAGACTCTTCTACGGATCCTAACAAGCCGGAGCCTGGAATCCGTAGGTTGGCCACCTACGGCTCTTTTACAGATACTTCGCACCCGGAGGCTTGAAATTCTGTCTTGTTTAAAGTCCTTAGACTCTTCTACGGATCCTAACAAGCCGGAGCCTGGAATCCGTAGGTTGGCCACCTACGGCTCTTTTACAGATACTTCGCACCCGGAGGCTTGAAATTCTGTCTTGTTTAAAGTCCTTAGACTCTTCTACGGATCCTAACAAGCCGGAGCCTGGAATCCGTAGGTTGGCCACCTACGGCTCTTTTACACATACTTCGCACCCGGAGGCTTGAAATTCTGTCTTGTTTAAAGTCCTTAGACTCTTCTACGGATCCTAACAAGCCGGAGCCTGGAATCCGTAGGTTGGCGGAGCCACTGAACCAATGGTTCGTAGCCAGCCCCTTGGGTTTTTTCGAAAAATGCTTGGCTCTGCTAGCATCACCGACCTTCGAATGCGTCCATCCGGAGGGTGGGATGTTCGAAGGGCAAAACAAATCTCAACCCTTAGCTTTATTCATAAAAGGAGTGTTACAAGTGATTACAAGGGAGCCTTAAGCGTAATATCTCTTAAGGTGCTCCGCATGCCACGCATGTTTCAACTCTTCTCCTTCTAAATTAGCTAATTTAAACGATCCGGGGCGTCCTGAGCGTAAGATAACATATGGTCCTTCCCATTTGTTTCCTAGCTTCCCCGGAGCTATTACATTTCGCAACACTAGATGACCTGGTTTTAACTCAGTTAACTTGACCTTGGGGTCATACCATGTCTTTGTGTGCTCTTGGTACTTCGTCAGGTTGGCGACAGCTCGAAGCCTTGTTTCTTCTGACAAGTCTATTGAAGCACTCCGATCATCTTCGTCTTCGTGCTGAATTACGCGAAGTGACTCCCCTTTGAGCTCCGTAGGGGTCATGGCTTCGTCTCCGAAGAGCAACCTGAATGGTGTGAAGCCGGTTGACCTAGTTTGCGTGGTTCGGATAGACCATAAAATTTTAGGTAGCTCTTCGACCCATAGGCCCTTGGCCAATCCCACAATTCGGCGATTTAACCCGGAGAGGATATTCCCGTTGGCTCGTTCGACGGCTCCGTTGGATTGCGGATGTCGCACTGCTGCAAAGCATAGCTTAATGCCCAGCTCTTCACAGAATGTTTGGAAGGTATCGGCTTCGAACTGGGTTCCGTTATCCACCGTTAATTCTCTGGGGACTCCGAACCTGCATATAATATTCTGCCAGAAGAACCTTTGCACGTTCTTTGATGTGATGGCTGTTAGCGGCTCTGCTTCCACCCATTTTGAGAAGTATTCTATCGCTACGACCGCAAATTTCAATCCGTCTTTTGCTGGTGGGAAAGGGCCTATGAGGTCCATGCCCCATCTAGCCATCGGCCATACCGGGGCAATAACTTGAAGTTGAGCTGGTGGGCGATGGCTCTTTCTGCCCATCCATTGGCAGCCTTGGCATGTTCGAACTAGGTCTTCGGCGTCTCTGACGATTGTCGGCCAATAAAAACCTTGCCGGGGAGTCTTGCCTGCTAGCGCTCTAGGAGCTAGATGACCTCCGCACAGCCCCTCGTGGATGCCTCGAAGTATGTCTTGTCCTT
This sequence comes from Zizania palustris, assembly GCA_019279435.1. NCBI lineage: Eukaryota > Viridiplantae > Streptophyta > Magnoliopsida > Poales > Poaceae > Zizania > Zizania palustris. Next base: position 24,536,500 of record JAAALK010000085.1, on the reverse strand, counting down.
CAGGTTGAGAGATGCATCGAAGCAGTGGTGAGCATACTCCGGCTTTATATAGTACTTTCCCAATAAGTTTGTAATTTCGAGCTCTCGTTTGCATTCTTCGAGCTTCTGGGCCTTCCGGAGGGTCATTGCTGCCTTGCAACATAGTTATTATTGGAGTTCGCCAATCCGTAGGTTCAATACACATTACTTCTGACGAGGGTATTTGGTCAGCTGCTGGCTGCTCTAACTCTTCATAGAAAGCGCCCTCCGGGAGGTCTACTGCTCCTGCTGCAGCTTTTGCAAGAATATCTGCAAGTTGATTTTCTGCTCGCGGTATGCTTCGAACTGTAAACCCTTTGAATGCTGCTTCTGCCTTGCGGATTTCTTGAAGGTATTGCGCGAGATGTGGGTTTTTTGCTTGGAAGCTTTTATCAATACGCCCCGCGACGACTTGGGAATCTGTCTTGATCATTATCCTTGTAGCTCCGAGTGCTTTAGCCTTTCGGAGGCCTAGCAAGATTCCTTCATACTCGGCGACGTTATTAGTGGTTTGAAAGTTAAGCCTTGCAGAGTACATTGCCTTTTGTCCTGATGGTGACAAGATTACTGCCCCTGCTCCGGCACCTGATGCTTGATAGGCTCCGTCGGAGAATATTGTCCAGAAACCGTCGGAGGGTTCTTCCGGAGTCCATACTGCAGATGGAGTCCACTCTGCTACGAAATCTGCTATAATTTGAGATTTAACAGCCGTCCTTGCTGTGAAGGAGATTTCGAAGGGTGCTAGCTCGACTGCCCACTTTCCAACCCTGCCTGTGGAATCTTTGTTTCGGAGCATATCTCCAAGAGGATACGATGTAGGGACAATAAGGTTATGCGCCAAGAAATAATGCCTTAGCTTTCGCGAGGCCATTACTAAAGCATAAGCAAACTTTTCAAGCTCGGAGTATCTGATCTTGGCTCCTGATAATGCCTCCGAGAAAAAATAAACTGGGTTTTGTACCAGCTTGTCTTTGAGCTCGACTTCTCGGGTAGCTTCTGTACTTGCTTCAAATTCTCGGGTGGAGCCATTCTTTGTAGTGCACTTATTTGCGTTGGACTGGCTTCGATCCCCCTGCTCGAAACTAAGTACCCTAGCAGCTTCCCTGCTTGTGCCCCGAATATACATTTTTCGGGATTGAGGCGTACTCCACATGCTCGGAGGCTCTCGAAAGTTTCATCTAAATCTATGCTATGCTGATGCTTTTGAGCACTTTTTATTACAATATCGTCCATGTAGGCCTCGACATTGCGGCCTATCTGATGGCCTAAAGCTTTAGCTATTAAGCGAGAAAATGTGGCTCCGGCATTCCGTAAACCAAAAGGCATTCTTACATAGCAGAATACTCCCGAAGGAGTTATGAAACTTGTCTTGGCTTCGTCTTCTTGCTTCAGCCATACTTGATGGTACCCGGAGTAGGCATCGAGGAAGCTTAATAGTTCGGAGCCGGCTGTGGAATCTATTAATTGATCTATTCGGGGCATTGGGTAGGGGTCTCGCGGGCATGCTTTATTTAGTGATGTGAAGTCAATACACATGCGCCATTTGCTGGAATCCTTCTTTCTTACAAAAACAGGGTTGGCCAACCACTCGGTATGGGCCACTTCCCTGATAATGCCAGCTTTTAATAATTTTTCCACTTCGGCCTTGGCTAAATTTGCTCTTTCTGTTGATAGCTTTCGGAGCCCCTGGCGCACTGGCTTGGCCTTCGGGTTGACGAGCAGACTGTGCTCGATGATGCTTCGGTCGACCCCCGTGATATCTTCGTCGGTCCAAGCAAACATGTCTAGATTCTTCTTGACGACTTCTTCTAATGAGGCGGTTATCTCCGGAGATAGCCCCTTGCCGAATTTTATTGGGTATTCTTTGCCGTCTTCTGAGATTATTCTTGTCTCGACATCACCCTCCGGGCTTGGTTTGAGCGAGGATCCCTTCGGGGGGCTCAAGGCTTCTGGTACTTCTTTGGCGCTCTCCGCCACATTATGCACTTGTCGAGGGTCCAATGGCTGCCCGTGGCCATATTCTGTCCTTCTGGCTACAGCTTGGTCTCCTGAAATAGTGAGCACTCCACCTTGTGTGGGCATTTTGAGACAAAGGTAGTTGTGATGTGCTATAGCCCCGAATTGGTTTAACATCCCTCGTCCGAAGATAGCATTGTAGGTGTAGGGGGCATCCACCACGTCGAAAATCACCTCCTCTACTCGGGCCAGCGGCCCCTCTCCGAAGGCAACCTCGAGGCCTATTTGGCCGAGGGCATCGAGAGGCGGTCCTGAGAAGCCTTGAAGTGGCCGGGCTGCAGGGAGTAGATGCTTCCGGGGTATACACATCTGGTCGAAGGCTTGGACGAAGAGTATGTCTGCGGAGCTTCCACCGTCCACCAGGATCCTCCGAACATCAGCCCCTGCTATATCGGCAGAGATGACTAATGGGTCAGCATGGGGAAACTTCACCCCTACTGCATCGCTGGCTGTGAATGAGATGGGTACACGGGACCATTCTGGCATCCCTTCAGCGGAACTTGAAGTCCCAATGTGCCCAACTTTGCGGACGTACTCGCGGCGCTGTCTCTTGGACATGCTGCCGAGGGTCCCTCCTCCGGAGATGGGTAGGACCACTCTCTTGCCGCGGTCTTGTGGATCTTCGTGCCTTGGTGGTGGCATAATACTGGCCACCGGTAGCCGTATGGGGGCTTCGAGGGCACCGGCTCGGGCCACAGCTTGAACAGGCTCCGATCGTGCCGTAGGTGGAGCCCGGTCCGAAGTACCCCTCCTGGTATTTCGGTCAATGTATTCACCCCGAAGGGTCAATATCGTCTTGCAGTCCTTCGTGTCATGGCTTCTATTATCGCCATGCACGCAGCAAAAATGACTCTGGCGCCTTCCAGGCACCCTTTCTTGAGGTACTGATGGCCCAGCCTTGAATTTTTTTACCTGCTGGAAACTGGCAGGTGCCTTCGAAGCTGAAGGTGCAATGTTTAGTACTTCCGAACGGAAATGCTTTTTTCCTCGCCTATACTCGCTAGGGCGGCTGTCTTGTGTAGGTTGTGGTGGAGCGGTGGCCTCTGGCTCCCTTTTGACTTCCCGGAGGGTGGGTAGTGCTGCCTCAGCTCGCCGAAGGCATCCTTCCTCTGCCTTGGCATATTGCTCGAAGTATGCCATGAGCTATGCTACGGATGTTACCGGCTTCCGATGGAGTTTGCTGAGGAGGTCGGGGTTCAGCACCCCTTCTCGGGCAGCATCAACTACCGAAGAGGTAGTAAGGCCCTTGATCTGTGACTTGGTGTGGGCGAAGCGTGTGAAGTACTCTCGGAGGGTTTCTCCCTCCCGCTGCTTTACCTGGAACAAACTTCCCGTGGACATTGGGGCCACGAAAGTGCCTTGTAAGTTGCTCACGAACTTCTTTTTGAGTAGCTCCCATGACTTGATTGATCCTGGTTTTAGGGACCAGAACCACCGGAGCGCCACACCTTCGAGAGCGAGTGGGAAGCATTTTGCCATGGTGCTTCGTACCCCTCCGCTTGCTTCTATAGCTAGGGCGTACGAGCGGGCGAACTCTCCGGGGTCCGACCCCCCGGAGTACTTGTGCAGCTTCGAGGCTTTGAACTTGGGGTCGAAAGGCACTCTCTGCAGATCAGGGTGCAATGGAGACTCATTGTCGAAGGACGCATTCTCGGCCTCCTCTTGGACTTGTATAACTTCTGGGGGGTTGCGGGCTCCATCGTCTTGAGGCCCCCTTGGAGTTTCGGTGGAAGCTTGAGTGCGGAGTCTGTCGGCAGCCTCCTGCCTCCATCTGGATACCTCCTCCTGAAGTCTGGCTAGCTGCGTAGCCTCGGTTTCGGGAGGGCCTTCGTCTTCGTCGGAGGGAACTTCAGGGTCTTGGCTTGCTGCGTAGTCGGTCTGAAGCATTGTAGGGGGGGGGGGAGAGGGCCCCGGGGCGCTCGACGCCCATCGGTTCCGGCAGGAACCGTCGGATTAGCTGAGGGTCCGGCTCCGTTGGTCCGAGGGGACCTTCGAAGGGGACATGTAGCTTGACCACGCTTCGGAGGCATGGTTAGTCGATGAGGTGTTTTGGAAATGGAAGACTTCGAACGACTCGAGGGGGTCGAGGGAAGGCCTTCGGGCTGCACTAAGAAGTCCTTAACTGAAGGGTGCGCGGAATCTCAGGATTCCGAGGCTCCCCCCGTAAGTTTCCTTCAGAGTGCAGTCAGCAGTAGAGAACAAGCTTTTAGAACTTGTTCCCCACGGACGGCGCCAACTGTTGGCGTAAAAGTTACACCAACAGGTTCTTAGTAGTTAAGAACAAACAAACAAGAGGTTTGTGCTTTTAGGACAAACTTGAGCCTCCGTAAAGGATAACAACTCAAGAGGTCCGAATATATGTGTTTGAACCACTGGTTCTGGTCCTTCTTACAAGGTACAATGGGGGGTATTTATAGGGAAAAAGGTTTAAGGAATAGACCTATTTACCCTTATATTACAAATGACCTCCAGTATTATAAACAAGGTTATACACGGTAAAGTGCTGTAGGGTAGATGGATAAGCAGGGCATCCAATCAGTCACGTCTTCCTGCTTCGAAGCCTCCTCCTTCCCTTCGGAGGGTCCTTCGAGATTTTGCATAGTGACACCCTTCGATCGTGCTGACGTATGCTTCGAGCATTATTCAGCCATCTTCGGGATCTTCTTGGAGCCCTCGGAGGATTAACCTTTAAGTCCTGGAAATGAAGTAATTTCCCCCAACAACGGCCAAGATTTTTCAGAGCTATTACCTCGGTGTGGGGTAACGGGGGCACCGTAACAGCCCCCTACTATATATGCAACCATCTAAAAAAGCGCTTAAATTTAGTGAAAATGGAAGCAATTGTCACCTCAACCGTGACAACCATCTGATCAACATAGTTGTGGGGCTTATTGGCACACAATGCCTTAGTGCAGGACCTGAACTGCTCTTGAAACAGATGAAGACGCTGCCGAGGTGGGCGAACTTTGCTCGGATCATCGGGATGGGCTCACGCATGAAACGGATAAGGCCACCGACCAGTGGCACCACCAAGATGGTCAGCGACAACCTCTTACCGCCACCGCTGGACCTCAAGAACAGCTTGATGAACATGATGGTGGCCACCGGCAACGCCGCGCCGGCGATCAGCCTCTACCGTCTGTCCATGAGATCCATCATTTCTCTTCCACATCCACATTGATTAGATCACACCACGATCAACAACACGGATTAAACCAAACAACATAAAAATACCCCAACATGTATGCATTGTTTACATCGAAGACTACAAAACAAATGTTGCATTAATGTTAAAATTAAATGGAAGCAATAACTGGACTACTGGGATGGGGTCAGTCCTCAGCTCTGAGAACCCTTATCTTTAAAAACTTTTCCCTGGAAGGAAAAGGAGATGTATGATTGAATGTTAAAATCAAAATAAACATATTAGATGGAAAGGTGTGAAATATTACCAAGTTCTTGGGGAAGTCATCTTTCTCGTCTTCATCATCTTCATCATTGTCAGCACCAAAGTTGTTCTTCATCAGATCATCTCTAAAATACATCTTCATGCTTGGGGCTCCAGGAATACCCTGTCATCAATGGTAACTCATGAACCTGAATCTACTTGGATCAAGCAATGATGATTACTGCTAGAATATTTACCTCCATCGATTTCAATATTCTTTCCATCTCAGCGTCTTTTGATGGCTTTGCAGCAAAAGGTTCACCAGGGAGTCAATCCTGAAGTTTTTTTGCAATGGATGCATGTCAAGAATTTGCAGATAATTCAATACTGATGTTCATGTCCCGAAGCATCACATACTGTTTTTTTAATCAGATGGTATGTATCCTTACAAAGTGAAGCACCCAAATACAATTATCAATTTATAAATGATGTTATAAGAAAAAAAAATAATTCTTGTACTGATCCTATTTTTACCTTTCCTACCTAGTAAGAGTTTCTTGTAGTAAATCATATGATTTATAGAGTTATCGTGGTACTTGTATCAATGCACTCATGTGCTATAGCAGATAATCCAGAAAAAGTTAAGTGACTACAAACTTATGAGGCAACAATGCAACTATGTGAAGTATAGAATAGCTCAAATTAGGACTTGTAAAATGTTGATGCGCACATTCATACAGAGTGCCCAAGGGACTGTTGGAGATCTTTCTTCTTCTAATTTATATATGTAACTATCCGAGATGAAGTGCTATGGTATTTTCATACCACATTTGATCATCATTAAAATACTACATCTAGAGATATTCATAGATAATATATGTTTTTAAAAGGGAAAAGGACAAGATTCTAACTTTTGGAACCGGTGATGGATCCACGACACATGCTTCAGAAAGATATTTGAGAGAAATTTGACCAGCTGGTCAAGTGAAGGTCTTTTTTAGGCAAATTCAGCAACATCAGTATCAGCATACCCCATCACCTGCAATAGATTTAGTTTGGTTTGATACAGTTACACAAAATCTAGTACAAAAGTGCCGCACAAATGCTCAAAAGCTATCAACATTCAACAATATGCAAAGAGAACTTTGGCAGACTCTTTACTGCCCATTCCAGTTGATTCATATCACGGTGTCATTTAGTCACCAGTTATGAAAAAGAATTATGCAAGATCAGCATCTCTATAATAAGATTTGTTTGTATACTTGTATTAAACAATACAAAAGTTTAACTGGTTAGATAAGCAGATCGTCAGCTCTTGACATGCACGCCCATGCAATGCTTTTGCACTCTACATTACAATGCCCTTTCTCATCTTGCTCAACGTCTTCCTAGGCAACCTCCCAGGCGGCTCGCCGGTGGCCCCCCGGACTGTTGTCCCTCCTCCACTCATCCACGCTCCGGCGTGTAGAACCCCCTCAGCTCCGGCGTGCAGTTGAGTATGACCTTGTAGCACCTCGTACCCCTAGCATGCTCCCTCAAGCTTGCAGCCGCGCACGACGGCATTCACCACAACGTCCTCGACGCTCCCCACGCGGCCGCAACTTCGGATGAACTTGAGCTCCATGAGAACCGCCCCTACGGTATCGAGGAGGCCTGTTGAGGTGTCCTCCGCAACGAGGGCGAGGTGGTCGGTGCTCAGGGCCGCGAGCTCATTGAATCGGGCCTGGAAGGCGCCCTCCATGAGGGGTGCCGAGAGGGAGATTCCGGTCGCACGAGCTGCGCTGCACCGTTGAGGGCGGCAGCGGTGGTGAGGGAAACCACCGAGGCGAGGAGAGGGAGAGAAGTGGGGGAGTTTCATTCAGGGGCGGAGCCAGAAATGTACATGCCAACTTATTAATATTGAAAATAATATTTTTAGTACGATTAATTGCATCCATACCACCGTTATTTTCGAAACAGAATGAAATGTCATTACTATTTCGCTATTTGCTTCTATGCCATTACTATTCGTTTGTTCTCGCTTGCATGCCATTTTGTACACGTTCAGAGGCTACGGACCCACTTGCAGTCACCAAAAATTACGTATTACCAACACTGCCCCTGGTCATGCACTGTTCATCTTCTCTCCCATCTTCTTTCCTCCCCTGTGAAGTTGTAACGTCCTCCGCCGCCGCTGGCCCAAACCCTCCCTCGACGCCGGTGACGCCGACCACCTGACCCCCTCTGACTGCGCCCTTATCAAGACGCACCTCCTCCAGCTCCTTCTGACTGCGCCACCCCGCATCCAGGCGCAGCTCTCCGAGGCCCTCGCCGCCGCCGCGGCCTCCGACTTCCCTTCCAAGTGGGAGTCGCTCCTCCCCTCTATCGTCTCCTCCCTCGGCACCGCCATTTCCAAGGGGGATGTCCCCACGACCAACTCCCTCCTCTCGGCGGCGGCTTCCCTCTTCTCCCGCTTCCGCAATGCATTCGACAACAACGCCATCCGCCTCGACCTCAAGTACTGCCTCGACAACTTTGCCGCGCCCCTCCTCGAGGTCTTCCTCTCCACCTCCCGCCGCCTCCAGGCTGCTGCAACCACGACGAGCCCGCCTGAATCCCGCCCCGTGTTTGAGTGTCTTCGCCTCTACTGTGAGATCTTCTATTCGCTCAACTCCATCGACCTGGCCCCCCTTTGGCTTCGCCTGGCCAACTTGGCTCCACCGCTGGCCCCCGCACCCTCCCCACGACTCTACTGTCGGCCAGGAGTCCTCCACCGACGCCATGAGCCCCTAGCCCCCACGCCCCTTTGTCTACCGCCGCGACGACCTCCTCAGTTTGCGCCCTCTCGGTTTGTGGCGCGGCGGAGGGCCCCGAGGAAGGCGGGTGGCTGTGGGGATGGGTGCGGGAGGAGCTGAAGGGCACGAGAAAGAAGACAGTGGAGGAGAGAAGAAGATAGGGGAGAAGAAGAGGGTAGTATGGTCAATACAGAAAAAAATTGTGCTGCATGTGGGCCCGTATGCATTAGATTCGTATAAAATGGCATGAAAACGAGTATTTGAAAATAGTAATGGCATGGAGGCAAATAACGAAATAGTAATGGCATTTCATTCGGTTTCGAAAATAACGGTGGCATGGATGCAATTAACCCTTTTTAGTATTTCTAAAGCATATATATTATGTTAATATTTACAATAATAATTTCCTTTCGTACCATCAACTAAATCGTATATACTCTCTTCATCGAGTTTTGATAAGGTCCGACAACAAGATCAAGAAATATCTTCTAACGTGTTATTCAAAAAAAATAAAATCGAAAAAACAGTACTAGTTCTTTGGGCATGTATGGAGTGGTGTGTTGACCACTAATAGCTATACATGTGCGTGAAACCTAAATAGTTATAAATGCATTGATAACTTATTGGAGTAATATACATATCAAAGTTGAATTATCTATTTTTTGTTAGGCCTAGATCAAAATAGAACTGAGTGAGTAATAGTTATAATAACATAAGTTTTACAATAAAACTAGTGTATTCTACGATAATTATCTCAACATAAGATAATAAGATAATGTATTGTATGCTTGATAATAAAATTGGCATTACCCCGTATGGTCAAAATAAAATGGATTTTTTAGTTGGACTGTTTGCTGAAATTTTATGGGCTAATCACTTTTTTTACGGCGGCTGAGATTCAACCATATGTGTTGACGTTGTCTAATAAGCATAGCCTATATACATGAGATAGGTGAGACGTCAGGGGCAGGCCCCTGCGTGCCCCCTTTTCTCCGCCCCTGGTTTCATGTGTGGGTGCAGCGGTTTGACATGAGGTGTGAGAGAAAAGTGGATGTAACGGTTTGGTGGTGAGTATATGGGCCGGGCCCAAAACACTCCGCATGCGCCGAGGAAAGGTAGCGCGCTGCACGCACTGTGGACGAACAAAATAACTTAATGTTTTATTATAGTAGAGAAGAGATCAACGCCAATAACTTTAACACTAACCTCATACCATGTTACGCTTACCTAACATCACTAGTGGAAGAAGTTGGCGGCAGCGATCTAGCGCCAAAATGTTGTACCTCTATTTTTTGATCTATTTGTAAAAAAAGTTTGAAAAAGAGATGAATAGTAAAATTTTCTGGCCACACTATCCCCATTATTCACCAATGCAGGCGCCACACGTCTCCTGTAGTTGAAAAAATTAATCATATACTCTATTTAAATGCTTTCTTAATTCATATGTCATTGATTTATGTGAACTTCACGTGTCGTTGAAATGTGTTGCGTAAATTATCAATATCAATCTAAAGTGGGTATATGATGAAATTCTCCCTCCGGTTCGAGGATAGCTCCTCTTCCGTCTGCCTCTCCTCCGGTCCTCCTAAGTCCTACCGACCGCGCCACCTCCACGTCGCCGTCGTCCTTCTCCCCAGCTGCTGCCCTTTCGACCAACCTCCCAGCGCCGCCGCGTCGTTCTCGAAATCCGCCGCCGGCCCTTCTTTCCCTTCTTCCTCGACTGCAACTGTTTTTCAAGAGGTTCTTTGTCCTGATCTGCTGGAGGCCGGCCGTCGGCGGAGCAGATCTGAAAGTGGACGGGACATCAGCATTGTGAGGTATACGGTGTGCTGGCGAGGTCGCCTAGCGCTCTGCCTGCGTCGACCAGTCGGAGATGGAGCAGGTCAGTTTCAACGGAAGAAACACAACCGACACTTCATGAGCCGGCATGTGTAGATTGCAGATCCATTCGTAGTTCGATTGATTTCTTTCCCTCGAATTAACCCATCCAGTTTCGTCTCGATTTGCTTTTTCGTTGCGATGCGTGGTGCAGTACTAATAGCAGTTTTGTTTCCACAAAAGTTTGACGTTAGGTCCGCCCAGTGCTTGGTAGGCATATGCCTTTAGGCTTCTGCTACAGTAATCTGTTGCAGATGAGGATACGAGGCTAATAATCCATAGACAGAATGAGTGAAGTGTATGTACTAATTGATGGATGCGTTAGACATACACTGTGGAGAACAATTTGAGAATTATATAATTCTATGACAGGCTTGACTGATTTAACATGTTTCCCCAACTCTACATTTCTATGTGAATCCCAATGCTTTCATTGAGACACTGTTAAGCACATTCTCTCTATTTGATATAGCCAATAGACATCTGCTTCTGGTATAGTGAGCGCAATTTGAGAAAATTTATAATGTTATTGCAGTATTATGTCATTGTCTTTTAAATCTTAGTTTAGATACTGATCAATGATCCAGTTGTCTTGCTGTTCATTCCATGAACAAAGAGCTTTTCCGAGTTGAATGTATCCTCATCTGGGTTTCACTTTTCGTTTGGGATTTTTACCCTTGGTGATAGGTTGGAATTCATGAATTCTGTGAAAATTCATTCGAAATTTGACATGAACCGAGTGAGTTGGAGAGCTCTAGAATTTAGATGACAAAAATTGAATAAAATTGTGAACCCCGACGAAACTTTAGTTCTTCAATTGCATCATTTGATGTTCTTTTGCTGATGTTATCATATTCCAAGAATATGGTCCCTTTCATGTGTTTTCTCTTTGGTTGGTTCATGTTTTTTTTGACACTGTCTTTAGCTCAATGGCCAAAAATGCAACATAATGCCTTTTGTATTTTGAATTTCAGCATGTTGAACAATTAAGGAGACGCCAACATTCAATATCAGAACAGGTATGCTCTGATTTTTGTGTTTAACTGTTTTTGTAGTATTGCATTGTATAAATGTGCTCTCCATGGTGTTAAGTGATCTACCCCACTCCTTTCATTTGTTGCAGACCTATGTAAGGGATGAAGATGCAAAACTTGACACCGCACGGGCAAAGCGTAATTGTTCTCTCTCTCAACTGTTGCAAATAATTTTCTTATTGTGAGGGCTTTCTACCCTTTATCCATGGCCTTTTTGTTAACAAGGAGTCCAAGAAAGCAGTTTGGGCATACCATCTTAGCCATATTGCTCTCTTGTTTTGCAGTAACAAATGTTCTAAAAAGGCATGAAGATTTGAAAGAGCGCCTCTCACGGTACTTTTTTTGTAGGTTTTAGCATGTAACATTTGCATATGTGCATAGGCATAATATAATACCCTATTCAAAGGACCAACATTTTTTAGCACCTTTGTTTCCTTATTCTTGGTAGTTCATCATAGCACAATCTTGTTGGTAGCTTCTATCATGAGTAGGGATGGCAATCGGGTCTGACGGGTATGGGTAGTGCATACCCATACCTGTACCCGTTTACCCGATGGGTAAAAATTCGTGCCCATACCCGTTACCCATGAGTATACCCGTTTACTCGTGAAGCACAACAAACACAACCAAAGAGGAAGGAGCGGAGGGGCAAGGGATGACGTGGCGGCGGCTATCGCAGGTCGGTGCGCGCCGACGTGGCGAGGGCTAGCGTGCGGTAGTGGACGCTGGCACGACGTGGGCCACCAAGGAGGTGCACGCTGGCACTGCCTGGGCCAGCGCATGTCGGGGCATAGCAGTGCGTGTTGGCACTGGGTGGGCCAGCGCGTGGCGGGGTGTAGTAGCGTGCGCCGGCGTGGGGTGGAGGGCAAGGATTGTGGCAACGTGTCTGGATGTGTTGAGGGAGAAAAGAGAGAGATGGGAGGGGAGAAAGAGATGGGAGGGGGTTGGTGGCTAGAAGGGGTGGAGAGAGGAGAGAGATGGGAGAGGTTAGGGTTAGGGTTTGAGATTTTATTTTTATAGTGAGGATAATCGGGTAAACGGGTATGACTAGTCAATACCCATACCCGTTTACCCATTGGGTATAAAATTGGGAACAAACCTAAGAGTCCTATTATGTTTAGTGTTAGAGTCATATTAGGTTTAGGGTTACGAGTTCTATTTCCTTTAGAGTCCTAGAATAAGAGTTCCCTGCCCTATATAAAGCGGTCTATAGTTTGTAATTAGGAATTTAAGAAAATAATTAGTCAAGAAAGAATTAGATTAGATTAGGCTGGGTTAGAGCCCTACCTTGCTGACGCCGAGGCTACCACGCCGATGAAGCTAGGGGGCAATTCGGCCATGTGTTCTAGAAACTATTATGCATGTGATAACTTGGTGTTAGAGAGAACACTCGCATTGGTAGAGATGACACTTAGAGTTGGAGCAATTTTCTTCTTATTCAACTCACTAGAATGCCATATCCAACCTACATGGTTGGGGATACATATATAGGCTAGCCATGCAGCCCACTAGTCCAAGATGCTAGTCTAGATGCTAGTCCAAAATGCTAGTCTAATATGCTTAAAGCAAAAGATGCTAAAAGTTCTCAAGACCACAAACTTGTCCACACATGGACATCACACATGCCATGCCACACACAGACTTATCCTCTCAATCTCCCCCTAAGTCTTGTGTGGTGCCTTCTAGGGAATCTGAACCATCCCAATCCTGGCGTGAAGCTCCTGAAAGTTAATCCGCCCAAGCGACTTGGTGAGGAAGTCGACGAGCTGATCCTGGGTATTGATGTAGCTGACCTTCACACTCCCCTCATCCAAACAACTCCGGATGAAATGGTACTTCACCCGGGTGTGCTTGCTGTGCTCGTGAAAGATAGGGTTCTTTGCTATGTTAGAGAGAACACTCGCATTGGTAGGGATGTCACTCAGAATTGGGGCAATTTTCTTCTCATTCAACTCACTCAAATGCCATGCCAACCATAATGGTTGGGGATACATATATATAGGCTAGCCATGCAGCCTAAGATGCTAGATGCTAGTCTAAGATACTAAAGCAAAGATGCTAGTCTAAGATGCTTAGTCTAGTCTAAGATGCTAAAGCAAAGATGCTAGTCTAAGATGCTAAAGATGCTTAAGACTACAAACTTGTCCACACATGGACATCACACATGTCATGCCAAACAACATGTCATGCAAAAACATACATAGACTTATCCTCTCAATCTCCCCCTAAGTCTTGTGTGGCGCCTTTTGGGAAATCTGAACCATCCCAATCCTGGCGCGAAGCTCCTGGAACTTGATCCGCCCAAGCGACTTAGTGAGGAAGTCGGCGAGCTAGTCTTGGGTGTTTTTTTTGAGAATAACCAGCAGGAGAGGCTCCTACTGAGGTTATATATTAAAATGAACTCGAAATGAAATAGTACACCCAGATGCGCCGTGCCAGGGAAAGCGAAGACATGGCACATCAGTAGAACATGATAGGATTTTACATTACTTCATGAAACCTATTTAGACAGTTGATAGCCAAACTAAAATTTCAGCCTTCAGTACCGGTTTGAATCTATGACTTTGCTGTACCAATTCCTTTTTAAACCTATTGTACCATCCCTCGATTGTTTGCTGAGCGCCTCTGAAAATCTTGTTATTTCTGATGATCCAGATTGACCACACCGCAATGATAATGATTTCCATAACTATTCTTTTGTTACTATCTGCTCTAAATGCCAGTATTTGACTGTTGAGATCTTCTCCTTGCGGCCATATTATATCAATTTTTTCCCAGCATTTTGTAACAAAGGGGCAATTGATGAACAAATGATGTGTTGTCTCTAATCGCTGTTCACTGCAAAGAACGCAATGATCACTGTCCCCTGGTTGTATGACACTCTTTCTCCTCAATATGTCTCTTGTATTAAGCCTGTCATGCAGTAGCAACCAAAAGAAAACCTTAAGCTTGTTTGTGCATCTAGCATCCCATAGCCAATTGAACACCGGGTGCACCTCCAAGTTTCTGAATGTATTTGCATACATGTCCGTTACACTAAAAGTTTGTGTGCCCCAAATATAATGCCAAGAGTCTAAACCACCCTGATTTGTTCTGATTGGTGCAAGAAGTAGTTCCAGCTGATTAAATTCCATTTCCGCTTCTGGCGACATTGGCAAATAAAATATTTGTGACAAGTCATCCCTCTTTAAACATGTGTCCACCGAGCATTGTTTTTGATTTGCAAATGTGTATAGTCTCGGGAATAGCTGATTGAGGGGTCTTCCTGCCCAACTGTCGTGCCATAAGGATACCGTTGAGCCCGTTCCAATTGTAGGGTTTGCAGTTGCCAAATAGAGTGTGCATAGATTAAGAACCCCCTTCCACCAGGCCGATCCCCTTTTCCTGCTTAAGTGAGGTATCCCTCCAGGCTCCATCCCTGCAATAATTTTGCCAAACCAGTTTTACCCAAGGAGTCTGTTCAGTATTGTAGAATTTATGTAGATGCTTTGTTAGCAGTGCGTTGTTATGCGCTCTAATGTTGATTACTCCCAGCCCTCCCTTTCCTTTCGGTCGACAGACTTTTGTCCAGCTTATTAGAGGTCTACCTGTGGAATCTGCATTATTACCTCGCCATAGGCATCTTCTCCGTGCGTTGTCTATACGATGCGTTAACTTAACCGGTAATTGGAACATACACATCGCATATGTTGGCAATGCGGTTAACACAGAATTAACAATCTGTAGTCTTCCAACCCGTGACAACCAGTATGATGTTGCGGCCAGCCGTTTCTCCAATCTTTCTGTAATTTGTACGAAGTCATTGTACCTAGGTAACTTGTTGCCCAATGGCAGGCCCAGGTAGGTTATCGGGAAATGTTCAATTGTACATCCGAACGTGCTTGCCAACAGTTGTGTTGTATCCTCATTGGTGTGTATAGGTATCAAGCTAGTTTTTTTAAAATTTATCTTTAGCCCTGTAAATTGTGTGAAAGAGTTCAGCAGTCCTTTTAGGATGTAGATGTTTTTTGTTGTAGCTTTGATGAATACGATCGTGTCATCTGCATACTGTACTATCGGAAAGTCATCCTGAACATGACAATCTGGGGCTGTCAAGAGGCCTTGGGCACTTGCTGAATTAATTATTAGCTGTAGAAGCTCCCCAACAATAACAAACAGCAGTGGTGAGAGCGGATCCCCTTGCCTAACCCCTCTTTTGCATTTGATAAACTTACCCACTGACCCATTAAGTATTATTGTTGTACTTGCCGACTGTAGTATCGATTTGATCCAACTAATCCATAATTCAGGGAATCCCAATTTGTGTAGCATAAAGTAAATAGCTGTGTGTTCAACTTTATCAAAAGCTTTCTCAAAGTCAAGTTTAATTAACACCACTGGTTTTTTTGCTTTATGACAACAGTGATTGAATTCATAAACCCATGCCAGACAATCTTGTATTGAACGCCCTTTAATAAATCCGTATTGATTTCTATGCATAATCTGGGGCATGAAAGGTTGTAATCTATTTGCGAGGACTTTTGTAATTAGTTTGATTGCAAACTGCACTAAAGATATGGGCCGGAAATCGTTAGGTGTCTCTGGGCTGCTTGTCTTTGGTATCAATGCAATGAGCGCATTATTTAGAGTTGTAAGGTCAACTTCCCCAGCATGAAAACCCATGAATAAGTTATAAAAATCATCCCTTAGAATTGACCAGCTCACTTTATAGAATTTGTCATTGAATCCATCTGGACCTGGTGCTTTATCCGGAGGCATTTCTGCTAAAGCTGCATCAATCTCATTTTTCTGGAAAGGCCTGATTAAACTTGCCAAGTTTTGTGCATTTCTGTAAATGATGGGTGCTTGGTAATAGTGTGGCAGATTATCCGATTGACCTATTCTGTCCATAAACTCTTTTCGTAATAACTCAGCTTTTTCCTGATGCGACCTCACAACTTGTCCTTTCTCATTTCTTAGCGCTGATATTGTATTGTGCCTCATTCTCTCGGTGGCAGCTGCATGAAAATATTTTGTGTTTTCATCGCCCAAGCGTGTCCATCTAATCGTGTATCTTTGTTTCCAGTATGCATGTTTGTGAGCTATCAGCTGTTCAACTTGATTACGTAATATGATTCTGAAATTGTGCTCATATATATTGAGTTGCCTGCATTCCTCACTTGTGTCCAGTGCCAAGAGAACGATGTGACAAGATTGGATCCAAGTATTTATGGTGCTAAGCCTTGTACTCCACTTCTTCAGGCTTACTTGTAGCATTTTGATTTTTGATGCGATAATGCCTGCCTCGTCCTGATTACTATTGGTGTTTGTCCAAGCTTGTTGTAAGACTTGCATGAAGCCAGGCCTATTAATCCAATAATTTTCAAATCTGAAAATATGTGATCTTCTAATTTTTGTGTTGATCTCTATAAAACAGGGAATGTGATCTGATACAAATCTATCCAACCCCGTGAACGAAGTATTTGGAAATGTGGTTAGCCATTGAGGGGATGTGAAACACCAGTCAAGTTGTACTAACAGCGGGGTTTGTTGCATGTTACTCCATGTGTATTTCTTTCCGCTTAGCGGAATTTCGCACAGTTCATTATCATTGATCCAGTTGTTAAAGCGGTCAGATTGCGCGGAGTGTCGCATTCTATCTCTATTTCTGTTTTCAACCGATCGCACTAGATTGAAATCCCTTATAAGCATCCAGTTCAATTGTTGCGAAAAGTCTATTCCTTCTAACCACGCAAAAAATAAGCCTCTGTCAGGCTGCCGGCAAGGACCATAAATTGTCGTTAAGTACCAAGACTGACTATCCGAGTTTGAGCAGAATTGAATTGTTAAGTGAAAAGCGTTGCACGATATAAGATGTCCAGTGAGACGTGATCCCACCCATCCCACAAGGATCCCACCAGATGCTCCACTAGAAGGTTGAAATGCAAATTTGTTAAAACGTCTCGGCGCTAAACTTCTGATCGTTGAGTTGTCTATTTGTTCGAGTTTGGTTTCTTGTATGCAAAAGATAGAGTATGTTTTGTCTAGCAGTAGAGATTTAACCGCCAAACGTTTGGTAGTTGCGTTAAGTCCCCTAATATTCCAATTTAATATACCCCATTTGATATTTTTCCCCATAACGGTGGCATGATAAACCATCAGCCCTGTCACCAAGTGGCAGAGAGCATCTAGCACTGTGAATACGGATAAAAGGGTAGCTTAAGGAAGTAGCAACATCTTTAGGGGCGACAACAGCCCTTGATAAAGTCTGGCAGGTAGTTCTAGCAAACACGTTCCACCCGGGGATAACATAACAAGCCTTAACATGACAAAGTTGCTTGCGCAAACTACAAAGGTCCCCTGGAATGTATTTATCCCTCCCCTTCTGCTACTGCACGAACGGTTAGCCTTCATTTTCTTCATCTAGGTTCGCATTGGTTTGGGCTTGGACCAGTTGGGTGCTTGTCCCTGCTTCGGCCATCAGCCTGTCCGTGCCCACCTGATCTGCAATGATGCCACAATAGTGGGTTGCAGTGTGTGTTATCTGTTGAATTGTAAGCTCTGCAAAGTACTTACCATCTGCTGTTGCGCAAACAAAGTCCTGAATGGACGGTAAACCTGTCAGCATGATTCCTTTTCCCTTGTCCCCTTTTTTCTGTGAACCCTGGGAAAAATAGTTAGCCTCTTTACAGCAAATGTGTGGCGCTTTAAAGCCTTGTAAACGAGCTTTAATACATTCACTACGTCGCAGTCCTAGGGCCGAATAACTTACCGAAGAAATTGCACTGGTTGCCATGTTGGAAGTAACATTGTCAGTGTTTAAGTTACGCTGACGACGGCTATACACTAGTCTGATTGGTGCCCGTGGTATCAAAGGAGGTGATAAAGCTCGAGGGATAACAGACATTGAATTATGTTGTGCTGCTGACGGTCCACTGTTGTTGCTACCAGATGTCCAGATGCCGCTGTCGAGCCACTATTAAAACCCACTGATAGTCCTGACACTTCCACACTGAGCTCCTCCTGCTGCTGTGGCACTTGCGGTGCATTATTGTTGTGATTAGGCCATTGCTCCCATTGAGGCAGATCCTCCATTGGGTTGATATTGCCCTGCTGCTCCGGGAATACTTGTTCCACGATGTTGCCATTAGGAAAACCAGCACGCGGCAGCTGATCATCGACCCACTGTTGAACCCAGTTAGGATCTCCCGGAAAGACTTCTCCGTTAAAAGGGTGTGGATTGCCGCCGTTGGGGGGTAACTCATCTTCATCCGCCGGAAAACCATCTGCTAGCACATTGCCAATGATATATACTGGGAAAGTCCACGAACGCCCCTCTCCATCCATCGAATGGCAGGACTTTACTGTTATGCTTCTTGGTATGTCAATAGTTTGATCAACTAACACTTTCAGTAGGATCCTACAGAGGCTTGTGTCTTCAGGTTCCAAATAGTAGCTTCCCAAAAGAAGCCACTATTTGCTCTAGAAAGTGCATTTCTTTGAAATCTAGGGGGAAGTTCAAGAACATAACCCAGACCTCTCTAGATGCTGGAGCATTTCTAAAGTTTATACCTTCATCATGTTTCACAAATGACACTAGCCGCTCACCAATCCAGTGTGGTCCATTATTGACAATACTATCACGCTGAAACAGGCTACCCATCTTGAAGAAACCAACTCCGGACGGGTAGACGCCATACCTTAGTACTTGTAAGCGCAAGACTTGAGTGAGGTGATGATGAATCAGTAGTAGAAACTCATGGCGCTCCACGGCAGTGAGAAATTCTTCACAGTTTGCAATAGCCAGATCTTCATTCTTCCGAATATGCTGCCCGGACAGGGCAACAACGTTCCGGATCTTCCTTAGTTCACCACCACCATCCAGCAGCACCCCCCCTCTTGGAACATAAGCGAGCGGATCCATCGGATAGTTCGCCATTGAAGCTTGAGGTGTGAGCAAAGAGGGTTCAGAGCTAGAAGTTTTTGGGTCGTGGACAAATGGAACAATGGCAGTAGAGGTGCACACAGCCGCGTTGCTTGTAGCTATTACTTTCGGAACCCACCGCAGCTTGAGGCAAGGGAAAAAGATCTCCTTCCAGGAGTATGAAACACCCTATGCACTGCACAAAGCCTTTTCGGGCTAGGCGTAGGATCCATTGAGTGCAAATCTAGCCTCTTCCCCTTTAAAGCTTGAGGTGACAACGCCTTGTGAATCCTAGAGTAGGCTAAACTAGCCGGTACATCTTGATGGAAGCTAGGCCGTTGCGTGCAGCGTTGAACTATTGATCTCTGAGGCAAACGTTGATCCGACCTCGAAGAAAGAGCTCTAAGTAGCAATGGCCGCTTACTAGAACTAGTTGGAGCCGAGGTATTATCAGCCAAGAACTTGTAGCCAGAGGTAGCCCTGTTGGGTAAAGGGACTTTAATTGAACCCACTATAAATGAGACTTCCTCTAGCAAAGTGGGCGACAAATTAATTTTTTTATGAACAGCGTCCAAATTTGAAAATCGATCGTTGCCACTGCTTCTGTTATCCATGCAACTGACTGGGTCCTCAGCAGAGAACTCAAAAACCATTGGCGAATTTGAGAAGGAGACATGCTTGGCATTGTGAACCCTAAAAGGCCTTGAAGAAGAAGCCACTGAGATGTGAGCTAAAGGTCTCTTGCGCAAAGCCTTGCGCGGAGCTATCCAAGATGCCTCTTCTTCCCGACACCATCTATTCCTTTCCAAACGCCAATCAGGCCCTCCGTCGCGCCAGAGATGAAAATGCATTTCGAAATTTGGCGTTAAAAAACGTCTTTGGCTGGTAATTAGCAGCCCGACCTCCTTGGAGGAAAACGAAACCCTAAAACTGGTCGGCGAGACGAAACGAACGTGGAAACCTGCCGGAGCCCCCCCAAACAAGCATGCAAAGCAAGGCTGACCGAGGTTTCCGTAAGCCTAAAGGAGAACCGACGAAACACCACCAGAAGGAGAAAAGAGCCATCCGGGTCCGACGAGGGGTGATGAACGGGTGCATGAAAGCGAGAAAGTACCAACTGCTGAAATTTCTTACCAGGGGAGAAATCCCAGCCCGACACAAGATCCGCCAGAGCAGAGTCATGATCTAGTTCCAGCAGCGGGATGAGAGGCCCCATGCCACCCCAGCTTTGAAGAGCAAGGAGTACAAAGGGATTGAACACAGTTACCTCCGTTGAGCACAGAAGCTTCTGGCTATAAACCCTCAGCCCGCCAGTCGGCGGGGATTGACCCCCCACCTCGCCGCCTCCGTCGTCGCCTCCCAAGGCCAGGATATCCAGGGATGGGTGTTGATGTAGCTGGCCTTCACACTCCCCTCATCCAAACAACTTCGGATGAAGTGGTACTTCACCCGGATGTGCTTGCTGTGCTCGTGGAAGACAGGGTTCTTTGCCAAAGCCAAAGCAGATTTGCTGTCCACCCTGAGCTCCACTGCTTTGGCATCTCTGCCAAGAAGATCGCCAAGCAGCTGAGCCAGCCAGAGAGTTTGAGTTGATGCAGAAGTGGCTGCGATGTACCCTGCCTCGCAACTGGACATGGCCACCTAAAGATGGCAATGGGTCTATACCCATCGGGTTTGACTATCTCAAACCCATACCCGTTAGAAAAAAATCTTCTCGTCGGATAACCCATATATACATGCGGGTATCATTTCTCCCCCAAACCCATACCCATGCGGGTAAAATATACCCATCGGGTACCCATACCCATCAATAAATACCACACACAAAATATGCTAACAAATAACAATTGTATATCTATCCCCACAAAAACAATCTTTCACCTAAATAGATTGATCAATCATTCAATCATAAGATCAAAATTACATATATAAATAAACTCTCAAACATAATACATCAATGATTTAATCTACAACAATAGCAACAATGGTTTAAACTCCCAAAAATATAACTTATTGGGTGATGGGTACCCATCGGGTAACGGGTATGGATATTAGGAAACCATACCCATACCCGCGTACCCGTTGGGTACTATTTTTTCCCATTAATAGACCCACGGGTGAGCAATTTTACCCTTATATCTACCCTAATAGGGTAAAAACCCATCGGGTTTCGGGTTTCGGGTACCCATTGCCATCTTTATGGCCATCACTTGCTGCTTGACCGACTGCCAGCTGATCAGACACTTGCCAAGGAAGAACAGTGTCCCGCTGGTGCTCTTGCTTGTGTCGATGTCGTCGGCGTGGTCGCTGTCACTGTACCCGATGAAATGCGTCGCACCGAGGCACCTTGGGTAGTACAAGCTGTAGTCAGAGGTCCCCGCGACATAGCGTAGGATCCTCTTCACGGCCCGCTGATGCTCTGTCGTCTATCGCTGCATGAACCGACTGACGTAGCCTATTGTGAACGCCAAGTCCGGTTGCGTGTGGACAAGGTAGCGAAGGCTGCCCACAATGCGCCGGTACTGCGTCACGTCCACTTCCTCCGCCGTGCTGTCGCGACTCATCTGGATACCCAAGAAGGAATTCCATCTCATCTGGCTCTAGAGGAGCAACTTTATTTTTTCCAACCCAGACAAGATTCCATTTCCTACATTCATCCAGGACACACTTCTGAACTCCTGGAGATGGTGTGTCACCATAGTTAGACAGAGAACAGCGGATCCGTTCTGTGAGCTTTGCGCTTGCAACACAAGTTTGCAAGCAGTTGAACTGCCTTCTCGGACCCCAGGATGGCCACCACATCTTAGTAGAAGGGAATGCCTCATATATTGTTTTGGGGGGAAGGGGAAGAACAGGTGATCTGTTCTCAATTGGCAAGTTATGGATGTAACCTCTTTTTCTAGCAGCAGCACAGAAGAACTTTGAATCCACAAATTCAGGTTGAATGTCATATAAGAATCTTGATATGGTCGTCCAGACACCTTTTGGAGCTAGGGCCACATTTTCATAATAGAAGAAAGGTGGTCCAAAAGCTTGATCTGGGAGAGTTCTGTGGACTGGCCGTACCCTGTCACTGGGCAAGCTAAATCCAACCATTGGATTAGGAAGTGGCATAGGCTCTTCATGGCTACCGTCAAATGGCACTGGATTTCCTTGTGATCCACTTCCATATCGCTTTCTCTTTTTCTGACTTCCTTTCATGAATTTTGTTTTCTTTCTTCCAAAGGAAATGGACTTTGTATCCTCATAGTCAGATAAGTTTGCAGAGTAAGCATTTCCTGCAGTCTCTGATGCATAGATTGAATCAACCAATACCTCCACGGAGGCGTCAAGACCGCATCTAGTAATAGCCATCTTCGCTTCATCTTTAGGGAAACCCATGCTCACTATGGACTTGATCTTCTCATCCTTCTGTGACATCTCTTGTAGGAAACCCTGCTCCTGGTTCTCGAAAGCAGAAGACTGCAGCGCCACCACCTTGGACGGGAGCGTGGCGAGCTGTTCTGCCACCCGCGCAAGGGGCGCCAGTTTGTCGAGGGAAGTCTTCAAGTCGTCGATCTTGGCGGCGCGTTTCTCGATCAGCTCCTTCATGCCATCGCCGCTACCCATGGACACGGAACAAGGCTTATCTGATACCAATTTGTTATGGACAGGGGGTTGGGACACGTTAGAGCTGGGGATTTGCCGTAGATTGTATTCAAAAGAGGTCACCGGCCGTGGCCCTGGACCCCGCTGGCGCGCCGGAGTCGCAATGGCTGCGACGGCGCACCAGAAGGGCAGGAATCGGCTGGGGGAAGGTTACAATCTCTGGCTGCCTTTCCCTCTCTACTGGTTCAGCTTATATAGTGCTGAATTACAACTGATTCCTAACCAACCAAACTTATTTCTAACAGAATTATCTCTAATAGAAATTACAACTGATTCCTAACCAACCAAACTTATTTCTAACAGACTTATCTCTAACAAAATTAATCTCAAACTTATCTCTTAGCCCTGGGCCTTCTGGTGCTCCCTGCGCCGGCCAAAGGGGATCCCATACATCACATATAGGGTAGAGGTCCCCTTATTCTAGGAGGACTCTTAAGGAAGACTTTTAATCTGCCACAGTACCCGACGGTTTAGTTCACAGGCTGGCTGGGCTAGGCCCAAAACCCTAGCGCATGATAGCTTCCATGTTGTGTTGCCACCCATTTGTTACTATCATTGTAAATCTTTTAGGATTCCTTATAATCATATTCCTCATAACCATGCTCATGTTGTATACTGGATTCACCGTTTTGGGGAATAGCTGTGGGTAGGGGTGGGCAAAAAAAAAACGAGATCGAAAACCGAACCCGAAAAAACCGAGACCGGATCCGAAAAAACCGAAACCGAGTTATTTGGGACTTATTTCGGTTTTAGGAACCAGAAAACCGAATTATTTTTGGGCATTTCGGGTATTAATTGTAGAAAACCGATTTGGCCCAAAGATCGAGTAGGCCCAATTAAAGCCTGCTGCATTTGGACTTTGGAGGCCTTTGGAGCTTGGAGGCTGGCTGCTGCCTGCTGGGACCGAAGTGGCCGAATAGGGTTTCCCTGTGCGCCTCCGCCCGAAGCCCCGAAGTCCCGAACAACCAAACCGCCTGTGCCGCTGTGCGCTGTGCCACCTCTGCCTGACCTGAGTGCCTCACCGGAGTCAGTCACTGCCTGTGCCGGCTGTGCGCCTGCCGCCTCTGCAAATTGGTGAATAGATTTCTGGCCTGTTGACTTGGGTCTTGGGGCAGTGGGCAGTGGCTGGCGGCTGTCTCAGTCTTCTGTAGTTTTCTTGGGGCTGTGAGGCTTGTTCTTGTTGTGTCATCGCTCTACAACAGAAACAAGTCATTTGCAGATTCTTTGTTCATATTTAGAGTGCAGCACCAATTCACTTCCATTGCAGGTTGTTTTTCCATACCGAATGCAATGCTTGCTGTTGTGGCCTTCCTGGTTGTAAATTTCGGTCTGTTCGGATCAGACTGAAAACCGAACCGAATATTTTCTGGCTAATTCGGTTCCTGACATTGAAAAACCGAAATTTCAATAGACCGAAAAAACCAAACCGAATTTGCGGTCTAGACCGAATGCCCACCTCTAGCTGTTGGCTTGCTATTGCTTGGATTTGACTTTCTGCCATGTTCTTGTTAAACATTTGAATGCTTGGCTGCTAAAGCATTACTTCATTTTAGGGACTCTGATAAGCTGATTTTTGAGCGGCTACAGAAAGAATTTGAGGCTGCACGAACTGCCCGAATTGAAGGTACAGTGTGCTACACTACCATGGATATGTGTTTATCCGGTTCTACTAGTAGAAATAAGTGTATACATGATTATCAATACGCACATAATTTTGGATATACAATACTTTCTCCTTTTTTCTGTATGTTAAGTTTGCATATTTTAGTAGTCTTCTTTGAACTTTCCATGGAAAGATCAACTATTTACAGAATTAAATGCTTCTTCTAGGAGGGCATAGTGACATGATTTATCTTATAACCTGCAAAAGCACATTTATTGATTTTTTTTGTGTAGTTTGAAGTAGTGGTTACAAGTCGTCCGATTTCACGATTAATCGTCCTTATCGGTCCTCTGGACCCGACCAGAGGCTTTGAGGCGACTAGGCCGACCAGACATTTGGTCCTCCAATTAGTCGTTGATTAATCGCAATTAATTGGGTGATTGGGGGTGTGGGGCGACTAGGTTTGGCTGCTGGTTTTTGTTGGGCCTGCTCTTCTGGGCTTAAAAGCAATCTATTGGGCTGCCAATGTGGCATGTTAGGGTTAACACTTAACACTATTGTTCATCCTCGTGCTTCAAACTATTGTTTATCCTCCTGCTTTGAATCATTTCTCGATGAACTTTCTACATCTAGTTTGTTGCATTTTGTAGTGATCTTAATAGATGATGAGCAGTGGAATGATGGTTTGCTTGCAACCATCCGTGAGAAGGTACCTAATCAGAGCACCCTAATGCTCTCATTTATCATGTCACGTGAGATAAACTATTTGTTTTGTTCAATGTGAGTTTTGTATTAGTTCGTTTTGTCTCATACTCTCATAGACCAGGTTCATATGGAGGCTGATAGGAAGGCCATGGCCAACCAAGCAAATCTTACACCAGACCCTCAATTTCAGTTGAGGACTACATATAGAATTAAAAACAAGGTAAGCAGGTAACATTATTCTCATATTGTAGTGGTTTGTTCATGGCTTTACGCTATAGTTTGCTTTGTGCTGCATTACTTCATTATTTGGTTCCCCAAAGTGCTCTCCTTGTTTAGCAATTAATAGGTTCATTTTCTTCAGGAAAATTAGAATGGTAGACTGTCATGGCCTGCTGTGAACAGTATCGCGGTACTGTAGCAACTTAGGATTTTGTTAGTTTAGGTTAAGGAGTCCTATTAGATTAATTCTATTTAGATTATTCTGTTAGGATTTAGTAGATTAGATGGACCCCAATCAGGTGTTTAGTCGTTGAGTATTCAGTTTAGGCTTTGCCTCCTGTATCCCCTGCCTCGTTGGTGTGTCAGGCCGTTACGGCTCCGCTGCACCGACGAGGTCCAGGCCCTCGACCATCTACTTCGTTTTCCTATCAATAAAGAAGACTAGTTCCGTGGAATCCCTATACACGTGACAATTTGGTATTAGAAACCACTGGTTCGCCCATCATGCCTCCCGCTGCCACGGGTTCAGGGAAAGACATCAATTCCACCAGCGACGACATCGACAAACGTCTGGATCGCCTCGAGGAGTTAGTGCGCTCTCTCGTTGACAAAATCGACGACATTAATAGGCAGCAGCAGAGTCTTTGCCTTGCTGTTTTGCGCCTAGAGAAACATGTCTTCGGGGCAGGCGACGACACCTTAGCAGACGTGCTGACGGCGGCGTCACGGGCGGTAGCAGGGGCAGCAGGTGTGACCGAGGGAGATCTGTCCACTGCTCCTCCTGGAAACGGCGGCCACCCCCAACATCACATTGGGGTAGACAAACGCATCCCAGCAGACGTGTAGCCGGCGGTGTCAACGGTAGCAACTGGAGCAGCAGGCGAGACCGGCAGGGATCTGTCCACCGCACCACCTGGGACCGGTGGCCCCCCTGCGCCAACTCCGGCGGCGGGGTGCAGACGTCAACTCCCGCACCACTCCAGCGCCTAAATTTGATCGGCATCTGGTGGCGGGCTCAACTCTCAGCACTAGAACCCCGGGCGACGACGACGGTAGCAGAGGCAACCACCTAGCCACGGACGACAACCGTGGCAAATCAGGTGTCCTATGACCACTCAGTGGAGACAACGATTTGGTCGGCTTTCGTGGCTGGCGATGGCCCGAGCGGGCACGGAGGCGGCGTCCTCGATGCGATTGGCTGCGCGAGCGCTAGCGGCGTGGATAGCCGCAACACATGCGGTAGTGGTGGCCAAGCCGCGGGCGGTTGGAACGCGACGGCGGAGGCGGTGTCCTCAAGGGCGTGAGCAGGCAGGAGGTCGCCCAAGGCATGGTGGATCTAGGAGGCGGCCAGAGCCACCCCGACGGCGGTGTGGGTGGCGTCGACAAGGCCTGGTCAAGCGGTCGCCGGGGGAACTCTAGACGACTTGGCAGTGTTCTAAAAGGCGCTAGGCGCTAGTCGGGCGGAGACTGGCCGCCTAGCGCCTAGGGGCGCCTAGGCGGCGCCTAGGGGCGCCTGGGGGCGCCTGGGGCGCCTGGAGCTGCACAGGCCCACTATACAAGACAACACTATTTTATTTACTTAAATAGCAATCAAAACTAAGTTTTAGCTAAGTTTGAGCATATCAACACAACATGACAACATGTATGATGTATAAATACCATTCCATTCATTCAATCATTTGGTGATTTTGAATAATTTGTTAATATGAATTATGAAGTAGAAGTATGAACTTACCACATTTTGAAGGTTTGTACTTTCACACTCTTGTATCCTTGCCACAATCCAACAATTAGGTAATGACCACACCTCGTATAGAATGCAAATAGGATAAAATTAATAACATACCAATAAAAATGAGATGGAATGATAGATGGAATTATGGAAATATGCAATTAAATATTTACCTTGAAGGCTTGAAGGCTTGAATAAGTTGGTGCATATCTGAATATCTGATAGCCTGAACAATAGTTACAACACAAAACAAAGAACAAAGAACAAATGAAGTTGAACAATTGGAGTATCAAAATTAAACATTTAGGAAAAAGTTCAAAATCCAAACTCCAAAGTCCAAACATAATTGTTTCAAGGAAATAACAAAATAGGTCCAAATGTCCAATAGGCAATAGCTAGTACAATAAGTCCACAAGACTCAATTGTCATTTATCAATCCTCATCCTCTTGATCATAGTTCTTTGATGGAAGGACTTCATCTTTGTCAGATTCAAAATCAATCTCCTCTTCATCCTCATTGGCCTCCTCTTCATCATCTCCAGAATTAACCATTGACCAAAGTATGAAATAACCACCACATACAACATCATCATCATTCCAACAACCATCCACCAACACCAAAGTATCAAACCACCACCACATACAAGATGAAAAAATATAGGACAAACAAAACGATTAGTATAATATACATTAATTTCAACTTGAAACATGAAACTTTACTACTTTAGTGCTTTAGTCACTTACTTGCTCGATGTTCCCGGGTTGCTCGATGTTCCCGGGTTGGACGACATGGTTAAAATTGCAATAGCCTAGAAGTTAAAAACTGAAAATGTAGGCAAATTACAATTAATAATTAACTTAGAATATGAATGTATGTCGTATGACTCATTGAATCAATGAATTACATTCTAATAAATGACAAATCTACATTCTACATTCTAATCAATGAATTACAACAAAGTAACTAAGTACTAATAAAGTAACAAGTCAAAGTAACTAAGTATTTGTTAGTTAACAGAGCAAACCGTGAGCAGTGCCAGCAGCAGTGCAGCGCCGAGCGCCCAACAGCCCAAGGCCCCAAGCCGCGCCGGAGCAGTGCAGCGCGCCAGCGGCCAGCGCCCAAGCCGCGCCGGAGCAGTGCAGCGCCCAAGTCGTCGCGGCGTGGCGTCGCGCACAAAGGCAGAAGGCGTCGAGCCGGCGTCGAGCAGAAGTGGCGCGCCGCGCGCGAGGCCGGCGTCGAGCCGTTGACTCCAGAGCGCGGCGAAAGGCAGAAGGAGCGAACGGCGGCGAGCCGGGGAGGCGGCGAGCCGGCGACGCGTGCGGCGGCGTGACGGCGCGTGCGGCGAGAAGGAGGATGCCACGGGCCAGCCACAAGCCCACAAATAAAAACCCTAGTTTTTTCGCGTTTTACCCCCCGCAGTCCGATTTTTTTGCGTTTTCGCCGTCGCCGCCCAGGGCGCCTAGGCGCCGCGGTCAACGCTCAGGGCGCGGTTGACCCGCCTAGGCGCCCTGGCCGCCCAGCCGGCCGCCAAAGCCTTCCGCGCGGCGCAGGGGCGGCGCCCAGCGCCCAGCGCCGCCTAGGCGCCCGCCTAAGCCCGCGTTTTCGAACACTGCGACTTGGTCGGCGACACCAACAAAGCTTGAGAGGCCATTGCTACAGGACCCCAATCAGGTGTTTAGTCGTCAAGTATTCAGTGTAGGCTTTGCCTCCTGTATCCCCTGCCTCGGTTCGTCAGGCCGTTATGGTTCCGCTGCGTCGACGAGGTCCAGGCCCTCGACCATCTACTTTGTTTTCCTATTAATAAAGAAGACTAGTTCCGTGGAATCCCTATACCTATGACATAGACCAATGGTGTTGGTGTGGGGTCGGTGTGGTCTATCATGATTTTTTTGTTGTGAGTTCTGGTTGTAGACTTCTTAAAGCAGCCATACTTGCGATCACCACGACAATTTCTAGCTAACCCTCATGCGCCACGCAAGAGGGGCGCTGCAGCAAGCTTGCCCATAGCCCAAACAGACCTGTGAACAGTACCGACGGTATAATTATTGAAGTCAGATTAGTTAGTTAAGAGTCCAGTCCAGATTTGATTAAAGAATCCAAGTCTATTAGAGTCTAGTTTAGTTAAAAGAGTATTTCAGTTTAGATTAAGTGGTTAGATTAAAGAGTCCAATCATGGGAAGAGTTAGGGTCATGTATTAGATCAGATCAGTCACGTGCCTATATAAACAAGACTGATGCCTTAGGGGAACCATCGAGTGTTTAGAAAAGGCTTATCCTCTCTATTGTATCCCTGCCTCGATGGTGCGACGTGGAGCGTGGCTCCGTCGTGCTAACGAGGGTCAGGACCTCGATCAATTCTTTAGTTATCAATTTAGTCACAATATTTAGCAATCTGACAACTTGGTATCAGACGGCTCAGGTTTGGCTTCCGCCATGAACATGCAATCGGGTGTTAGGACAGGGGTGGAGCAGCAGATCGCTATCGGCGGCAGCGCCATTGTTGCATGTACGGGCAGTAGTCCCTGGGTTGCTGACCGTCGAACCACACGTATCTGGATTAGGCCGCGGCATCACCTTAGTTTCGAGGCGGTTTCAGCACGGGTGTGACTGGCACTAGCACTTCGGTCGGTGCCGATCAGGTCGAGGTGAAGGCCGACGAGAAGGTGCAGATCCTACTCGCCGAGGTGCTGAGGTGCTGCGACTCCATCCTAAAGGCCTTGGGCGGCACTAGAGGCGGTGGCGGCGGCGTCGTTCTCGGCGTCGGTGGTGGCACCTGGCACCAACACCATCGGCACGGGTGGTGACGCAGCGCAGGACAATGTAGGTGTAGTGTCAATGACGTCGGCAGCGCCATGCGGGACATAGGCGCGGACGTCATCCTAGCATCGGACGCCGCAGGTGGCATACTCACAAGCACAAGCGTCGTCGCAACCCGCAAAGACACGCATGCCAACATCCTCACGATAGCTCACGATAGCATCCCAAGCAGTGGAGGCGAGGTCGTTTTGCTTAGGGATAGAGGCTTTGAATGGCCGGTTGGCAGCGCGTTGCGCATGCGCAGCCTGGGCGCATGTGCGAGTGGTAATTTTGGTCTTGCGGCGGGCTCAATCCTCAACACCAGGACCTTAGGCGACAACAGTAGAAGCAACCTTGTAGTCACGGACGACAACTTCAGTAGGGGCAGCCTCGGCTACGACGCGTCCGCCCTCGATGGAGGCGACCCTAGTGGGAGAAACTCATGCGGCCTAGATCGGGAGGTCCTCAGGAGCAACGGACGTGGTCAACCTGAGCAACAGCGATAATCGGGCCTTGTTGGGCGGTAGGTACTTGGTCTCGATCTGTTGCGGCGACGCCTTATCCGTGAGTGGCAGCTACGGTGCGCCTCACAATGGTGAGGGCAACGCCACCCGAATCAACGCTAGTGGTGCTCTCTAGAAGGCGACAAAGGCATCCTCATACTAGGTGATGGGGCCAGCAACCTCAGTGGCGGCGAAGGTGGCGGCTGTGGCATGAGCAGCCTAAACACCAGATCATTGTCGGTTACTCGCCCCTCACCACCCCTTGGGTAGCAACCGCGACAATGTTGGGCGCGTGCACACGGCCTGGGCAACGGTCAGGACACCCTCCGCGAGGGCGTGTCGGGCGGTGACTCAAGCGGCTGCAGCGGCAGCGTACTAGACGACAACACATATGGCGATGATAGCGATGTTGGCCGGGACAACATGTGTGATGCTCGTGGTACATATAGACTAGAAACGAACGTCTTCTGCGGTGGCACGAGGGGTCCACGAGAGCAATAGCGTGACCGACCCCTTCACATGGGGCAACACCAGCAGCAGCATGGCCAGCCTTGGGAAGGGCAGCCCTATGGGCAGTACGGTCGACCTCGTCACACACGCCTATGACGACGCTCTTGGCTCAAGCGACCGTGCAACACGCATAAGCTTCAACACAATCGATTGCACATTTCGGGCCAGGGATGACGACAGCGACAACTAGGGCGGCGACACTGTGCCAATCACTCACGACACCATCGACGCGATTGGCGGTGTGAGCGCAAGCAGCATGGATCTGGGAGGCGGCCAGGGACACCCCAGTGGCGGCGTGGGCAGCCTCGGCAGGGCCATGTTGTGTGGGAGGGGTGTGCCCAGGCGTGTCCTAGTGGCATCCTCGCGTGCATGGACAGCGGCCTGGCCAACGGTTGGCGGATATACATGGAAGGCCTTGACTGCACCGATGGCCTAGCTTGAGGACGAGCTGGTTTTCAAGGGGGAAGAGATGTCATGCACCACGCAAGAGTGGGGCTGCAGCAAGCCAGCCCATAGCCCAATCAGACCCGTGAACAGTACCGGCGGTACTGTAGCAGATTAATTATTGAAGTCAATTTAGTTAGTTAAGAGTCTAGTCTAGATTTGATTAAAGACTCCAAGTCTATTAGAGTCCAGTTTAGTCAAAAGAGTATTTCAATTTAAGTGGTTAGATTAAAGAGTCCAATCAAGAGAAGAGTTAGAGTCATGTATTAGATTAGATCGGTCATGTGCCTATATAAACAGGACCGATGCCTTAGGGGAACTATCGAGTGTTTAGAAAAGGTTTAGCCTCTCTATTGTATCCCTGCCTCAGCGGTGCGACGTGGAGCGTGGCTCCGTCGCGCTGATGAGGGTCAGAGCCTCGATCAATTCTTCAGTTATCAACTTAGTCATAATGTTTAGCTATCCTCCCCGACCTTGGATCCCGACCCATGACAGAACACCATTTGAGGTGCATTTGCCAGATCATGTATTGCCATACAACCCTGATGAATCAATACAAAATAAATTATCAGTTATGTAGGGGTCCCATTGTGTTAATTTTTCCCCAAATGAGAATTTTCTTCATGAATGAACACTCGCTGTGCTAGATTTCAGCAATACACCTGTTGTATTCTAATTTTCTTAATCTGTCATACTCTGCCAGATCGAAACTAAATTTCTTCCCTTTGATAGGTTATCTATTGTTTGGATGGTGCGAGAATTGGTATACAATATGAGACTTATTTTGCTGGTAATTACACTCATTTTTTCATTATCAATTTTTACTTTCAATGTTTAACTATCATGTTATACATGCGATAAAATGACCACCTAAAGGGCAATATGTACAAGAGAAGGGCCCAAAGGGCAAAGAAGGGAAGCTTTACAAATAAGCCCTTGTATTATATAGTATATCTTTAACACCCCCTCAAGCTCAAGGTGGATCAACGACATTGAGCTTGGAAAGAAGAAAACAATGTTGGGCTCGAGTATGGGCCTTGGTAAGCAAGTCGGCAAGCTGAATCTCTGAGGGCACATACTGAAGAGCAACTATCTTGTTCTGGACAGCCGACCTAACATAGAAACAATCAATTCCAACGTGTTTGGTGAGCTCATACTTCACCGCGTCTGAGCAATACTGATAGCACCAATACTGTCACAGGGCACAGGCGTAGAGGAGGAGAGAGCAACACCAAACTCAGCCAGGAGCCACCGTAGCCAAGTCACCTCAGCAGTCACACAAGCCAAAGCACGCAGCTTAGCCTCAGCACTAGAGCGAGAAACAACAATATGCTTCTTGGTCAATCAAGGAGGAATCGAGGAAGACACAATAAGCAGAGAGGGACTTGAAGTCTAAAGGATCAGAACCCCAAGTAGCAAAAGAGTAAGCGTGGAGTTGAAGGGAGCTAGCACTAGAGAAAAACAAATGTTGGTCGATAGTGCCACGAAGGTATCGAAGGACGCAAAGGAGATGATTGTAGTGGACACTAGTGGGAGTGGACATGAACTGACTCAGGATGTGAGCGACATAAGAAATGTCAGGACGAGTGATGCCAAGATAGACAAGACTACCGACGAGGTGACGATAGCGAGTGGGATCCTCAAGAGGAACACCGTAGGTGACATGAAGACGAGTGTGAAGCTCCATAGGAGTGTCCACAGAGCGGTGATCTGTAAGACCCGCACGATCAAGAAGATCATGAATGTACTTTCTCTAGGAGAGGTAGTAGCCGTTAGGTGTGGATGTGACCTCAATCCCAAGAAAGTAGCGAAGAGGATCAAGTCGTACATGTGAAACTGCTCACTGAGACGAGCCTTAACAAAGACAATATACTCAAAATCATCTCCCGTGATGAGCATGTCATCCACATAGAGAAGAATAAGGGTACGACCGCGGGGGAAGGGTGAACGAAAAGAGCAGGATCATGTTGACTAGCAACAAAACCAGTAGCAGTGACAACCGAGGTGAAACATTCAAACCAAGCATGAGGGGTTTGTTTGAGGCCATAGAGAGAACGACGGAGACGACAGACATGGCCATCGGGAACAGGATAGCCAGGAGGTGGGTGCATATAGACCTCATGCAACTCGCCGTGAAGAAATGCATTCTTCACATCAAGCTGAGAGATAGTCCACCAACGAACGGAGGCCACCGCAATAAGAGTATGAACGGTGGTCCTATGCGCAACAGGAGCAAAGGTCTCCTCATAGTCACGACAATACTCCTGCTGAGCTAGGGTTTCTAGCCTCTCTCCTTCCTCTCAATCCAGCCGTCGCCAAGCCTTGTCGTGCCTGTGCCTGCGCCGCCGCCTGCGCCGGGCAGCGCCGAGTTTCACATCTGGTTGCCGTGCGACCCGTCCGCGCCTAAGCGTTGCCGCGCCGCTGCCTGCGCCGGGCAGTGCCTAGTTTTAGATTTGGCCGAAACTTCGTGCTGCCGAAGACCGGCCTCCTCCGGCCGCCGCACCGCGCCGTCCTCCTCTCCTCCGCGCCCTCCACCGCAAAAGCGTCTCTGCCTCCATCAGCTTTGCTTAGTGGCATTATCGTCTAGGTCACATGTGTGGGTTCCGTTTGTCATCTCTCGTTATTAGTGGAGTTCTTGGGAAGGTTTCTGGTGATACCTCCCTCTCTTGTATGGGTTGTATATTTGGCAAGCAGATACAACTCTCGTATCCTGCTAGTCAGACAATGTCCCGATTTGGCCTGAAGATCGAGTAGGCCCAATAAAAGCCTGCTGCATTTGGACTTTAGAGGCCTTTGGAGCTTGGAGGCTGGCTGCTGACTGCTGGGACCAAAGTGGCCGAATAGGGTTTCCCTGTGGGCCTCCGCCCGAAGCCCCGAAGTCCCGAACAACCAAACCGCCTGTGTCGCTGTGCGCTGTGCCACCTCTGCCTGACCTGAGTGCCTCACCGGAGTCAGTCACTGCCTATGCCAGCTGTGTGCCTACCGCCTCTACGAATTGGTGAATAGATTTCTGGCCTGTTGACTTGGGTCTTGGGGCAGTGGGCAGTGGCTGGCGGCTGTATCAGTCTTCTGTAGTTGTCTTGGGGCTGTGAGGCTTGTTCTTGTTGTGTCATCGCTCTACAACAAAAACAAGTCATTTGCAGATTCTTTGTTCATATTTAAAGTGCAGCACCAATTCACTTCCATTGCAGGTTGTTTTTCCATACCGAATGCAATGCTTGCTGTTGTGGCCTTCCTGGTTGTAAATTTCGGTCTGTTTGGATTAGACTGAAAACCGAACCGAATATTTTCTGGCTAATTCGGTTCTTGACTTGGCAAGCAGATACAACTCCCATATCCTGCTAGTGAGACAACGTCCACTAGACCTTTTGATCTCATTCACTCTGATGTATAGGGCCTTGCTCCCTTCGTTTCGAATGGGGGACATCGCTATTATGTGATCTTTATTGATGATTTCTCTCGTTTCACATGGATATATTTATTGGAGTCTCGCGCTCAGGTGCTTACTACTTATCAGGCCTTTTCTATGATGGTTCGCACTCAGTTTGACTCTTCCATTCGTGTTTTTCGTGTTGACTCTGCTGGCGAGTATCTATCTCGTTCTCTTCGTCAGTTTCTTTTCTTAGCAGGGCACTCTTCCTCAGTATTCGTGCACTGGTGCCCATGTTCAAAACGGTGTCGCCGAGCGGTAAGCATCGTCACCTTCTTGAGATTGCTCGGGCACTGCTACTTGCCTCCTTTGTTCCTCCTCAGTTCTAGGCTGAAGCTATATCTACTGTTGTTTACCTTGTGAACATTTAGTCCTCTAACTCTTCATGGTGTCACTCCACTTGAGTGCCTCTCTGGTCGACCGCCTCAGTATAGCCACCTTCGTTCCTTCGGTTGTGTTGCCTTTGTTCTTCTCCAGCCTCGTGAGAGGACAAAGCTATCGGCACAGTCGGTCCGGTGTGTCTTCCTTGGGTATGACTCCGAGCGTAAGGGATATCATTGTTGGGATCCGGTTGCTCGTCGCATTCGGGTTTCCCGTGATGTTACCTTTGATGAGTCTCGTCCTTTTTTCTCCGATGCTCTGATACCATGTGATAAAATGGCCAACTTCTATTCCAAAGGGCCCAAAGGGCAATATGTACAAGAGAAGGGCCCAAAGGGCAAGGAAGGGAAGCTTTACAAATAAGCCCTTATACTATATAATATATCCCTAACAATACACAGATTTAGTGATCTAAAAAGCTAACTGTTATGGAAACACCAACCTGTAGTCATGCACTGTCAGGTACAGCGATGTTGATTGCAGACCTAGACCATAGATTATACTTAAAATACATGGACGACCTTGGCCCTAGACCTTGCCGGCATGGTGGAGCTGTGCTAAACCAAGGACTCAATGCTGGCCTGGATTAGATTAAACTTCAATGCTTTATTGCTTTAAGCCTTGTGGCATATATATACAACCAGATAGTTACTGCTTAGGAAATAACCTACTATGATATTGTCACGAGCAGGAAGTGGGCCTGCCCTCCAGCCCATGAACAATATCGTGGATACTGTTCACGTGAATAGTATCGTGGTACTGTAGTGGGTCCTCTAGGTGGTTAGCATGTAGGAGGTTAGCATGCTAACCAAATCAGTTGGATAAGAAAAGATAAGCAGGATTAGTTGAGGTGGTTCAGATAAGATAAGATAAGGAGAATAAGATAAGGAGAGTTAGTTCTAATATTTTGGGGTTGTTTGTTAGCCCTGCGCACTATATAAGAACAAGGGGCAGTTTAGGAGTGGTATGTGTGTTTTGAGTTAGTAATAGCCACCTAGTTCGGCCAGGGGTCCCTGGGTCCTGTACTGCTGCCGCGCCACCACGGTGTCGCCGCATCGCCGAGGTCAGGGACCTCAGCTGATTCCTTCTTTTCAATACAATCTACGTTCGGGAGTGTGTCCAATCTTGTCTTCCCCTGTGACCGGTGATAACTTGGTATCAGCGCTCTCATGTTCTTCCACTACGATAAATTCCCGATTTGGCACTGGTTCGGGGAGCACCATCGATGACAGACTGAATAGCTATTATGTGACACCTAGATGCCATCGAAGAAATGTTGCAACCGCTGCAACCAATCCAATCCTTTGAGAAGAGGGTCACCGTGCTAGAGGAGAAGGTCCTCGAGGTGGAAGCTGACGCGAAGCAACTCGTAGGCAGGCCCCATGGATCTACAAGGGGGAGGAGGGAAGGGAGACGTCGTGACTAGCCACGCCCTAGCCGAGCTCCCTCTATTGTGGGCTGCCTCTGCCTTCGCCTCCAAGACGCACCTCGCGACGTCAGAGTTAAAGCAGCTGAAGCCGACACCGACGCCGGAGATCCAGCACCTCGGCATGTAGAAGCGGCCATCGGGGCGCTACGCCGCCAAGATTCGAGACCCGGCGAAGATGACCCCGATCTGGTTGGGCACCTTCGACTCCGCCAAGGTGGAGGCCCGCGCCTACAATGTCGCCGCCCAATCCCTCCGTGGGCCCACCGTAGACCCCTGCATGGCGCACCACCGACGTCGGTCGCCGCTGCTCTGCACGGCGCGACACCGCCGCTGGCCGCTGCGTGGGCTGCTGCTTTCTTGCATGGAGTGGTGCCGCCGACCGCCGTGGCCACCGCCATCGTCTGCATCTCCTCCACACTGTTTCTGCCTCCGACTAGATCTGCATTCCCATCGGATGCCGCGTCTCTCTGACCAGAACGGTGTCCCTATTGGTCGCCATGTCTCCGCCGGGCACCGCCAGTCTCTCCTATGCCGACGACTCACCACAGGTACTATTCACGTGAACAGTACCGTGTTACTGTAGCGGGTCCTCTAGGTGGTTTAGCATGCTAACCAAATCAGTTGAATAAGAAAAGATAAGCAGGATTAGTTGAGGTGGTTCAGATAAGATAAGATAATGAGAGTTAGTTATGATATTTTGGGGTTGTTTGTTAGCCCTACGCACTATATATGAGAGAATAAGTCTATGTGTGTGTGTATGTTTTGGCATGACATGTTGTTTGGCATGACATGTGTGATGTCCATGTGTGGACAAGTTTGTAGTCTTAGCATCTTTAGCATCTTTTGCTTTAGCATCTTAGACTAGCATCTTTGCTTTAGCATCTTAGACTAGACTAAGCATCTTTGCTTTAGCATCTTAGACTAGCATCTTAGACTAGCATCTAGCATCTTGGGCTACATGGCTAGCCTATAAATATGTATCCCCAACCATTTGGGTTGGTATGGCATTTGAGTGAGTTGAAAGAGAAGAAAATTGCCCCAACTCTTGAGTGTCATCCCTACCAATGCGAGTGTTCTCTCTAACAATTGGTATCAGAGCTGTATGGTTCTGTGACCTTTCCAATCCCCTACGCGACTCTCTCCAACGGAGACGCCCTTCTCCTTGTTCATCTTCCTCCCTTGCCGGTCCACCGGAGACCAACGACTCGGCGAGTTCCACCCACACTCCGAGCAGCAGCACGAGTGTAGCGGCTTCCTCCCAGGGCAGCAGCAACCCCCACGACCCTTCCACTCTACCACCTCGCAATGTCCACAGGAGACTCTCTTCGCTCGGTCACCTCGAGCGCACGACATCGGCAGGAGGCCGAAGTCGCCGCGGCGGAGGAGCGCGACCGGGTGGCAGCAGAGGTTGTGGCAGCGAAGGCTCGGAAGGTGAGGTTGGCGGCGGCAGAACTGGCAGTAGCGAGAGCGGAAGAGGAAGCGGCGGCGGCTGTGGCTGCAGCACGTGTTGCGGCGGCAGAGCTCGAAGCTTTGCGCCACGGTAGCAACAGTGGCAGTGCCTCCGAGGGAGGTAGCCTCGACTTGGAGGCCGAGTTACCAAGGAGGGCGAAGGATGAGCGGGTGGCGCAGTGGGCAGCAGCGCAGCCCCGTGCTCGCGGCGGCAGCCCAAACGGGCCCAGACGCGCCGACAACACTCCGGGAGGATGCGCACGCGACGGTCGTGCTCATGGCGAACGCGACCCTCACAGGCGGCGTGGCTCTCCCTCCCCGGACCGGCGCCATGGTCATCGCGGCTTCCAGACCATCATCAAGGATGCTGGTGCTGGTGGTGGATGGCCCACCCTCACCAAGACCAACTACACCCAGTGGTCCATGATTATGAGGGTGAAGCTCCAAGTGCGGCACATGTGGGAGGCAGTCACATACGACGACGTCGACTACGATGATGATCGACGGGCGCTGGAGACCCTCGTTGCTGCAATTCCGCCGGAGATGCAGTGTTTGATTGCTTGCAAGCAGACTGCCAAGGAGGCTTGGGATACTATCGCTGCAGTATGTATTGGCAGCGATCGCGCCCGCAAGGCTACGCTGCAGGCACTACGCAAGGAGTGGGAGAACCTGGCTTTCAAACCAGGTGAGGATGTTGATGATTTTGCTCTCCGTCTCAACTCTCTACTGCAGAAGTTGGTGCAGCATGGCGAAGACCTCATCAACGAGGAAAGAGCTGTTGAGAAGCTCTTTCGCTGCGTTCCCGGGAAATACAAGCAAATGGCTCGTTCGATCGAGTCCTTGATGGACCTCTCC
Organism: Zizania palustris; assembly: GCA_019279435.1. Taxonomy (NCBI): domain Eukaryota; kingdom Viridiplantae; phylum Streptophyta; class Magnoliopsida; order Poales; family Poaceae; genus Zizania; species Zizania palustris. Next base: position 24,497,784 of record JAAALK010000085.1, on the reverse strand, counting down.
AGGATGTCGATCGGAGAAGCGATAGGTCGCCTCAAGGTCGTCGACATCGACGAGCCCCAGCCATCTTCAGAGCCGGCCACCACTGGTGGCAAGCTTCTCTTCACCGAGGAGCAGTGGCTCGCGCGCCAGCGAGAGCAGAAGAAGGGGGAGGCATCAAGTTCGTCAAATGGCCACAAGCGCCAGCCACGCAGGGGGCGCAAGGCCCCCCAGGCGCATGGAGGCGCTACTGGCGGCGCCAACGGTGGCCGCAAGGCCACCCGTGATGACACATGTCACAACTGTGGCAAGATCGGCCATTGGGCTAGGGACTGCCGGCAGGCGAAGCGCGGCGGTCAGGCACATGTCGCGCAAGCGCAAGAGGAGCCAGCTCTGTTCCTTATACATGGGAACATTGAGCTGCACTCCCCTCCCACGTCGACAGCTGCCGCTCTTCTTCACGTCGACGAACCGCGCGCACACGTCTTCCTCGGCAATGGGTCCAATGATGACAAGATTGACGGGTGGTTCCTCGACACCGGCGCCACCCATCACATGACCGGGCGGCGGGACCACTTCTCCGACCTGGACTCCAGCGTGCGAGGGTCCGTCAAGTTCGGGGACGCCTCCGCCGTGGAGATAAGGGGCGTCGGCTCTGTCATCTTCACCGCCAAGACCGGCGAGCATCGGATGCTCACCGGTGTCTACTACATCCCCGAGCTGAGGAACTCCATCATCAGTCTGGGCCAGCTGGATGAGAATGGCTCGCGCGTGGAGATCGAGCATGGGGTGCTGCGCATTTGGGATCATCAGCACCAACTTGTCGCCAAGGTAAATAGAGGAAGCAATCGCCTCTATGTCCTTCATGTGCAGGTGGCGCAGCCTGTGTGTCTTGCAGCCCGCCGCGACGACGACGCGTGGCGGTGGCACGAGCGCTTTGGGCACCTCAACTTTGAGGCCCTGAAGCAGCTCAGCATCAAGGAGATGGTGGGGGGCATGCCGAGTGTCGAGCATGTGGAGCAGTTCTGCGACACCTGCGTGCTGACCAAGCAGCGGCGACTCCCATTCCCTCACCAGGCGAGCTTTCGCGCCAAGGAGAAGCTCGAGCTCGTGCACGGCGACCTTTGCGGTCCCGTGACACCGGCTACCCCTGGAGGCCGGCGCTACTTCCTCCTCCTCGTCGACGATGTGTCCCGCTACATGTGGGCGGTGCTTCTCGACACCAAGGCAGCAGCCGCAGATGCAATCAAGCATCATCAAGCTGCCGCGGAGAAGGAGTGCGGCCGCAAGCTCCGGGTGTTGCGCACGGACAACGGCGGCGAGTTCACGGCGGCTGAGTTCGCGGCGTACTGCGCCGACGAGGGCATTCAGCGCCACTACTCCGCGCCGTACACACCACAGCAGAACGGCGTCGTCGAGCGCCGCAACCAGACGGTGGTGGCCACTGCTCGCGCCCTCCTCAAGCAGAGGGGGATGCCGGCGATCTACTGGGGAGAGGCGGTGATGACTGCCGTCCATCTCCTCAACCGCTCGCCCACCAAGGCTCTTGACGGCGAGACGCCGTATGAAGCCTGGCACGGACACAAGCCGACGGTTGGCCACCTTCGCGTTTTTGGTTGCCTGGCATTCGTCAAGGAGCTCGGCCACATCGGCAAGCTTGATGATCGGAGTGCGCCAGGGGTCTTCATCGGCTATGCGGAGGGCTCCAAGGCCTACCGCATCCTCGACCCTACGACACAGCGCGTCCACATCTCACGAGACGTTGTGTTCGATGAAGGGCGAGGCTGGACGTGGGGCAAGATGGCGGATGATGGCTCGACTTCGACGATCAACGATTTCGTCGTCGAGTACGTCTACTTCGAGGGAGCAGGGGGAGCTAGCAGCTCACCTTCACCGAGCTCGCTTGCCCCAGCACCTGGCACATCATCAGCTCCGGCAAGTACTCCACCACCTCCTGCACCGGCCACACCTCGCTCTCCTACACCGGCGCCCACATCTCCAGGATCGGCATCCGCGGCTTCAGTCCATGATGAGCAGCACAAAGTGGAGTTCACTACTCCATTATCAAACGACGGGGACCGTGTCGATGCTTGCCATGACGGCGAGCCTCTACGATACCGCACCATGGATAACATCCTTGGTGAGCAGCCCGTTCCTGGGATGGCGCAACATGAGTTCGATGCAGAGCTGCATTTGGCGCACGATGACGGTGAGCCACGTTCCTTCGCTGAGGCGGAAGGAGACGCGGCCTGGCGTGCCGCAATGCAGCAGGAGATGGACGCCGTCGAGCGGAACCAGACATGGGAGCTGGCTGATCTTCCGGCCGGCCACCGTGCCATCACCCTTAAGTGGGTGTTCAAGCTGAAGAAAGATGAAGCCGGGGTGGTGGTCAAGCACAAGGCTCGGCTAGTGGCACGCGGTTTTGTTCAGCAGGAGGGAGTCGACTTCGACGACGCCTTCGCTCCTGTTGCACGGATGGAGTCCATTCGTGTCCTCCTCGCGCTGGCAGCCCAAGAGGGTTGGCGTGTCTATCACATGGATGTCAAGTCCGCCTTCCTCAATGGCGACTTGAAGGAGGAGGTCTACGTTCGACAGCCGCCGGGATTTGTCATCCCCGGCAAGGAGAACAAGGTTCTTCGCCTGCGCAAGGCCCTCTATGGCTTGCGACAGGCACCACGAGCTTGGAACGACAAATTGGACTCCACTCTCAGGCAGATGGGGTTCCATCAGAGTGCTCATGAGGCTGCAGTCTATCGGCGGGGCAAGGGAGACAATGCCCTGTTGGTAGGCGTCTACGTTGACGACTTGGTGATCACCGGCACCAAGGAGGTGGAGGTAGAGGCGTTCAAGACGAAGATGAAGGCCACCTTCCAGATGAGCGACCTAGGGCTCCTCTCCTTCTACTTGGGGATCGAGGTGCACCAGGACAACTCTGGCACTTCACTTCGCCAGACCGCCTACGCCAAGCGCATCGTCGAGCTGGGCGGACTCACCGACTGCAACCCAGCCTACACTCCCATGGAGGAAAGGTTGAAGCTGAGTCGCGACAGCACGACGGAGGAGGTGGACGCGACGCAGTACCGGCGCATTGTGGGCAGCCTTCGCTACCTTGTCCACACGCGACCGGACTTGGCGTTCGCAGTTGGCTACGTCAGTCGGTTCATGCAGCGACCGACGACGGAGCATCAACAGGCCGTGAAGAGGATCCTACGCTATGTCGCGGGGACCTTTGACTACGGCTTGTACTACCCGAGGTGCCCCGGTGCGGCGCATTTCATCGGGTACAGTGACAGCGACCACGCCGGCGACATCGACACAAGCAAGAGCACAAGCGGGACGCTATTCTTCCTCGGCAAGTGTCTGATCAGTTGGCAGTCGGTCAAGCAGCAGGTGGTGGCCATGTCCAGTTGCGAGGCAGAGTACATCGCAGCCACTTCTGCATCAACTCAAGCTCTCTGGCTGGCTCGGCTGCTTGGTGATCTTCTTGGCAGAGATGCCGAAGCAGTGGAGCTCAGGGTGGACAGCAAGTCTGCTTTGGCTTTGGCAAAGAACCCTGTTTTCCACGAGCGCAGCAAGCACATCCGGGTGAAGTACCACTTCATCCGGAGTTGTTTGGATGAGGGGAGTGTGAAGGCAAGCTACATCAACACCCAAGACCAGCTCGCCGACTTCCTCACCAAGTCGCTTGGGCGTATCAAGTTCCAGGAGCTTCGCGCCAGGATTGGGATGGTTCAGATTTCCCAGAAGGCGCCACACAAGACTTAGGGGGAGATTGAGAGAATAAGTCTATGTGTGTGTGTATGTTTTGGCATGACATGTTGTTTGGCATGACATGTGTGATGTCCATGTGTGGACAAGTTTGTAGTCTTAGCATCTTTAGCATCTTAGACTAGCATCTTTGCTTTAGCATCTTAGACTAGACTAAGCATCTTTGCTTTAGCATCTTAGACTAGCATCTTTGCTTTAGCATCTTAGACTAGCATCTAGCATCTTGGGCTACATGGCTAGCCTATAAATATGTATCCCCAACCATTTGGGTTGGTATGGCATTTGAGTGAGTTGAAAGAGAAGAAAATTGCCCCAACTCTTGAGTGTCATCCCTACCAATGCGAGTGTTCTCTCTAACAATATAAGCACAAGGGGCAGTTTAGGAGTGGTATGTATGTTTTGAGTTAGGAATAGCCACCTGGTTCGGCCAGGGGTCCCCGGGTCCTGTACTGCTGCCACGCCACCACGGCGCCGCCGCATCGCCGAGGTTAGGGACCTCGGCCGGTTCCTTCTTTTCAATACAATCTACATTCGGGAGTGCGTCCAATCTTGTCTTCCCTTGTGACTGGTGACAGATATCTAGAGATGTCCTTCCTAAAATTGACTCTTATCCTAATAGGATTCTTATATCAATTCCTAAATTATAACTTAACCCTGATATAGCAATTCCTATAAGGATCCGCATTGGATTCTTGCAAGGACTTCTGCCAGCCGGTCCTGTACAGCTCTAGGACTCGGACTGGGATCCCTTGCCAGCTGCCTGATCCTGCCTCTTACGCCTAGAAAACTTAATTCCCCACATTACATTCACACTTAGTTTTCTTCAACCTATTATCTGTTTTGGCATTTTAATAACCCTGATATGCAGAATACTAGTACACATGAAGCATGTCACCTTAGCTAAAGAACAAAGAGATACATGGTATCTCTTGAAGTTTTGATACATTATTTGCTGTACTAATGGTATCTCTTGATGTTTTGATACATTATTTGCTGTACTAAATAAACATATTATTTTGCAGGAGAACCTTGTGAACTTTATCATTGTGTTTTGGAAAGCAAGTCATTCCTCGAAAAGATGACTGTGATTGAGCACACCTTACCTTTCTTTCTGCCAATACGAGAAGTAGAGAGTGACCTCTTATCATCTAACGCTATTGTAGGTTTTCTCATGGAACTTGCTTTCAACATGCCAGTTATTTTGCACATTTCTTTGTACCTACATAAACCTTTTCCTCACAGAAATTTATTGATCATCTTGAAGAGATTTTGCAGTCTTATGTTGACAGGAGGGAGCAGGTAAGATTAGATATATCTGTTATGTCTTGTATCTTCTATTGTGAAATCGTAGCAATCAGTAACCCTTGTTCACCTGTGCTGCAATTCATGGTGTTAAAAATACTTGTGATGTTTGTTTAAAAATGGGTCTAGTTCTCCAATGTTCCATGTTCCTATTGCTGAGATGGAAGATCACATGGTTTTTGTTTATATTTGTTCATTTTGTAAATATATATAACTCATGACATGTTGCAAAGTGAAGTTGCACATTTTCTTGTTCTGTTCTGGATGTTTCACATGCTTTTATTAGCTAATTAGCTGGGAAAATTAGCTAACCAAACCCTAAAGGTATGCCTCTAACAGCTTTCTGAACCTTTGTATAAATTGCATTAGAACTATGTTTTAGAAATCATGCTGTAAAGTTGGGTATTATTCTACTTCTACCTAATTGCGTGCGTTCTATGTATGTGGGAGCTTCTCTGTATTTTCTTTCATATGCAATCTATAGATGCATGTGAATTTAATTTATTATGTACAAACAATTGTCATGGGTTGAACCCATGACGAGATAAACACCGTCGGGAGGATAGCCGGGCGGCGGCAGCTGTTCGGGATGAGAAGTAGACTTTAGATGAGTGAGATACCAAGTTGTCATGGGTTGAACCCATGACGGGATAAACACCTTCGAGAGGATAGCTTGGCGGCGGCGTCTACTCGGGATGAAAAGTAGACTTTATCCATTAATACAACGATTGACTTCTTTCTTCTTATTCCTTGATTATTTGATTAATACAACCTTATTTATAGAGCCTACAATACCTAAACGACTCTATCCATTAACAAACTTGACTCTAATTAGACTTGACTCTAATCTGCCATATGGCTAAAGTACTCGTGGGTACTGTTCACATGAACAGTACCGCGTGGTACTGTTGATGTGATTGGGCCTAAGCCTAGCAGCCCTAGCCCATAGCCCATGACACCGCGATTGGGCTTGGGCCTAGCAGCCCTAGCCCATAGCCCATGATCTCAAACCTAACTCGATGCCTGACACAAATAAAACTCAAGCCTTTTACATCTCAGCTTAATACATTATTGAAGACTCGAAAACAAATCTACAACTATTATGGGTTGCCACATCCTCTTCTAGCTTGATGTTGATCTTCTTCTCGACACCGTAGACATCAATAACTTGGAGTGCCTCCTTGGAAACTAGGTAGAGTAGATGGCGCACCATAACTTGACGAAAAGCGTACATAGTTTTAAGATCAGCACTAGGAGCCATGGTGAGTGGCTCTGATACCAAGTTGTCATGGGTTGAACCCATGACGGGATAAACACCACTAGGAGGATAGTCGGGCGACGGCTGCTCGGGATGAGTAGTAGACTTTAGATGAGGGAGATGAACGTGATGAGAGATTAGACTTCTTTCTTATTCCTTGATTACTTGATCAATACAACCCTATTTATAGAGCCTACAAGACCTAACCGAATAACTAACCGAATCCATTACGACTATAGGACTCTATCCATTAACAAACTTGACTCTAATTAGACTTGGACTCTAATATGTCATATTGCTATAGTACCCGTGTGTACTGTTCACATGAACAGTGCCGCGTGGTATTGTTGACGTGATTGGGCCTAGGCCTAGCAGCCTTGGCTCATAGCCCGTGACAACTGACAACAGTATTCTAAAAGTCAGAGCTAGGCGTCGCCGAGGCCATGGTTGTCACGGCGCCCCGACGAAACCAGTCGCCAGGGGGCCGACTGGATGCCTAGGCGCGTCGCCTAGGCGACCAATTAAAATCAGCAAACAGAAGTCAACACTCAACATTTCAGCAAACATGTCCATAGCACACATGTCCATAGCAAACAGAGGTCATACTTCATAGTTCATACTTCATGCCTTCTGCTGCCTTTTGCTTGCTGTCTTCTTCTTGCTGTCTTCTTCTGCCTTCTGCTTGCTGCCTTCTGCTGCCTGCTGCTGTTGCTGCCTTCTGCTGCCTGCTGCTGTTGCTGCCTGCTGCGGCGAGGGAGCAGGGGAGGGGGAAGCAGAGGCGGCGAGCAGTCGACGGCGCAAGGGGAAGCAGACCCGGCGGCCGGCGGCGCAAGGGGCAGAGGCGGCAGCACAACTCGCAAGGGGAGGGGAAGCAGAGGCGGCCGGGCGGTCGGTGGCGCAAGGGGAAGCAGATTCGGCGGCTGGCGGCGTAAGGGGAAGCAGAGCCGGCGGCCGGCGGCGCAAGGGGAAGAGGCGGCGGCGCAACTCGCAAGGGGAAGGGGAAAGACCGAAAAAGTTGAATCTGGGCCTGGGGTTTGAGCGCCACACCTTAGACACTACAGCTTGACCTAGGCGCCCGCCCAGACACGCCTGGCGACCGCCTAGGCGCCCTTGGTGACGCCTAGAAGCTCCAGGCGGGCGCCTAACTCTACTAGGCGAGGCGAATGGCCATGGCGTTCTGCGGTGACCGCCTGGACGCCTAGTCGGCGCCTAGGCGTCGCCTAGGCGTCGCCTAGGCGACGCCGTGACAACCATGGCCGAGGCGGCACTGGGCGCCAAGGTGCCCCGCGATTTGCCTCAAGTCAGCGAGCTGGGAGGCCTAGGCGCGTAGGCGATTGATCGTGGTGCTTAGGAAGCTAGGTGCTGTGGCGTCGAGGCTTCTAGCAGCCGCCTTGGGGAGGAAAGAGGTAGAGAGCGGGACGAGAGGTAGAGAGCGGGAGCCAAGAGGAGTGGCAGCGCCGTGCGTGGCTAGATTCGACGTTGGGAGGAGAGGCAGTGCCACGCGCGACCTAGATTCGTTGCCGGGCGCTAAGCACGGCTAGGATCCACCGCTGGGGCACAAGGCACAACGTGGGTGGGAACTAGGGAGGGAGAAGGAAGTGGCGTTGTGAAGAGCCTCGGTCCCTAGGACGGGAGGCCCTTGGCTGCGGAGCTCGTAGTCGGGCTATCATGAAGAATGAAGGGAGACTAGATGTCATGGGTCAAGATCCAGGGTCGGGGAGGATAGCAAAACATTGTGACTGAATTGATAACTGAAGAATTAACCGAGACCCTAACCCTCGTCGGCGCGACAGAGCCACGCTCCACGTCGCACCGCTGAGGCAGGGATACAATAGAGGCTAAGCCTTTTCTAAACACTCGATGATTTCCTCTAGTGCATCACCCCTGTTTATATAGGCACAAGGCTGATCTAATCTAACAACCTTAATCTGATTCTATCAACTTTAATCTACTAGGACTCATTTAATCTAACAACTCAATCCTAACTGAATTGGAATCTTAACCTAATTGGACTCTTAAACTAATCTAACCTCTAATTACTAATCTGCTACAGTACTCGCGGTACTGTTCACGGGCCTAATTGGGCTGTGGGTTGGCACCTTCTTGCATTGCGTGTGACACTAGATAGAAATAGAGGGAGATTGTAGAATATAACTTCTTATTGTTTGCCTTAGCCTTAAGGGTTTACATCTTTATTTATAGTGTTAAACTGATCTAATCATGGAAATACTAATCAAGGAATCCAATTATCTAATCATGGAAATACTAACCAAGGAAGTCCAATCTGTAACTACCAATTATAAACTTTAACAAATATAACCCCTAATCTCTTAGGGGCTGGCCGGACCTGTCGCCCTAGGCCTTGCGCCCTCCTTGGGCTGGGCTTGGCGCTGGCAGTGTCGACTCCATATGACATCTATCCCCCTCAACAAGTAGCTCGTCCTCGAGCTGAAATGAGGGGTAACGACTGATGAAGCAACTGGTGGACCCTCTTGGTCAAACGAGAGCACACCGCTTTCTCTGGCTCAAGCACAGCGGCTCCGTTGTGCGTGAGAGGCAGAGGCGGTGGGGCTGTGGGCGGCGTCCCGATGAACTTCTTGAGCAAGCCCACATGGAAGACGTCGTGGAGGCAGGCTCGAGGCAGCAGCTCCAAGCGGTATGCCACTTTGTTGATGACCTCACTGATGCGGTACGGCCCAAAGAAATGTGGTGAGAGTTTCCCTTTTGTCGGCACCTGTAGAGAAGCTGGGCCGCGGAGTCGGAGACAGAGCTAGACCCAATTGTCGACGGCGTAGCTGGCGTCGCGATGTTTCTTGTCATATTGAAATTTGTAGACAATCTAGGCTTGCTAAAGATGGTATCAAACGTTCGCAAGGAAACACCACGGTCGACCATGCCTTTCGCCATGATGGCCACCCGGGACTCCCCCGGCTCGTATGAACGGATGGAGGGGGTTCACGGCCATAGACCACTCAGAATGGGGTGTTCTTCAATGCTGACTGGTATGTCGTGTTGTAGATATATTCTACCCAAGGTAACCACCGTAACCACTGGTGGGGTCGATCTCCGGTGAAGCAGCGGAGGTACATGATGATGACTTTGTTGGCTACTCGGTCTGACCATCGGATTGAGGATGGAAAGAGGACGACATGTGAAGCTTGGCCCTTGTGAGCTTCATGAGTTCGCGCCAAAACAACGATGTGAACATCAGATCTCTGTTAGAGACAATGGACTTTGGTACTCCATGGAGGCGAACGACCTATGTGAAGAAGGCCCGTGCCATTGATTTAGCTAAGTATGGGGTGAGCTAGCGGGATGAAGTGGCAATACTTACTGAAACAGTCAATCACCGTTAAGAGCATTGGTTTGCCTCTTCCTTGGGGAAGAGCTTCCACGAAGTTGATCTTGATGTTGGCCCAAATCGACGTCGGTACTTGCCAGGGCATGAGTAGTACGGATTTGTATCGTTGGCATTAGCGCATGCGCAGATGTAGTCTTGATCTACCGCGTGTAGTCTTGGCGAGTGAATGTCTCGGCGCAGTCGGTGCAGAGTGCGGTGGATGCCCTCATGCCCATCATCATGGACGACGGACACGATTTCCTAGAGCAGCGGGGAAGTCGGTGGGATGTAGAGCCGCCCATTATAGGCGACTAGGCTGTCGATTACAGACCATGATGCCTGGCGCTGTGAGGCAGCGATGTCGTCGCGTAGGGCGACTAGCGCGGGGTCAGTGGTGTTGGCTTGGTAGAGGCAGTTGATGTAGTCGAACCGTGGTTTTGAGATGGCGAGGAGTGACACCTCCTTTGTGACGCGGTGGGTGAGAGCATCGGTCACCGTGTTGGAACTCCTTGTCTTGTACTCGACGACGAAGTCGAACCCGAGTAGCTTGCTCACCCAGTGATGCTGCGGTATGGTGGCCAAGCGTTGATCGAGTAAAAACTTAAGAATGAAATGGTCGGTTCGTACCAAGAATTAGCGACCCTATAGATATGGTCTCCAATGTTGGATGGCGAGGACAAGTTCGATGAGTTCCCTTTCATATGCTGCAAGGGATTGGTGTCGAGGGACGACTAGCCGACTGAAGAAGGCGATCGAGTGCTGTTCCTGTAACAGGACGACCTCGAAGCCATGGGTCGAGACATCACACTTGATGATGAATTGCTTGGAGAAGTCGGGCATGGCGAGCACTGGAGCGGATGCGACAGCTGCCTTTAGAGCCTGGAACATGCTATTTGTCGCCTCACTCCATAGGTATTCGTCCTTCTTTAGTAGCGTCGTTAGGAGCTCCACAATCGTGCCATAGTCGTGGACGAACTTGCGATAGTAGCCTACGAGGCCAAGGAAACCACACACAGTCCGTGCTGACTATGGCTGGGGCCACTCTGCGACCGCCCTGACTTTGGTTGGGTCCATGGTCACGCGGTTTGCTGAGATGATGTGGCCAAGGTAGGTGATGGATGTGACGCTGAAAGCACACTTGGAGCACTTGACGAAGTGTCGGTGTTGCTGCAGTGTGGTAAGGATGTGGCGAAGATGTTCCACTCAAGAGTTGCTGAAGATCAATATGTCGTCGAAGAAGATGAGGATGAAGTGACGAAGAAATGCTCGGAGCATGTCGTTCATGAGTGATTGGAAGGTTGCCGGGGCGTTGCAAAGCCCGAAGGGCATCACTAGGAACTTGTATAGGCCATTGTGGGTCTGAAACATCGTCTTGTCGATGTCGGTCGGGTTCATGCGGACCTGATGGTATCCTGACCTCAGGTCCATCTTGGTGAAGAAGCGAGCATCGTGTAACTCATCGAGTAGCTCATCGACCACCAGTATTGGAAAGGCATCCTTAACGGTGATGGCATTAAGGGCGCGGTAGTCGATGCAGAATCTCTAAGACTTGTTAAGACTTGTTGGCCTTCTTGACGAGCAGGACAAGGGAGAAGGTTGAGGTGCTTCGATGGATCAGCCCCTAGGAGAGCATGGTGTTGCACTACCGCTCTAGTTCATCCTTGTGTGCGGTGGGGTACCGGTACGATCGGACCGCTACTGGGATTGAGCCCGACAACAAAGTGATGTGATCCCGAGAGTAGGGCAGCAACATCCCTTGTGGTTCAACGAAGATGGCAGCAAACTCGTCGAGGACGACCGTCATGATTTCTTCACCGGAACAGGCGCGTAGTCCTAGCTTGGAGGACCTGGCGACGCCCTGCCAACATACGTGGTGATCCTTGCGCCAAAAAGTCATGGTGAGCACTAAAATCCCACGTGATCGGTCCCAATGATGCCAACCACTAGGTACCAAGCACCACAGCGTAGCCGTCCAGAGAGGGCGCAAAAATCTGCCTTGAAGTCCTCGTGGCCGATCTGGAACAGAGCCATGTGGTACATGCCTAGGCAGGATACACGTTCGCCGTTTTTCCACTGTGATCAACATCCCCGTGCGGACGGAGGCGTAAGTTTGTACGACCCACTACCTCAGAGATGAAGTTGTGGGTGGAGCCTGAGTCGAGGAGGGCTAGCAAGGAGACACCCCCTAACTGGAGAGGGACTTGCATCGTCTCGCTAGTACGAACCCCCATGATGGCATGCATGGCTATCTGTGGATCGTCAGCTTGCTGCTCAGTCGACGCGGGGACGTCCTTGTCGTCGTTGAATGCAATGTCAAGGATGAAGAGTCGTTGGCAGACTCGACCGTGACCCCGGTTGAAGCGTTTGTTGCAAGTGAAACACATGCCGAGACGACGTCGTTTTTCAATCTCCGTCGGTGACAACCGTTTCACCAGTCGGCCCTCCATCATGGTCGGCTATCCTGGCTGGTGACGTGGGCAAGAGGCCTCGAAGTTGCTGGCGAGGGCCAACCGAATATTGTGAAGGCGAAAAGTACCACAAGAATCCACATCACCCATGGAGATAACCAGAAGACACGAGCCATTGCCAACCATGATGGAAGAGGGGCAATATGGGTGGGGGATCTCGCGCAAGAGAGTATACCGGAGTGAGGGGTGGTGTGGTAGGAGGCACCCGAGTCGGCCACCCAGTCCATGGTGGTAGGCGGTGTCAACCCCAAGGTATTGAAGGACTGAGCAAGAGCCGCCTGGTCCCACTCGCCGGATCACGGAACCCACTCTAGAAGTGGTGGGTGCTGCACCGTCCAAACCTGAGGCGACACGTGCTGGGTTAGCCCGGTGAGCAAGGCCACATGTGGTGTGGACGACCAATGAGCCCCTCATGTGAACTGCCTAGGCCACATGGAAATGCGCCCCGACTATGGGTGGGAGAAGGATGACCAAGGCGCACTCATGGTGGCAGGAGTCGGTGTAGTGAAGGTAGGACCACGACCGGTGCCACCCCGCTACCTCCTGGCGACGACGGCTACCACCACCCCCACCCCGCCCCCCCCCCCCACTGGTGGATCCGGTGGGAGGAGCACCGAGAAGAGAAGGGGTCAGCGCCGACGGTGGGGTGGAGGTAGGCCTGTTGGAGCCGAAGGCGGCGAGAGCAGTAGCGGTGGCAGGCATGGGAGCAAGACCCTGGGTACGCTCCTCGAGGACAAGGTCATCCGAGACCTCGAGGAAGGACGGGAATGGCACTGTCCTCGTGATCCACATTTGGAGGTGGGCGTAAGCGTCGCTGAGGCCGTGGAGGATGTTGAGGACAAGGGTGCGCTCCGCAACATGCTCTCCAAGGTCTCGAAGGGAGTCTGCCATCCTCTTCATGCGACGACAGTACTCTGAGATAGAGAGATCCCCATGGACGAAGGTGTGAAAATCAGTGTCCAACTAAAGAGCACGGGCCTCGCGGTTCCCAAGGAATTGTCCCTCGATCGCGATCCAGGCCTATCAGGCGGTGCCACCAAGCTCCCGCACGATTTCTTGCAGCTCGAGGGTGATCCAAGATAGCACCACGCTGTCCATGCGTCGCCATGCCGACCCTCGGGAGACCACTGGAGTGTCGACGAGGATGTGGTCGTCCATGGCGTAGCGTTGGAGCGTGAGGAGCACTAGATCTTGCCAACGCGCGTAGGAGGGCGAGGAGGGGTCGAGCGTGACTTGTACGAGCGACCGGATGTTCTAGACACCGGCTGCCTAGGCGTGGAGCTACGCGACAATTGGATCTGCGGCGGCAAGGGCTAGGGGATCGGTGAGGTGGTCGCAGGAGAGAGGACCACCCCCGAGATAGCGCTCGGCCTCAGCAACATGCTGGGCCAACGCATCGGTGGCCTGGCAGGCACTCTCCCAAGCAAGAGAGGCCGCCCGCTCGTGCTCCCGAGCAGCGGCGGCGGTCTTGGCAGTGGCGAGGGCGGCATCGGCGGCAACCATATCGGTGGAACCGAAGGTGGTGAAGATCGGCGCGGTGGCGGGCTAGATGGCCGAGGCGGCGGGGAGTCCGGCGGTGACACCCGGAGCCAGAACACGAGCGACGGCGACCGGCTAACCCGCGACATCGTAAGCCATAGGAACGGTGACCAACAGGGGTGTCATGGTGGCGAGGGCGGTCTGCAGGGGAGGCGTGGCCGCGGAGCTGGCTAGTAGTGGCGGTGCCGGGGTAGGGCCGGCCAGTAGGGGCGGTGCGGTGGCGGTCGGCCAGCCCGCAATAGCCAAGTCGTGGCCAGATCTAGCCATGGCGGTCCCATATCTGGCTGCGGGGAGAGGGTAGCTGCTAGCTACGGTGGCTCAGAGATGAAGACAGACTACGGCAGCCCAACAGAGAAGAGTGAGGAGGACGACGACGAGAACGTGAAGATCGGAGTGGCGGCGGCGGCCAGCCCGCCCAAGGCTGAGCCCAGATTCGGCCGCTACAGAGGACGCACTAGATCCGGTTGCTGCGACGTCGGATCTAGCCGTGACAACAGCCTATCGGCTACCCTAGCGATGGGGAGAGGGAGGGGAGAGAGAGGAGGAGGGCAGCGCCGCCGAAGCGGGCTGCTCGCCGGCCATGGTGGCGGCGGCCTACAAGGGAGGTAGAGAGGAGAGGGGGAGGAGAGAGCCCTAGGGCTCTGATACCATGAAAGGCTAGACAGAATCTGGATTCCTCGCACAACCTTAGAAGGGTAGGTGGATAATAAACAGTAGCCTACAAAGCCATACATGGGCCAAACACACACACATTCTAACAGCGTGGATACTGATACCATGTTGTCAAGAGCCTCGGTCCCTAGGACGGGATGCTCTTGGCTGCGGAGCTCGTAGCCAGCGTAGGGCGCCCCTTGCCGCGCTATCGTGCAGAATGGAGGGAGACTAGGAAGAAACAGAGGGAGATTAGAACTTCTTATTGCTTGCCTTTGCCTTAAGGGTTTTCATCTTTATCATGAAAATACTAATAAAGGAAATCCAATATACAAGTACCAATTATAAACTTAAACAAATATAGCAGCTAATCTCTTAGGGGCTGGCCGGACCTGCCACCCCAGGCCTTGCGCCCTCCTTGGGCTTGGCCCAACACTGGTAGTGCCGACCCCATATGACAGGCGTTGGTGGAGAGAAGGGGGTTGAAGAAAGGGTGGGAAAACAGAGAGCTGGATCAAGGGAAACAGAGCAAAAACGCTGGATATAAGGGACAACAGGAAAAAACCTAGGCACCACCTAGGGGGCTCTAGGTGCTAGGCGTCGGGTCAACACTTGACTTGTGCGTAGCACCTACTTAAACATGTGTACAAATATATATGCAAACTATTTTATTGGACATTGAACTACAATCCAGCTCGGAACAACCTCAACAAAAATTCTCCATTTAGGCTTTTGGGGTAGAAAGTCTAGACACCACCCATTATGAAATTCTAAAAGTTTGATTAATAAAGAGACAAGTCATAACATCCTTTTTTACCAAGGAGGCACCTGTGGCTTGGTCGATCCACTATTTTAGGATTTTGACCAAAAAGATTGATTATTAGAGCAACTCCAACAATAGCCCTCAAATCAGAGCTCTTACTTTTGATTTGATGGCTCCCCCTATTTTTGAGAGGCTTGTTTTCTGTGTTACACTCCAGTAGTGGCTCTCAAAATAGAGCCCATATTTTCAATTTTCACCATTTCTTCACACATTATACACATGTATTTGATAAAATCATAGTACATAATAAATTATTTATTATTTAATAATAAATGACTATATTTAAGTATTCAAAATTTTAAATGCAAATACAAATATTTAAATTTAAATAGAGGAACATAATCATCTATCATATTAAACAATAGAAACAAAATCATCTATCATTTTGAAATATTCAATTTTTTAATTCAAATAAAAATATTCAAATTTAAATATAGCAACATAATCATCTATCATATTAAACAATAGGAACATAATCATCTATCATATTTGAATATTCAAATTTTAATATTCAAATTTTTAAATTCAAATATTCAAATTTAAATATAGCAACATAATCATATATCGTATTAAACAATAGGAACATAATCATCTATCATATTTGAATATTCAAAATTTTAAATGTAAATACAAATATTGAAATTTAAATATAGGTACATAATCATCTATCGTATTAAACAATAGAAACATAATCATCTATCATATTTAAATATTCAAATTTTTAAATCCAAATATAAATATTCAAATTTAAATACATGAACAAAATCATCTATTGTATTAAACAATAGGAACATAATCATCTATCATATTTAAACATTCAAAATTTTAAATACAAATACAAATATTCAAATTTAAATATAGAAACATAACCATCTAAACAACAGGAACATAATTCTCTATCATATTTAAATATTCAAATATTTAAATGTAAATACAAATATTCAAATTTAAACAAGCAGGAAGCGTGTGCGCCCACGTGGCGCAGATGAGAGCTGAGATAGGAGGCCCCTAGGGATGAGGGCTTGGTGGCCTATTTTGAGAGCCGAGTAGGGATGAGGGCTTGGTGACCTATTTTGAGAGCCGAGTAGGGGCTCTGTTGGATCTCGATTTTTCTCGTGGGCTCTCAAAAATGAGTTTGAGGATTCAAATAAGGGCCCTGTTTGAGTTGCTCTTAGGATTGAATGTGTTCTATTCAACAGTAAATTGTCAATTCTAATATTTTTGTTATTTCATTTTCAAGGTTCGCCTTATCAAGGAGCTCTATGGGAACCAAATTGGAGAACTGTTTCACAGTCTTTCTTACAATTTGATAGAGTTTGTCATGGAAGATTTTGAATGGTAAGGATAACTATACTATTTCTAGTTTTCTTTTACCTTTGCACATACTAAGGTATAACTGATGCTCTTCCCTGTGTTTGTTATCTTGCACCATTTGGTCATACATACCTCCTCCTGACCTTAAGCATGCAATATAGTCTTGTATTAGTCAGGTCTTCTTAATTAATTGCCCCTCGCTTTATAAACTGCACTTCATCCCTCTTCAAGAGACTGAAAATTTTCCCTCGTTGCCACTTGAGAGCAGCAAAATTACAGTCAGTATCCGATATTCAGATCTATTGTTCACCCTACCAAGTCAGGCCAGGGTCTTGGCTTGGCCACTTCGCTCTTCCAGGAGAATATCCGTAACAGAGTGCCGAGCTAGCAGTGCAGCAGCTTCTCAACCTGTACCATTCCGCCTTCCCTATGCCGAGGAAGCACTGAAGACCTTGAGTTTGCCAGAAGGTTCCTCCAATCTTGCATTTTACCTTTCCTCTCTCGTGTAGCAGATGATTCTGTGTTGAAATTACTGTGATCTGTATTCTCACCCTCAATTTTGAAATTCAGCATTTGCGGAGATTGTGCTGAGCCTACCCCGTGCTCTGAAGCAGATAATGTCTTCTCAGGAAAGTGAATGATGTATCTGGAGTTTGATAACGAGACTCCGAATCTTTTGGTACTATATGCAGAACATTTACCTCACTGACGTTGATACAAACTATTTGGCACTATTGTTCGGAGTATTGTAGTGTAGTTGCTTACTGTTTGGAAAGGAGATTTCTGCAAAACTAGTAAAGCACAAGAAGCACTTGTTCAGCAAGTTAGGATATATCACTATCCTTTAGGACCCCGCCATGTATGTAATAGCCATTTTAAAAGGATTAATTGGATCTAATTTGCTAGTTTGTTGAAATGCTATTACAATTCATATATTTCGAACCAATCGAACCATGCTATTACAATTTTAATTTTGCTAGTTTGTAAAAATGCTAATATAATTCATATATTTTAAATTATGCTATTATAATTTTAGGGATTTTTCGAAATATGCTATTTTGTACAGCTCGCTTGACATTGACCTGACTTGTAGAGGTTGTAGAGGTATGTATTTATGTACTAGTAAGGTGCTTGTGTGTTACAATAGATTTATATTTTTAATGTCAAATCTATTTAGAGCATGGCTTCGATTCTCATCGTGAACACAGAAGAAAGCCTGGCCCTTACCACCGGCTTCCCTAGCGGCCTCCAGCCGCTAACCTTGTTTCTCGAACCTTGTGGATTTTTGGGGGAAAATTTTTGCGAGGAATGAGCAATGTTCAAGACTTCGGAGCGAGGATGCTTTTGTCCTCGTCGCCTGTCATGCTGATTGTTGAAGTGGGGTCCTTGTGAAGGAGTTGAAGTTTTCACTTCAAGTTTAACTTCCTGGATGGTTGGCCAAGATGAAGCCATCCTTCGGAGCCATCCTTCCTCTGACCTAGCATATTCCTCAAAATAAGCCATTAATTTTGCTACTGAGGATATATGCTTCCGGTGAAGCTTGTCGAGGAGGCCCGCATTTGTAACTCCTTTCCGAGCTGCATCAACCACAGATGATGCAGACAACCCTCTTATTTGCGACTTTGTATGAGCGAAGCGCTTAAAAAAACTGCCTTAAAGTTTCTCCAGGTTGCTGCTTCACCTAAAAAAGACTTCCAGTAGACATAGGGGGCACAAATGTATCTTGGAAGTTGCTTATGAACTTTTTCCTTAGTTGTTCCCAAGACTTAATTGATCCTGGTTTCAAAGACCAGAACCAACGAAAAGCGACTCCTTCGAGCGCAAGGGGAAGCATTTTGCCATTGTATCTCGAACCCCTCCACTAGCTTCGATTGCTAAGGCATATGAACGAGAAAACTCTTTTCTTCGGAGAACTTGGGGTCGAAGCGCACTTTTTGCAAGTTGGGGTGCAATGGAGATTCATTATCAAAAGAAGCATTCTCAGGGGCTTCGGGATAAAATGCGAGATCATCATCTTGAGGCACCTCCGGAATGACAGGGGTAGCTTGGGGACGAAGCCTGTCTACAGCTTCCTGCCTCCACCTCGTCACTTCAGCTTGAAGATTGGCCATCTGGGTCGTCACATCATCAAGGTGGTCTTCATTTCATCCGGAAGGAGCTTCCGGGTCTTGAGAACTGAACAAGTCAGTTCAGAGTACAATCGGAGCTACAGGAGAGACTTCGTCAGTTTGAAGCATAGACGGAGTCCCTAGAGAGGCTTCGTATGTTCGAGGAAGAGTATTCATTTCAGGAGTCTGAGGTGGGGGAACTACAGAAGATCCTCCGACCTCAACAGTATTTGAAGATCTCCAAAGGTCCGAGAGGACCTCCGAAGGGGACTAGCGCCTAGGCTCCATTTAGGAGGCATGGCTCTAGATAGAAATTGGTAGAGAACGAAGTTTTCGTACTAGGTTCCCCATGTGGCGGCTAGCACAGGAGCTCAAAAATGGCTGCTCAAAGTGTTGCTGTTGTCTAGATAGCCTCCACTATTTATAGGCACTATTTATCCCTGTGAATAGACTACTTTACCCCTAGGGTTTACACTGTTTTTGTCTCATTAGAACATGGGGTACAGTTGATAGTCTACTTTATTTGGAGGCTTCCTTTGTCAGCTTAGCAGAGGAGACAACATCAGCTTTTGTAGAGTAGACATGGTCAACCTTTGCAGTCTTGGATTCTTTTGAAGCCCCCCTTCGCACGCGAGGGGTGCGGTAGCTTCGGTGAGAAGCCTTGAGCCAGACGACCTTCGCTTCACCGAAGTCAGCTTTCGATACAGTGACGGTTTTGAGCCGAAGCCGTCAAAGCCCTTGGGCCTTCGCGCCATCAACTCCGGAGTGGACCACCATGGCTTCGCAGCTACTCCCAGCTCGAACTCCGTCAGCCCGTGTACCGAAGCCATGCATGGCCGAAGTACCTCAAGTCAGCCACACTCCGAAGCCCCACCTTCGAAGTACCACCCTTCGAAGTCCCTCCCTCGTCCAAGGCCTCCGCATGAAGCATTCCATGAGCACTTCGTCGCAGTGTCTCTCCCCGAGCACACTCCTCGACGAACCTCACCCGGACCATGCCTTCGATGCACCTTGACTTCTGAGACCTTCGTCGGGTATACCTTTGAGTGCCTCCCTCCGAAGCACACTTCGAATGCCTTGCCTCATTACCGAGGACTTTGTCCACCATACTTCCGAAGTCACTCCATTCAGAGTACCATTCAAAGTGCCTCGCCTCCGAGGACTTCGTCTCGGGGTACCTTCACCCGGAGCCACGCTCCGCACTCTTTGCCTCCGCCTGGCGCACCTTGACCCGAGGACCGACCTCGACCCCTCACAGCCTTCGTGACCGAGCTCCCCGCTCGCCCGACATCAAGCCTCCCGCTTGACCCAGGTCCACTTGCTGTGAACCATCTGTCGCCTCTGAAGTCACCCACGCACCACAAACAAACAAACAAGTGTATCCAGTTCCCCGAAGACCTCTCCGGGTAAACAACATTTGGCACACACTCCGGTGTATCGCCCAAAGTACAGGAACCTTCGGTACAACCAAGTCATTGTGTACTGTCGGACCCCTCCGACAAGCACACTCCGCTGCAACAGCTGCAACAACAAGACCCACCGAACCCTTCGGTGAAACAACCTCCGAACCCTTTCGGAGGGACCCCTTCAAATTAGAGGATAAAATCTGTCAATCACTCATCACAGACTTCGAAACCAAACCTTGGTTTCTCAAACCCGAAGGTCTAGTTTCCTTTAGGGCTCCGCTTATTGTAAAAACTTATCTCTTCTTCTCTTTTGAATGAAAAGACTTGTTTGGAAATGTTTTTAGGCTTCTCACTCTTTTTTAGATGAGCTCGAAGTATTAGAGTTTAGCGACGAACTCCTCCTACAATGGGCCACCTTCGAAGCCTTAAAGCCTCATAGGCGTTCTCGATTTTCAATTCCTCAGGGAAGTTCTGGAGAGGTTATACCCGATATATATAAAGAAGTGTTAAATTATATTAAAAAGTAGGAAAAAGAAGTTAATATAGAAACTTCATCTTTAGAGGACGTTGAATGGTCCAAAGAAGAAAATGTTGGTGAAGAGCAAGCGGAAAAAAACCCGAATGACTTCGAAGCTGGGAGAGAAGCCCCGAACGACTTCGGACCTGGGACGAACTTCAACAAGAACAAAAAGACTTCGGGCTTTGAAAGAAGGGAAAAGAGTTAAGCGCAAAGTTTTAAAGACTCCAGGCTCCGGGACAAGTCATCTTCGAAGTCGGCCTAATTCCGAAAGCAGTTCCGGTTCCGGGCTTTGAAAGAAGGGAAAAGAGTTAAGCGCAAAGTTTTAAAGACTCCAGGCTCCGGGACAAGTCGTCTTCGAAGTCGGGCTAATTCCGAAAGCAGTTCCGGGGATCGAAGGGGTCTTCGCTTCCTCCTTGGCTTAGACACAGATTTTTCATGATGTAATGTAATATGTTTAAATAATATAAACTAGAAAGTTTCAAAATTGTCTCACTATTCTCAGCCCCTCTTTGGGGGTAAGCACCTCCGAAATTTGATCGAGGGTGGTTACGCACAACGAAGATAACGCTAGTTAGTAGTACAATTTTGGAGGCTCGGAGCCCCTTATTATATTAAAAAGGAATTAAGGACTGAAAGTCCAAAAATGGTCACTAAGGACCTCGAAAATATCTTCGACTCTATTAATTTGGAGTCTGAGAATTGGTAACTTAGTACTCTTTTTCGAATGTGGTCACTTCAGACTCTTTTTCGGATGTATTAGAATCCGATTATAATGGTCACTTTGGACTCTTTTTACATACGTTTTCAAGTTAATTTCTCGGAGTCTGTATTATGTGGTCTCCTTGGACTCTTTTTACGGATGCTATCAAACCGGTGGTTCGGAATCCGCTTTTTGTGGTCTCCTTGGACTCTTTTTACGGATGCTTTCAAGCCGGTGGCTTGGAATCCGTACCATTTGGTCTCTTTGGACTCTTTTTACGGATGCTTTCAAGCCGATGGCTTGGAATATGTTTTTTGTGACTTTCCAACCTCGTCAGAAGCTTTGAACCAATGGTTCGAAGTCCGTAAAATTGGTTCAAATGAATGACACTTTCCTTCGCAATCAACTCCGTTATCTTAGTGCGTCCACTAGAAGTAGGAAATATTTGAGAAGTAGGCATTATCCGAACCATGAGCTTTATTTATTCAGAAAGTGTTTACAAATGATTACAATGAGCCCCTATGCAAAATATCGCTTAAGGTGCTCCGCATGTCAGGCATGCTTTAATTTCTCACCTTCTAAATTAGCTAATTTAAAAGACCCAGGGCGTCCTGAACGAAGGATGATATATTGACCTTCAAATTTATTTCCTAACTTCCCTTGTGCTATAATGATTCGTAAAACCAAATGACTTGGTTTAAGTTCATTAAGTTTAATCTTCGGACCATACCAAGTCTTCGTCTGATGTTGATACTTCGTCAGATTTGCAACAGCTCGAAGCCTTGTTTCTTCCGTTAAGTCTAGCGAAGCTTGTCTTTCATCTTCTTTTTCAGGTTCGATGGTGTGAACAAATCCTCCTTTAAGCTCCGTCGGTGTCATGGCTTCATCTTCGAATAGTAATTTGAAAGAGGTAAAGCTTGTGGACCTAGCTTGAGTGATTTGAATGGACCATAAAATATTCGGGAGCTCTTCGGTCAATAACCCTTTTGTTAATCCTACTATCCTTCGATTTAAGCCCGATGTTACCATTAGCTCGCTCGATGGCTCCGATAGATTGAGGATGACAGAAAGCTGCAAAACACATTTCTATGTCAAGACTTTCACAGAATTCTCTGAAGGGTTCGACATCAAATTGAGTGCCATTATCAATTATCAACTGTCGAGGTACTTCGAACCTGCATATAATATTTTGCTATAAATTTTTTTATACATTCTTGGAAGTGATAGTTGTGAGGGGTTCTGCTTTGACCCACTTGGAAAAATATTCAATTGCTACCACTGCAAATTTTAAACTTCCTTTTACCATTGGAAAGGGGCTAATGAGATCCATACCGCATCTGGCTATGGGCCAAACTGGAGCAATAACTTGAAGAGGTGTTGACGGATGATGACTTCGTCTTCCCATCCATTGACAACCTTGGTAAGTGCGGACCAAGGACTCCACATCTGCTACTATTGTAGGCCAATAAAGCCCCTGGTGAAGTGTTTTCCCTGCCAAGGCTCGAGGGACAAGATGACTACCACAAAGGCCTTCATGGATTTCTCGGAGTATATCTTGGCCCTCAGCTTGAGAAATACATCGGAGTAGGGGAGAACATACTCCGGCCTTTTAAAGAATACCATTGATAATATGATAATTCCGGACTCTCAATTGCAATCTTGAAAGCTTCGGGCCTTCGGGTAAATTAGCTTCGCCTTGCAATAATTCCATAATTGAACTCCGCGCTGTCGGTGTTCGGTATGCAAAGGACCTTCGCAGGAGGGAGTTGGGGCACCGAAAGAGAAGTAAGCTCTTCATAAAAAGCCCCTTCCGAAATATCTATGGATCCGGCTGCAGCTTTTGCTAGGATATCAGCTTGTGCATTGTCAGCTCTTTGTATGCTTCGGACATAAATCCCTTTAAATGCTGCTTCGATCTTACAGATTTCTTCTAGATATTTAGAAAGTTGTGGCCAGGCTCGAAAACTTTTATCAACGTGCCCTGCTACAATTTGGGCATATGTTTTTATAACAACTCTTGTAGAACCAAGGGCACGTGCCTTGCGAAGACCTAGCAAAATTCCTTCGTACTCCGCAATATTATTGGTGGACTTAAAGTTGAGCCTTGCGGAATGCATTGCTTTTTGTCCCGAAGGTGAAATTATCACTGCTCCGACACCTACTCCGGATGCTTGAAAGGCTCCATCGGAGTATATGGTCCATATTCCTTCACTTGATTTTTCTGGAGCCCATACTGCAGATGGACTCCATTCTGCTACAAAATCAACCACCACTTGTGACTTGATTGTTGTCCTTGCTACAAAGGAGATGCCGAAGGGTGCTAGCTCGACGACCCATTTTCCAATTCTCCCTGTAGAATCTTTGCTTCGAAGCATATCTCCCAGAGGATAAGAAGTTGGTACAATTACATTATGTGCTAAAAAATAATGTCGCAGTTTCCTTGAAGCCATCACTAGAGCATAAGTGGAATTTTCCAATTTGGAGTATCTAGTTTTTACTCCGGATAAAGCTTCTGATACAAAATATACTAGGATTTTGTACCAACTTCCCATTGAAATCCACTTCTCGAACAAGGACCGCACTAACAACGGAGCTCGTAGCTGCAAGATAAAGAAAAAGGGTTTCATTTGCCATGGGCACCGTGAGTGTTGCAAGGTTGCTGAGATAATCTTTAATATCATCAAAACTCTTTTGGCACTCTGGTGTCCATGCAAAATCTTCGGACCCTTTCAAGGCTTTGAATATTGGTAGGCTTCGCTCTACGAACCTTGCTAGAAATCTGCTAAGTGTTGCGAGGCGTCCAGTAAACTTCTGAACTTGCTTCAAATTTTTTGGCGGAGCCATTCTTTGTAGTGCAGTTATTTGAGTTGATATAACTTTGATTCCCCTGCTCGAAACTAAATACCCTAACAGTTTCCCAACTTGAGCCCCGAAGATACATTTTTGAACTCCACATGCTCGGAGGCTCTTAAATGTTTCTACTAAGTCTAGACTATGCCGGTGCTTTAAAGCATTTTTTATTACAATATTATCCATATAGGCTTCGACATTATGGCCTATTTGGTGACCTAGAGATTTAGCAATTAACCTTGAAAAAGTTGCTCCGGCATTTCTCAAGCCGAAGGGCATTCTTACATAGCAAAAGACTCCAGAAGGAGTTACAAAACTCGTCTTGATTTCATCTTTGCGTTTTAACTATATTTGATGATATCCGGAATACACGTCGAGGAAACTCAATAGCTCCGAATCAGCAGTGGAGTCAACTAATTGATCAATGCTGGGCATGGGGTAGGGGTCACGTGGGCATGCTTTATTCAAGGATGTAAAATCAATGCACATGCACCATTTTCCGGAGGCTTTTTTCTTGACGAAGACTGGGTTGGATAACCACTCCATATGAGCCACTTCTCTAATAATCCCAGCCTTCAACAATTTGTCAACTTTTGCCTTAGCAAGGCTTGCCCTCTCTGCTGATAATTTACGGAGCCCCTGCTGAACAGGTCGAACCCTCAGGTTCACAAGTAAACTATGCTCAATGATATTTCGGTTAACTCCCGTAATGTCTTCATCAGACCAAACAAAGACATACAAATTCTCTTTAACTACTTCCTCCAGTGAAGTAGCAATTTCTGGAGGTAATTCCATGCCAAACTAGAAGGGATAGTCTTTACCGTCCTTTACAATAATCTTCGTTATAATTTCTCCTTCAGGGCTTTGCCTTGGAAAGGATATCTTCAAAGATTCACTTGATATAGGGATATCCTCCGAATGGTTTTGCACATTATTCACTTGTCTAGGATAAATAGGTGAACCATGGTCGTATTCTGCCCTTCGTTCTATATCTTGATCACCGAAGACAGTAAGCACTCTTGCTTGCGTGGTCATCTTAAGGCATAGATAATTATGGTGCGCCACGGCTCCGAATTGATTTAACATGTCCCTTCCGAAGATGACATTATAAGCGTAGGGGGCATCAACAACGTTGAAAATCACTTCCTCCGTTCTTGCTAAGAGCCCCTCTCCGAAGGCAACATCGAGACCTATTTGGCCGAGGGCATCAAGAGGAGGTCCTGCGAAGCTTTGAAGTGGATGAGCTGCTGGGAGGAGATGTCTCCGCGGGATGCAAAGCTGGTCGAAGGCCTGAACAAAGATAATATCCGCAGAACTTCCGCCATCAACCAATACTCTCTGAACTTTTGTTCCTGCAATATCAGTAGTGATAACAAGAAGGTCCGCATGAGGGAATTTTATACCCGCTGCATTAGCTAGAGAGAAGGATATAGGCACGTGGGACCACTCGGGCATTTCAGCTACCGACGAAGAGGTCCCGATATGCCCTACTTCATGAACATACTCTCTCCGTTGCCTTTTTGACATGCTGCCCAGGGTTCCTCCTCCGGAGATGGGAAGAACCACTCTTTTGCCTCGGTCTTGAGTATCTTATTACTTCGGAGGTGGCATAACACTGGCCACCGAAGATTGCCTTGGCGGTTCGAAGCTGTCTACACGTACAACAACCTGCTCCGGCTCCGGACGTGCCTTGAGAGGGTCTCGGTCAGTAGTGCCTCGACCAGAGCTCTTTTCGAGGTACTCGCTTCTCAGGGCTAGTATAGACTTACATGCATCGGTAGCATGGCTTCGGTTCTCACCGTGAACACAGCAGAAGAAGGCCCGACCCTTGTCAGCCGGCTTCCTTGGCGGCTTCTAGCCGCTGACCTTGTTTCCCGAAGCTCATGGATTTTTGGAGGAAAATTTTTGCGAAGAGGGAGCAATGTTCAAGACTTCGGAACGAGGATGCTTTTGTCCTCGTCGCCTATCATGCTGATTGTCGAAGTGGGGCCCTTGTGAAGGAGTTGAAGTTTTCACTTCAAGTTTAACTTCCTGGATGGTTGGCAAAGACGAAGCCGTCCTTCGGAGCCATCCTTCCTCCAACCTAGCATATTCCTCAAAATAAGCCATTAATTGTGCTACTGAGGATATATGCTTCCGGTGAAGCTTGTCGAGGAGGCCTGCATTTATAACTCCTTCTAGAGCTACATAAACCATAGATGATGCATACAACCCTTTTATTTGCGATTTCATATGAGCGAAGCGCTTAAAAAACTGCCTCAGTTTCTCCAGGTTGCTGCTTCACCTGAAAAAGACTTCCAGTAGACATAGGGGCACAAATGTACCTTGGAAGTTGCTTATGAACTTTTTCCTTAGCTATTCCCAAGACTTAATTGATCCTGGTTTCAAAGACCAGAACCAACACAAAGCGACTCCTTCGAGCGCAAGGGGGAAACATTTTGCCATTGTATCTCGAACCCCTCTGCTGGCTTAGATTGCTAAGGTGTATGAACGAGAAAACTCTCCTGGATCTTCTTCCCCGGAGTACTTACAGAGCTTCGAAGTCTCGAACTTGGGGTCGAAGCGCACCTTTTGCAAGTCGGGGTGCAGCAGAGGTTCATTATCAAAAGAAGCATTCTCAGAGGCTTCGGGATAAAATGCGAGATCATCATCTCGAGGCACCTACGGAATGATAGGGGTAGCTTGGGGACGAAGCCTGTCTACAGCTTCCTGCCTCCACCTCGTCACTTTAGCTTGAAGATTGGCCATCTGGGTTTCCACATCATCAAGTCGGTCTTCATTTCTTCTGGAAGAAGCTTCTGGGTCTTGAGAACTGAACAAGTCACTTCGGAGTATAATCGGAGCTACAGGAGAGGCTTCGTCAGTTCGAAGCATAGACAGAGTCCCTTGAGGGGCTTTGTATGTTCGAGGAAGAGTATTTATTTCGGGAGTCTGAGGTGGGGGAACTACAGAAGATCCTCCGACCTCAACAGTATTCGAAGATCTCACTCCAGAGGTCCGAGAGGACCTCGAAAGGGACTAGCGCCTAGGCTCCGTTTAGGAGGTATGGCTCTAGAAAGAAATTGGTAGAGAACGAAGTTTTCGTACTAGGTTCCCCATGAACAGCGCCAATCACCTTGAATAAAATTTCCAAATTGTAATTGGCATTCAGAAATCAGAAATCATGTGAGCGGCCAATCACGAAAAATAAAAAAGCAAGTTGCAAATTGCGATCCACAAGCGGGAAGGCCGAATCACCGATCCTACTTCTACCCACACTCTACCGCTCTACCGTATATTGTAGCCCGTCTATCATATGCCAGTACGTGACTACGGTAGTATGGTCTGTCGTCTATGTCGATTATGATTTTTGAGGCCAGCTAAGCGTGTATATATGTGCTACACTGTCACCTGCTATTCTACCGTCGACCATCGTGCGCTGTTGTGTTGGGTGATCTACATCAACGCTGTGCACGCATGTCTCAGCCTCTTAGGTCAGGTCTATAGTCATTAGTCTGAATGCATTAAGTTAATCATTTAACTATTTAAGTACTAATTAGTGATTACTTGATTAGATAAGATTTCGAATAAGTTAGTTGAATGAGATTGGTATTAACATTATTATCAATAACTTCGTATTAAGTAATGTTAAATTTTTTTGAGGTATTTTAATATACACTTATTATTCTATATCAATATTATTTTTAAATATATTTTAATCGTATATCAGAAAAGAGAAAAGAAGGCTCAAAAAATTTATTCGCTTCAACTCCCAAACGTGCCCCTTCGGCCCTTGACCAAAGTCCTCCAT
Source organism: Zizania palustris (assembly GCA_019279435.1). NCBI lineage: Eukaryota > Viridiplantae > Streptophyta > Magnoliopsida > Poales > Poaceae > Zizania > Zizania palustris. Next base: position 24,469,971 of record JAAALK010000085.1, on the reverse strand, counting down.
TGTCAGTGCTCGTGCGGTGCTAGTAGGTAGCTGTTTTCTTTTCCCTTTCTCTTCCTCTCTCCCCGCAGGTGCTAGTGTGTTTTTGCTCCGATTTTTCTGGCCAATAACCAGCAGGTGTTTAATGTCGAGATGCAAAGAGCTGCCGCGCGCGTAGGTGAGCTCCACGAGAGCTGCCTTGTGCTTCTGCTGCTCGGCGGTGTGTTCCAGACTTCCGGCGCATCCTTCCAGAGTTCCAGGCACCGGCCTGGCTCCAAGTCTCGCCGTCGTCGGCGAGGTACGCGGATAGCCAAAGCAGCAGCAAGCTCAAGAAATCCTACTCACCGTCCCTCCATTACCGCATCGCCACAAGGGAAGCGGCCGGTAGCGCCGTTCGCCTGCCGCTGCCGGGCTGCCGGCGCCATTTTGATAAGATGCGGAGGTAAAACGTTACGCAAATACTACATGCGATGCAGATGGTCTGTCATCGAGCGAGCTGTTTTCTGAAATTGTAAAGAGACGATTTGAAATATACAAGGATAAATCTACACAATCCTTTCATATATTACTAATTAATTACTTAATTTCTTAATCTAATAAATCAACTCTAACTTTTTAAATACCGTTTCCTTGACTTCTAAGGTGGTTTTACAAACTGATTTTGCTCCGGTAATATGCCACATTAGATAAGATTATTTTTTCTTATTCTCCCTCTTCTCCTCATCCCCATCTTCCTGATTTTAACACCACTCATGAATCCTTCCCCCTCGTGAAAGAAATTAGAAGAAAAAATTATGTTGGTCAGTGTGAGATGGCTGGTTAGTGCCTAGCTAACACGTTACTGCTCCTACTATTTTTGATGAATTTCACACTATATTTGAAAAGAAGGTTGCTATGAATTAGTTTTTCTTTGCTATTCGTCTAGCCGAAGTGAGAAAAAGGGAGGGAGGAGGAGAAGACATCAGTGAACGAGAACCAAATCAAGTCTATCTACTAGAAAATTTGTGTTCCGGTGGCTGGTTCTCTCATTCCTACGTTGCCGCCATGAGTGAGGGTTCCCATCGCCGACATGTTTTTTTGTTCTGATGGCTGCCCGATTTTAGTTCTCGTCGCCGGCCTGTGCACGTCGGTCGTGTATTTTCTCAGTCTGGTCACACGCTTTCTCCTTGAGTCTCCCATCACCGCATGCTTCTCCACCCTGCCAGCGAGCGTGTTCCACACGACCACACCTTGATACATGCTTGGTAAGTGTGCTCATGGTCGAGTAGGGCACTCGTGTGGCGCGCCATCTGATGTGCATCACCACTCAGCAAAAGCCCAACGCCCCAAGTAGCTACTTATGGATCCAACAACCGTTTTTTCTCTAGCTCGTGGTGTCCGCTGGCTTGAATCAGCACCTAGCCCACGCCTCAGGGTTCTCCAACACATGGATCCTGGAGCCCAAGCCCGAGCGCAAAGACCATTGCCTGCATGATTCCCTGCCGCTGGATTTTCTTGGCTGCCCCTGTTTTGTCTCGGGTGTTGTGCCTGTTTGTTGGAACGACGGATCGAACCAACAGGTTTTCTTGGTGGATGAGAGTAATGGAATACTATGCGCAAATTGTATCCTTGGATCGTGTGTTTATTACACTGTAGTTGGGGGTATTTATAGGGTGGCCCGCCCTGAAGGGTCGGGTACCTCCAAAACCCCCAACCGCTACTCGGTCTGACATTGGTCAGCAGTACAGACGAGAATAGGTGTTACATAGTACAGACAAGAAGGTGCGATTCTGACAGCGTATCAACCGTATCGGGCGCTGCAAAGGCCACCCGACACGGCGCAGACGATCACGATCTTGTCCCCGTCCGGCCTTGACTGGGTCCTCCCCACGTACGGTTGCCCCCCGAAGCCTCTAGTCCGCTCGAAAGCTGGCCTCCGGCGTCCAGCTGGTCGCTTCCCCGGAAAGCCCCTCCGGCACGCCCTGGAGCCCCCAGAGGCCTAGGTACCTTCGACATAAGGCTTCGGGTCTTCCGGTCATAGCCTTCCCTCTGAACTGTACCATTCTTCACACTTCCCACTATCACCGAGATTATCTCCCCCAACAGTAGCCCCTCGCTTCTTTCCTTTCAAGAGCCCTGCACGAGAGAGGGTGGAAGCGCACATGATAATCCCGATAACTTTATAAGAAACCAACTTACGTAGAGATTCTGGATCTTGCTGCAGGACGGCCCCGTCCGATCGCTCCGAAGATGTTCCGGAGCCTCGAAACGTCTTAGTATCCGAAGGCCGAGAGCCGGTTCCGGGGTGCCTTCGTAGAGTTAATCGTTTCACGCCCCCGCGAAGGGAAGGGCTTTGACCGATCGCTCCTGGCGCCCATGCGGCTTTGACCGCTAGGCTCCAGTGCCCAAGGAGTCGGACTTAGCGCATTACTCAATACAACCGATGCGCTAAGCAAGCGGGCGGCGCGGGGGAGGCGGACCGTCGGAGTCGGACGTGGCCAGGGCGAGCCAGTAAGGTCTTAAATGCGGGTGCCGCACGGCCGGCGCACGCGTATCGAGCGACAAAAGGTGGACGGCGCGACGCTGAAGCGCCAGGGCCGCGATGGTCTTCACGCATAAATAGCCCCCTGACCCGACAACCAAGCTTTCCCCTGCCCACTTGCTTAATCTCTTAGCAACAGTCTTAACCGGACCCGTCCGCTTGCTCTTGAGTTCTTGCTCCCTCCTCGCGGTAGCCCCTTCTCTGCTTCCTTTTGCTATGGCGGAGAGGAGTGCTCCTGCCGCAGCGATGGACCCTCGCTTTCTGCAGCGCCAATTGGCAACGGCGGTGGCGGCGACTGCTTCC
>JAAALK010000085.1:23808344-23867071 GCA_019279435.1 Zizania palustris | reverse complement strand
TTTAGCAATTAATCTCGAAAATGTAGCCCCAACATTTCTTAAGCCAAAGGGCATTCTTACATAACAAAAGACTCCTGAAGGAGTTACGAAGCTTGTCTTGATTTCATCTCCACGCTTCAACCAAATTTGATGATAGCCGGAATACGCGTTGAGAAAGATTAATAACTCCGAACCAGCAGTGGAGTCGACCAACTGATCAATTCGGGGCATGGGGTAGGGGTCACAGGGGCATGCTTTATTCAAAGATGTAAAATCAATACACATGTGCCACTTCCCTGAAGATTTCTTCTTAACGAAGACTGGGTTGGCTAACCACTCCGTATGAGCCACTTCCCTAATAATCCAGCCTTCAGCAACTTTTCAACTTCGTCTTTAGCAAGGACGGCTCTCTCCGCGGACATCTTCCGGAGTCCTTGCCTAACCAGCCGAGCCTTCGGGTTTACAAGTAGACTGTGCTCAATAATGTCCCGACTGACTCCGGTGATGTCTTCATCAGACCAAGCAAAGACATCCGAATTTTCCTCAACTACTTTTTCTAAGGAGGCAGCAACTTCTGGAGGCAAGTCTTTACCAAATTGAAATGAATATTCCTTGCCATCTTTGACAATAACCTTCATTGCAATCTCTCCTTCAGGACTTGGTCTTGGGAAGGACCTTTTCGAGGATTCGCTAGGAGCAGAAAAATTCTCCGGATCATCGTGCACACTGTTCACCTGTCTCGGGTCAAGAGGAGGGCCATGACCATACTCTGCTCTTCGTGCGATGGCCTGATCTCCGAAAACGGTGAGCACTCCTGCTTGTGTGGGCATCTTCATACATAAGTAATTATGATGCGCCACAGCTCCGAATTGGTTTAACATGCCTCTTCCAAATATGACATTGTATGCGTATGGAGCATCTACAACATCGAATATCACTTCCTCCATCCTGGCTAGTAGCCCCTCTCCGAAAGTAACTTCCAGGACAATCTGGCCGAGGGCATCAAGAGGGGGTCTTGCAAATCTTTGCAAAGGACGGGCTGCTGGGAGAAGATGCTTTCTGGAGATGCAAAGTTGGTCAAAAGCTTGGACAAAAATAATATCCGCCGAACTCCCTCCGTCAATTAGCACTCTTCGAACCTCCGTTCTTTCTATGTCAGCAGTAATAACAAGTGGGTCTGCATGTGGAAATTTAACACCAGCTGCATCATCTGCAGAAAAGGATATTGGCACATGAGACCACTCGGGCATAGCAGCTGCAGACGAAGAAGTTCCAATATGGCCCACTTCTCTGACATATTCTCTTCTCTGCCTCTTGGACATACTTCCGAGAGTCCCTCCTCTGGAAATGGGGAGGACTACTCTTTTTCCTCGATCTTGTCCCGCTTCTTGCTTCGGAGGTGGCATAATATTGACCACCGGAGGGCGTCTTGCCGAATCGAAGTTCTCTATCTGCGCCACAGCCTGAACAGGCTCCAGACGCACTTCAGCTTGAACTCGGTCAGTAGTGCCTCGACCCGATGTTCTTTCCAGATATTCTCCTCTCAGAGAAAGTATAGTCTTGCAAGTATCAGTTGCATGGTGTCACGCCCCGATTTAATAAATCAGGACTTTTATTGAAATTCCAAAGAATATCAATAAACCAAGACGTTCATAAAGCGACCACGGACAATACGGCAATCATTCACGGTTCGTAGACCGCATTAATACAAAAGTGAATAAAGATGAAGAGAAACTAATAAAATAAGGGTCCTAGATGAACGCCTCCTTCCAGTCTCGCCTTGACTGGGTCGCTACTCCAGACCTTCATCCTCCTCGTAGTAGACTGGCTCTGATGGTGTAAGTCAACGGGGTGAGTACAGATGTACTCAGCAAGCCACCGAATGCAAGTATAAATGCAAGATAATAACAAGGGAGATAGTGGCTAGTTTAGCGGAAGCAGCATATTTGTAAAGCATTTAATGTGAGCAATTTATTTGTACGGAAAAGTAAACATGTGAATGCGTCATCATCATCTTCTAACTCGAGGAGTACGTTTTACCTCCCCGCACAACAGTCCTTACATGCCATGTACAACTCATCCATTCAAACAATTGTAAACTAACTGCGAGTAGTCACACAACCCGCCCTTGACCGTGGGCTCGGCTTTTCGAAAAGATTGATTTTACTCTGATCAGAGATGTACCACTGTACCCACAAGGCACGCACTCATCACCTACACCGAAGTGTAACGAGATGACCCATCACACGGGAACTCGTGCCAAAACCTTCCATATGGTCTTCCCCGACTCAGCAGCACCCTCTTATAGGTTTCGTACCGTGTCTCGCCATGTCGAGTTTCCACAATACCCCCTCTTGAGCCATCGTCGGTACAAGGCGCCCTGAGGGCTAGCCCCTTGCCCCCTCCACTATGGTGCCGTGAGACGGAGGATTCCACACTTCCAGTTAGGACTTACCCATTAGACTTGTGGTTGGTACGGAAGTGCTTTGCAACAGATCCCGCAGACCGGTCCTTATAGTGCCCCGGGTGCGACATACCAAAACCCGAGCTTGCACCCGGAACCCACCATACTTATAACATACCTAACTCCAACAGAGTCCAGAGACAAGAATAACGGGGTATTTCATATACCAGAATTCATCTGTTCTACGACTCATTCTTTATATCCTATAGCAGTTGTGCCGGTACATTGGGCACTAGCTAATATAATATTTGTAGAGTGACAAGGAGTTGAGGCTCAATAAGCATGGCTTGGGTTTGCACACAAGGACGGGGATCTAATAAATATAAGTGTAGGGCTTGATCTTTGACTAATGCAATTTTAACCTATGAGTTATAGCGATAATTTATTAAATCATGGGCTCAATAATGATCAACTGTGTCCACAAAGGTGGTCGATGACTTGCCTTGCTCAGCAAATGGGGATGGAGGAACCTCGGGGTAGAACTCCTGCTCCTTGACGAACTCGTAGTCTTCTCGATACGGAAAGTAAACAGTACATTCAATAAACAGATAAAATTCACCAAATATAAAACATACACAGTTGTAGGTTTTATTATGTGAAGTAATATTTAATATGTCAAGGTTTGGTACAAAACAGTAAAGTTTAATATTTTAGAATTTTTCCCAATTTATTTTCTGTATTATTAATTTTAACCCTAAGGGATTTTTATTCATTTATTTATTAATAATATTTTGGACAACAGAAACATACTGTTTTTATGGCATTAATGTGTAGAGAATAATATTCTGGTTCTAACAAAATTTGAATGGTGAAATTTGGAGTTAAAATGAGCAAGATATGAATTTTTGAAGTTTAAATCAATTTCTGGAATTTTATTTAAACAGAAAAACAGTCTCTGGTCCACGGTGAACCAGGTTCACCGTGAACCCGTGACTATGCGCGTGGACCCGAGCGATCTGGGCCGTTGGATCTGGATCCGGCGGCCAGATGCGAGGCGGGGGTTTTAAATGAAAATGAACGGCTGTGATTAAAACGTGGCGAACGGTTACACGTGGACGCCTGAGATCGCTCGGAGGTTTTAAGTGGCGATCGACGGTCGCGATCGCCCGATACCCCTTCGATCAGATCCGAGGGCTTGGATTAAATCCCGAAGGGATTTAATCGTAGCCCTCCGATCGTGATCGGACGGCCACGATCGCGTCCGGCACGGCACGACGTAAGGGGGCGCGTACCCCCTTCGTCTCCGGCGACGGCGGGTTCGGGTGCGACCATGGCGGCGGCGACGAGCGCCTACCGGCCTATCTAACGGCAAAAATGGAACGGGGAGGGGAGGGCGGTCATGACCGTACCTCTGGTGGCGACGGCGGCGAAGAACGGCGACCGGCGACGAGGGTAGACGGCGAAGAGGGTTCGGGAGCTCGACGGCGGTGGTGATCCGGCGGGTTCCAATGCCAACGGAGTGGTGGCCGGGGATGAGCGGTCGACGTCGGTCTCGTTGGTGGTGGTGGCTAAGGCGGAGGAGGCCGGAGGCGGCGGCGATTGCTCGCCGGAGGTGGAGCAGAACCGAAGTTCGAAAGGAGGGCGACGGCGCTCTGCTTTTGCTCGAGGAGGGCTCTGCTGGCGTGGGCTGAGAGCGGAGGTCGGAGGGGGTTTAAATAGGGGGTCGTCGGCGTGAAATGGGAAGGGGACCGGTGGAAATCCGAAAGGATTCCATCCTTGCGCCGGCGAGCTTCCATACTTACGGATAGGGTTCTATATTCATGAATCCGCGTCGGGTTTGGATGGAAAGGGGTCACCGGAGTTCGGCAAGTCGAGATCGGGCGTCGGTTTGGCAAGGGGGAGCTGGCGGCGGCGGATTTGGAAGGATGGGTCGCCGGCGATGGAAAGGGGGATCCCTTTCCTTCGGGGAAGACGATCCCGACAGGTGGCCCCCCACCTGTCGGCGGGCGAACGAAAAAGGGAAGGGCCGACAAGCGGGTCCCATCGGTCAGAGAAACAGAAACGGGTGCGGGTGGCTGTCAAGTGGGGCCGGGCGGGCGCGGGCGCGGGAGGAGAGAGGGGAGGCGAGCGCCGACAGGCGGGCCCCTCTTGTCAGCGAGAGGGCGGTGATGGGCTGGGCCAAAAAGGTCGCTGGAGGGAGTTTCAGGGTTTCGGCCCGTTTAGGATTAAAATTGATTTCTGATTTTAAATAATTCCAGAAAATCAAATATTTGATTAAGGGTTGAATCACTGTTGATAAAAATTTGTAAAAATTCCTAAAATTATATCTTGGTCTCTAGTTCATCTCATAAAATTTTCAAGTCCAGATTTTAAGTATTTCTCCCTGTTTGGCTTTATTTGGGTTCTTTTGGGATTTTTCCTTTAATAAGAAATTCAGAAATGATTTAAATAATATTTTCTTTTTATTTTATTCCTTTTTAATTTCTGGGGTGTTACAATCCTATCCCCCTTACAGAGAATCTCGTCCTCGAGATTCGAATTCATCCTCGAATAGCTCAGGATGCTGTGCCTTGAGTTCATCTTCTTTTTCCCATGTAGCTTCTTCTACCGGATGATTGCTCCACTGCACTTTGCAGAAGCGGATGACTCGACTCCTGGTGGTTCTTTCTTTGACTTCTAATATCTTGACCGGCTTTTCCACATAGGTCAGATCCTCTTGGACATCCAACTGCTGAAGATCCACTTGCTCCGTGGGGATGCGGAGACATTTCTTGAGTTGCGACACATGAAACACATCATGCACTCCAGCCAAAGAGGGCGGTAATTCCAACTGATAAGCCACTTCGCCTTGGCGTCGGACAACGGGAAATGGTCCAACATATCGAGGGGCCAACTTTCCTCTCATGTTAAACCGTTGAGTTCCACGGAGAGGTGTAACCCGAAGATAGACATGATCTCCTTCTTCAAAGGCTAGGTCTCGACGGCGATTGTCGGCGTAGCTCTTCTGTCGCGATTGGGCTGTCTTGAGTCGGTCTCTGATGATCCGTACCTTCTCTTCAGCTTCACGAAGAATGTCGGTTCCGAATACTTGGGATTCACCCGTTTGGTCCCAAAGTAGAGGCGTTCTGCACTTACGTCCATATAGGGCCTCAAAAGGAGACATCTGAAGACTGGCTTGATAGCTATTGTTGTATGAAAATTCTGCATATGGCAAGCTCTTGTCCCAAGTGGCTCCAAAATCCAAAACACATGCTCGAAGCATATCCTCTAGTATCTGATTTACCCTTTCTGTTTGTCCATCTGTCTGAGGATGGTAGGCGGTACTGAAATTCAATCTCGTGCCCATCTCCTCTTGGAGGTTCTTCCAAAAACGAGAGGTAAACTGACTTCCTCGGTCAGACACTATCTTCTTGGGCACTCCATGAAGACATACTATCCGGGCCATATATAGCTCTGCTAGCTTAGGGCCACTAAAGGTCGTCTTGACGGCTATGAAATGAGCTACTTTTGTAAGCCGATCAATGATCACCCATATAGAATCATACCCCAGTTGGGTCTTTGGTAATCCGGTGATGAAGTCCATCCCGATCTCTTCCCACTTCCATTCCGGCACTTTAAGTGGCTGCAACAATCCTGCAGGTCTCTGATGTTCAGCTTTTACTCTTCTGCAAGTGTCACATTCGGCGACGAACTGGGCAATCTCTCTTTTCATGCTAACCCACCAATATCGTTCCTTCAGATCTTGGTACATCTTGGTACTGCCGGGATGAATGGAGTACAACGTCTCATGGGCTTCCCTTAGGATAAGAGTCTTTATTTCAGGTTTATCCGGCACACATATCCGAGTTCCAAACCATATGGTGCCATTCTCGTCTTCTGAAAATCCGGGGGCTTTTCCTTGTCTCATGTTCTTCTTAATGGCAGCTATATCCGGGTCCTCTAACTGGGCTTCACGGATCTGCTCAAACAAGACAGGTTGGGTCTCCAAGGTGGCTAGATATGCTCTGGTGGTCAATCCAAGATTTAATTTTTCCATTTCCCTACATAACAAGGGTGCGTGTTCTTGAATCATCATGGCTGTGCAATATCCCTTGCGACTCAGGGCATCAGCTACCACATTTGCTTTTCCGGGGTGGTAGTGTATACCTAGGTCGTAGTCCTTAATCAATTCCAGCCATCGTCTTTGTCTCAAGTTCAGATCTGGCTGTGTGAAGATATACTTCAAGCTCTTGTGATCCGTAAAGATCTCACAGCGATTCCCAACCAAATAGTGCCTCCAAATCTTGAGAGCGTGCACTACGGCGGCTAATTCCAGATCATGGGTCGGATAATTTAACTCACGAGGTCTCAACTGACGGGAGACATAAGAGATAACTTTCCCATCTTGCATAAGAACACATCCCAATCCTTGGCGAGATGCGTCGCAATAGACATGGAAGTCTTTGCGGATATCTGGTAGGGTCAGTATAGGTGCGGATACCAAACGAGTCTTGAGGGTGCGGAAACTTTCCTCGCATTCAGGAGTCCATTCGAACTTCTCTCCTTTCTGCAACAACTTGGTCATTGGCTTAGCTATCTTAGAAAAATTCTCGATGAATCTTCGGTAATATCCGGCCAATCCCAGGAAACTTCGTATCTCAGATACGTTCGTGGGTGGCAACCAATCCGTAACTGCTTCTACGGTGGCAGGGTCTACTGCGATTCCTTGCGCAGAGATGATGTGTCCGAGGAACTTTACTTCTGCCGTCCAAAACTTGCATTTGCTGTACTTGGCATACAATTGATGTTCCCTTAACTTTCCTAAGGTTAAACGGAGGTGAGTCTCGTGCTCCTTCTGGTCCTTGGAATAAATGAGGATGTCGTCGATGAAAACCACTATAAACTTGTCCAAATATTCCATGAACACTTTATTCATCATATTCATGAAGAAGGCAGGGGCGTTGGTCAATCCAAAGGACATAACCGTGCACTCATATAATCCATAACGGGTAGTGAAGGCCGTCTTGGGTATATCTTCTTCTTGGATCCTTAACTGATGGTAACCAGACCGCAGGTCGATCTTCGAGAATACCGTAGCTCCTTTGAGCTGGTCGAAGAGGTCATCGATCCGAGGCAACGGATACTTATTCTTGATTGTTACCTCATTCAGGGCGCGGTAATCTACACACATACGCTTTGCCTTGTCTTCTTTCTTCTCGACAAAGATGACAGGGGCACCCCACGGTGATGTGCTTGGTCTGATATAACCTTTCTTCTCAAGATCCTCCAACTGTCGCTTCATCTCAGCTAATTCATTGGCGGCCATCCGGTATGGTCGCTTGTAAATAGGGGTGGTTCCAGGCACCAAGTCAATCCTGAACTCGATGTCCCTCCTGGGTGGCATTCCCGGTAAATCCTCTGGAAACACGTCCGGGTACTCACAGACTATTGGTATTTCTTCCAAGGTAATCTGGTGCAGTCTTGGTCTTCTGATCTTTAGTCTTGGCATCTGAAATGTGACGGCAGTCCCTTCTTCGCTGGTCACAGTTACTTTTCTCTGGGCACATTCTATCACCCCTTGGTACTTATTTAACCAATCCATTCCTAGAATGAGATCTAGGCCTTGGCATTCTATTAGGATGGGATCGGCCCAAAATATGGTGCCGTGAATATCTATCCATACCTTTGGGCTATAATTTAGGGCTAAGGTTTGTTTTCCTGGGGTGACTATTTGTACGGCTCTGGGTAGATCTTCGGTGTTTAGTTTGTTCTTTTCCACAAAATCAGTTGATATGAAGGAGTGCGTAGCTCCAGTGTCAAATAAAACCACTGCAAGTGCTGAATGTACCAAGAACTTACCCATCACTATCTCTTGTGCGGCCTGAGCTTCTTCCGCGGTGACGTGATTGACTCGGGCGCGGATGGCGGGGTTCGCGGCAACTCCTTGAACGCGCTTAGGATGGGGGCAAGCATTGGAGTAATGCCCCTCCTGACGGCAGTTGAAACAAACCACGGGCTTGCCGTGCTTGTCGCGCAGGATCTCTGCCTTCTTGGCCGGGGCAGCTGGGGCGGTCGGTGCGGCTGGAGCGGCACGAGGTTGGCTGGCTCCGGCATTGGCAGCTGGTGGCGCCGGGCGATACACAGGCCGGGGGTGGTACTGTGGCGCTGGTGGGGGTGGAGCAAAACGGGGTCTCTGGGCCATACCCTGGTTCTGCCTGAAGGCTATCATCCTCTTCTTCTTCAGGTCAACTTTATTCTGTTGAGTCTCTTGCATAATGGCTTTGTTCACCAACTTTTGGAAGTTGGCGAAATCTCCGGAGATGAGTTGTAGGGACAACTCGTCCTTCAGTCCCCTAAGGAACTTGGCCTGTCTGGCCGCGTCTGTACGGACCTCCTCTGGTGCGTACCGGGCCAGACGGTTAAACTCATGTAGATACTCAGTGACAGATCTGCTCCCCTGCTGCAGATCTCGGAACTCTTGTTGCTTCTGGGCAACGATGCCGTCGGGGATGTGGGCGGCACGAAAGGCGGCCGAGAACTCCGCCCAAGTGGGGGCGTGGCCCTCGGGCAGAGTCTCGCGGTGGTTGTCCCACCACTCAGCGGCGGGACCATGAAGCTGGTGGGTGGCGAAGGCCACCCTCTCCTGCTCAGTGCAGGTCAGGAGATCGAGCTTCTTCTCGATCGCCCGCAACCAATCCCCAGCCTCCATGGGGTTGGTGGTGCTCGAGAAGGTCGGTGGGCGGACTCGGAGGAACTCCGAGAGCTGAGTTGCGGGAGCGGGAGCTGGTGTGGCGGGTCGGGGCAGCTCGGGCTGTTGGTGGAGGCGAAAGAAGTGAGCCTGCTGCTCTTGCATCTGCTGCTGCTGCTGCATCTGGTGCAGGAGGGCTGAGACCAACTGATTTTGAGTGGCCATCATTTCAGCCAAGGTGGGGTGGTTGGCGACCGGGGCTTGCCTCTGCCCGGTGGCTCCCCATTGTGGCAGGTTGCCACTATCCCCTCCGTTCTGAGGAGCGTCTGATCCCTGGGTGTTGGTCATCCTGGAATTTTCAATGTGTACACATTTATTTTGGGTGAACTTCTTTATATTTTATTTCAAAAGGATACCGTTCTTGCGGTTACATTTACTTATTCTCTCATTCATGCCTTATATTTTGACATGAATGTTTAATACAAGCAATCAAAATAAAAAATAACAATCAATCGTAATACTACGTCTAAGGCAGCTCGGGGGACGGCTCGATCTCGGGCTCGTGGGAGACGGGCGGGGTCGAGGAACTGGACGGTCCGGCGGGTGGTGCGCTGCGGGAGATCCTCTTGGGCCTCACTGTGGGAGTCTGAATGGGTTTCTTTCGGCGAGGCGGAAGAGGTGCGATCTCCTCGATGTCCTTCTTCAACTCCTCGATCTGGTAGCGGAGGTGTGGGTTGGTGGCGACACGCTGTCGAAGGAGCTCATTCTGACGCCGCAACTCCTCTGCCTCGGCAGCCAAGCGGTGTCCCTGCTGGATGCGGCGATGAAGCTCTCCGTTCTCGCGGTTCAGGTCCTCGGAGGAATGGCGGTAGAAGCTGATAGTGTCGCGCTGTCCATTGGCGTCCTGCAGCGCCTCGTAGTGGAGATCATCCATGGCCTCCAACAAGCGCATGGTATGTCCAATCGCCGAATGGCGCTGGGAGAGGGTGCTGACGAAGACACTGTGTGGACTCCCTGGGGTGCGAAGAGGTACAAAGCGGAAGTCCGTGTCGTAGAGCTCGCTGTCGTAGATCATCCGGAGCTCCGTAAGTGCCTGGAGAGCGGTGCGCTGACTGGCTACCAGGAAGGTAGGTCCTCCTCCGCGGTAGGTGTGAGCTGTCTGAGGGGAGGGCTGGACGACGATGGTGACCTCGCAGTAGCTCTCTTCCTCGTCGGGGAAGACTCCATGGTACATCAGCTCATGCTCGAATCCGAGGAAACTGACGAGCATGCGTAGCTCGCGGATCAATCCGGTCTCGTCACGAAGGTTCCCATTCACGGTACGGATCGGCATCTACAAAAGAGAGAAAATTTTGTGAAAATCTTAGAAGATGAGAGGATAAGTAATCTTTTGTAAAATATAGTGAATATATATATAAGTCCTAAGGTCAGGTCTGTTTGGCTTCCTACAGTCAAGTCGGCTCTGATACCATCTTGTCGCGCCCCGATTTAATAAATCAGGACTTTTATTGAAATTCCAAAGAATATCAATAAACCAAGACGTTCATAAAGCGACCACGTACAATACGGCAATCATTCACGGTTCGTAGACCGCATTAATACAAAAGTGAATAAAGATGAAGAGAAACTAATAAAATAAGGGTCCTAGATGAACGCCTCCTTCCAGTCTCGCCTTGACTGGGTCGCTACTCCAGACCTTCATCCTCCTCGTAGTAGACTGGCTCTGATGGTGTAAGTCAACGGGGTGAGTACAGATGTACTCAGCAAGCCACCGAATGCAAGTATAAATGCAAGATAATAACAAGGGAGATAGTGGCTAGTTTAGCGGAAGCAGCATATTTGTAAAGCATTTAATGTGAGCAATTTATTTGTACGGAAAAGTAAACATGTGAATGCGTCATCATCATCTTCTAACTCGAGGAGTACGTTTTACCTCCCCGCACAACAGTCCTTACATGCCATGTACAACTCATCCATTCAAACAATTGTAAACTAACTGCGAGTAGTCACACAACCCGCCCTTGACCGTGGGCTCGGCTTTTCGAAAAGATTGATTTTACTCTGATCAGAGATGTACCACTGTACCCACAAGGCACGCACTCATCACCTACACCGAAGTGTAACGAGATGACCCATCACACGGGAACTCGTGCCAAAACCTTCCATATGGTCTTCCCCGACTCAGCAGCACCCTCTTATAGGTTTCGTACCGTGTCTCGCCATGTCGAGTTTCCACAATACCCCCTCTTGAGCCATCGTCGGTACAAGGCGCCCTGAGGGCTAGCCCCTTGCCCCCTCCACTATGGTGCCGTGAGACGGAGGATTCCACACTTCCAGTTAGGACTTACCCATTAGACTTGTGGTTGGTACGGAAGTGCTTTGCAACAGATCCCGCAGACCGGTCCTTATAGTGCCCCGGGTGCGACATACCAAAACCCGAGCTTGCACCCAGAACCCACCATACTTATAACATACCTAACTCCAACAGAGTCCAGAGACAAGAATAACGGGGTATTTCATATACCAGAATTCATCTGTTCTACGACTCATTCTTTATATCCTATAGCAGTTGTGCCGGTACATTGGGCACTAGCTAATATAATATTTGTAGAGTGACAAGGAGTTGAGGCTCAATAAGCATGGCTTGGGTTTGCACACAAGGACGGGGATCTAATAAATATAAGTGTAGGGCTTGATCTTTGACTAATGCAATTTTAACCTATGAGTTATAGCGATAATTTATTAAATCATGGGCTCAATAATGATCAACTGTGTCCACAAAGGTGGTCGATGACTTGCCTTGCTCAGCAAATGGGGATGGAGGAACCTCGGGGTAGAACTCCTGCTCCTCGACGAACTCGTAGTCTTCTCGATACGGAAAGTAAACAGTACATTCAATAAACAGATAAAATTCACCAAATATAAAACATACACAGTTGTAGGTTTTATTATGTGAAGTAATATTTAATATGTCAAGGTTTGGTACAAAACAGTAAAGTTTAATATTTTAGAATTTTTCCCAATTTATTTTCTGTATTATTAATTTTAACCCTAAGGGATTTTTATTCATTTATTTATTAATAATACTTTGGACAACAGAAACATACTGTTTTTATGGCATTAATGTGTAGAGAATAATATTCTGGTTCTAACAAAATTTGAATGGTGAAATTTGGAGTTAAAATGAGCAAGATATGAATTTTTGAAGTTTAAATCAATTTCTGGAATTTTATTTAAACAGAAAAACAGTCTCTGGTCCACGGTGAACCAGGTTCACCGTGAACCCGTGACTATGCGCGTGGACCCGAGCGATCTGGGCCGTTGGATCTGGATCCGGCGGCCAGATGCGAGGCGGGGGTTTTAAATGAAAATGAACGGCTGTGATTAAAACGTGGCGAACGGTTACACGTGGACGCCTGAGATCGCTCGGAGGTTTTAAGTGGCGATCGACGGTCGCGATCGCCCGATACCCCTTCGATCAGATCCGAGGGCTTGGATTAAATCCCGAAGGGATTTAATCGTAGCCCTCCGATCGTGATCGGACGGCCACGATCGCGTCCGGCACGGCAGGACGTAAGGGGGCGCGTACCCCCTTCGTCTCCGGCGACGGCGGGTTCGGGTGCGACCATGGCGGCAGCGACGAGCGCCTACCGGCCTATCTAACGGCAAAAATGGAACGGGGAGGGGAGGGCGGTCATGACCGTACCTCTGGTGGCGACGGCGGCGAAGAACGGCGACCGGCGACGAGGGTAGACGGCGAAGAGGGTTCGGGAGCTCAACGGCGGTGGTGATCCGGCGGGTTCCAAGGCCAACGGAGTGGTGGCCGGGGATGAGCGGTCGACGTCGGTCTCGTTGGTGGTGGTGGCTAAGGCGGAGGAGGCCGGAGGCGGCGGCGATCGCTCGCCGGAGGTGGAGCAGAACCGAAGTTCGAAAGGAGGGCGACGGCGCTCTGCTTTTGCTCGAGGAGGGCTCTGCTGGCGTGGGCTGAGAGCGGAGGTCAGAGGGGGTTTAAATAGGGGGTCGTCGGCGTGAAATGGGAAGGGGACCGGTGGAAATCCGAAAGGATTCCATCCTTGCGCCGGCGAGCTTCCATACTTACGGATAGGGTTCTATATTCATGAATCCGCGTCGGGTTTGGATGGAAAGGGGTCACCGGAGTTCGGCAAGTCGAGATCGGGCGTCGGTTTGGCAAGGGGGAGCTGGCGGCGGCGGATTTGGAAGGATGGGTCGCCGGCGATGGAAAGGGGGATCCCTTTCCTTCGGGGAAGATGATCCCGACAGGTGGCCCCCCACCTGTCGGCGGGCGAACGAAAAAGGGAAGGGCCGACAAGCGGGTCCCATCGGTCAGAGAAACAGAAACGGGTGCGGGTGGCTGTCAAGTGGGGCCGGGCGGGCGCGGGCGCGGGAGGAGAGAGGGGAGGCGAGCGCCGACAGGCGGGCCCCTCTTGTCAGCGAGAGGGCGGTGATGGGCTGGGCCAAAAAGGTCGCTGGAGGGAGTTTCAGGGTTTCGGCCCGTTTAGGATTAAAATTGATTTCTGATTTTAAATAATTCCAGAAAATCAAATATTTGATTAAGGGTTGAATCACTGTTGATAAAAATTTGTAAAAATTCCTAAAATTATATCTTGGTCTCTAGTTCATCTCATAAAATTTTCAAGTCCAGATTTTAAGTATTTCTCCCTGTTTGGCTTTATTTGGGTTCTTTTGGGATTTTTCCTTTAATAAGAAATTTAGAAATGATTTAAATAATATTTTCTTTTTATTTTATTCCTTTTTAATTTCTGGGGTGTTACACATGGCTCCGGTTTTCACCATGGATACTACAGAACAAGGTCTGGCCTTTGCCAACTGGTTTCCCTAGCGACCTCCAGCCGCTGCTCTTGCTTCCTGATGGTTGCGGAGCTCTTTGAACAAACTTCTGCGGGGGTGCAATGTTTAGAACTTCTGAACGAGGATGCTTTTGCCCCCTGCGTCTGTCATGCTGAACTTCGAAGCTAGGCCCTTGTGGCTGTGCTGAAGTTTTCACTTCCAATTTCACTTCTTGCAGTATCGACGGGGTTGCAGCAGTTCTTCGAAGCCGTCCTTCTTCTGACCTTGCATACTCTTCGAAATATGACATCAACTGAGAAACAGAAGATATGCTTTTCCAGTGAAGTTTATCAAGGAGGCCTGGATGAATGACTCCTTCTCGAGCTGCGTCAACTACTGAAGATGTAGTTAACCCTCGAATCTGCGACTTCGTATGAGCGAAGCGCTTGAAGAATTGTCTCAGCGTCTCTCCATGGAGCTGCTTCACCTGGAAAAGACTTCCCGTTGACATTGGGGGCACGAAGGTGCCTTGGAAATTGCTTACGAACTTCTTCTTCAGCTGCCCCCATGAATTAATTGATCCTGGCTTCAAAGACCAGAACCACCGCAATGCCACTCCTTGAAGAGCTAGGGGAAAGCATTTTTCCATAGTGTCTCGCACTCCCCCACTGGCTTCAATTGCTAGAGCATAAGAACGAACAAATTCTCCAGGATCTTCATCTCCGGCATACTTGCAAAGCTTCAAAGTTTTGAACTTGGGTCGAAGCATACTTTCTGCAACTCTGGATACAGCGGAGACTCGGTATCAAAGGAAGCATTCTCTGGGGCTTCGGGATAAATAACCTCGTCGCCTTCGGGCACTTCGGGAATGGTTGGGGTGGCTTGAGAACGAAGCCTATTCGCGGCTTCTTGCCGCCACCTTGCAACTTTGGCTTGGAGACTGGCCATTTGAGCGGCCATATCACCAAGACTGTCTTCATCTCCTCCGGAAGGATCTTCTGGGTCTTGAGAACTGTATGGATCAGTTCGAAGTGGAACTTGAGGTGGAAGAGGGACTTCGGCTGGCCGAAGTATAGATGGAGTTGGTGGAGGAACTCCGTATGCTCGAGGAAGGGGAATCCCTTTTGGAGTTTGGGGTGGAGGAAATGTCGAAGGTCCTCCAACCTCAACTATGTCTGAAGATCTTACTCCGGAGGTCCTAGGGGACCTCCGAACAGGATTACCAGTTGCACTCCGCTTAGGAGGCATGGTGTGAGAAGTTGGTAGAGAACGAAGTTTTTTGAACTAGGTTCCCCACGGACGGTGCCAACTGTTGGCGTAAAAGATTATGCTAACAGGTTTCTGAAGGTTAAAAACTAACAAACGAAGTGTTTGCGAAGGAAACTATTCCAAGCCTCCGAAAGGATAATAACTTAGAATAGTTTGAAAGTGTGTATTGAATAACTTGTATTCGGTCCTCATTACAAAGTGAAACGGGGGGTATTTATAGGCCCAAATATTAAGGAAAAGACCCTTTTACCCCTCTAATACAACCGACATAGTGGAAACTATTCGGTACCATTAATAGGGCTAAAATGGTAAAAGACTAATCTAATGAGAAAGAAGATAAGTCTTCCATCTTAGCTGGCAAAAAAGCTCCCGGAAGAGTCCAAGTTCGAAGATATACTCCGAACTAGAGTTCTTCAACATACTTCGAACTTGATTCAATGCATCTCTGAAGTTATATGCTGGAAATCTTCGGCTTAATCACCAGTCTTTATCTTCTCACTGCAATAACCCTGAAGATGGAATATTTTCCCCCAACAGTTTGCCTTCGGCAAGGCCTGCCGAAGCCTGCTCCACGCGCCGAAGCTTCGGCGAGGCAGGCCTTCGAAGGCCTTCGGGCTGAAGGTAGCAAGCTGTTGGAAGGCTTCCGAAGCCCAAGGCTCAATGGGCCTTTGGCCTTGTAGGGCTTCGGCCTGATCCAAGACATGTGTATTTTCGGCCCATATTACCAAAATTGATATTTTGACAATCTTGACCATTAATGCCATTTTTTGCTATCAACACAACCCTTTTGGAGCGGTCATAGGCTGAGGTGCTAGCATACCCCTCTCGAAGCCATACGTATCTTATGACGGGTCCTACCTCCCTATCCCTTGGGGTGCAGGAGTCGATGGCTAGGCCATCATACTCTTTTCGGGACCAAACGAGGTGTTCGGTGGTCCCTTCCTCATCGGCCATTGTGGTAGTGGCGCCGGCCGAGTGTGCTACGGATTCTAGAGAAGACGTGGATGGTTGATAGGGAATATATTGGCCCTTGCATTGGTTCATGAGCCACATTGCCATCAATGGTCTTCTTGATCAATCCGTGTAGAGTGTTGACCAACACCTCGGACTGATTGATGAGAACATGGTGGAGCGCGTTGTTGATGTCTTCTTGAAAACTTACCCAGGGGCTTTCAGCCTGTTGGTCGATTTCCCTAGTTAGGGTCGGCTATGGCAATTGATTTCTCTAGAAAGGACCAAATCGGGTCATGCTGAAGGACTCGAGGCACATCTACTGGTAGTCATCTACGTGCCTCTATACCTCTACTCTTTGCTCATCAATCAATGGCTCCAATGTAACAGGGGTAATGTTACTGTTGTTGAGTTCGCCTGCCATAGTTGAGTCGTCTAAAGATGGTCCCACCGGGTGTGCCAAAAAGTGTGTGTTGACACGAAAACGTGCCCCCGCACTTGGGTCAGTTCGATGATCCAAAAGTGTGTGGATACTTAGGGACAAGCCTAAGCGTAACACAACACTGACATCGCGTTCCGACTACCCTTAACAGGGGCAAAGGGGTGGAGTCGCTAGGTAATCAGATCACAAGAAAATAATCCAATTAGCCGAAAAGAAATATATTAAATAAAATAAACCAGTTAGCTGAACGGAGCCTAACTAACTCAGAGTGTACCGTGCGAAGGGTTCACCGAAGGGGGCCTTCGGTGTCTTGTGCGAAGTGTCTCACCGAAGGTAGTCATCAGCGTTCAGATCGATCTAGCCGAAGGCAGGCTCTGAACAGATCTCGACGCGAAATCACCTCCAAACAGCAGGGTACGGTGCGAAGTCTCTGACACGACAAAAATATCCTAGCGCAACACACTGATGTGACTTTGTTTGGAGTGGAGTGCAAGCATGGCAAAGCTTGACGCGACGAATCCTGCTGCGGAGCATTCTAGCGCACGGGACTTGGTCAAACCGGCAACAGCGTGACGGCCCAACATGGATAGTCGAAGGAGGGTTCCAATGAAGCGTGTTCTGGCAGCCTCCGAAACCAGCTTCTTCGCTTCGGACTCCTCCGTCGAAGGGGCTCTGAACGTGAAAACCTGTAACAGAACAGAGATCAAGTGCTAATTCGGCCTAGAGACCGAATATTCTAAGTGTTGCAGTAGAGAAACGAAGGTAGCAATCTGTTACGTAGATTGACGAA
This sequence comes from Zizania palustris, assembly GCA_019279435.1. NCBI lineage: Eukaryota > Viridiplantae > Streptophyta > Magnoliopsida > Poales > Poaceae > Zizania > Zizania palustris. Next base: position 23,849,760 of record JAAALK010000085.1, on the reverse strand, counting down.
TACTTCACAAGTGAAGTAATAAGGCTATAACAATTTGTTATGTAGATTAATGGTACTTCACAGGCAAAGTAACAAGGCTTACCACGGTATCGGCATGGCCGGCGAAGGGCTTCTAGGCAAACCCACGAAGGTTGCAGAAGAGTAAATAAAAGGTAAAGGTACGGTTCAAAGCTAGGGCTTTGTGGTTGATATGTATTGGGGGGCCTAATGAACCAGCCTCACCCCTATATTTATAGGGGCTAGTCTTCTTATCTCTAAGATTAATCTGGTAGGATTCGACCTAATCAAACTTAGGGATAAAATTAGCCAGAATCAGACTTAAACTCTATCTCTGAAAATCAGCCCGAAGTGGGCCTTCGGCAAGGCCTGCCGAAGCCTGCTCCTTGGGCCGAAGCTTCGGTGAGGCAGGTCTCCAACCGCTAGAAGGCTTTCAAAGCCCAATGATCAATGGGTCTTCGGCCCTGTAGGGCTTCGGCCTGATCCAGGACATGTGTATTTTCGGCCCAAATTACCAAAATTGATATTTTGACAATCCTGACCATTAATGCCATTTTTTGCAATCAACGGCGTGTTGGTGTCATTTTTGGTCACACGCGTGGCTTGGGAGATATACTTAACTCCAGTGCAGGTCCTAAAAGCTTGGGTTTTTCAGCGTGCCAATCAGTTTGACCCTTCAACTGATAAGGCATGGAAAAATGTTAGTAGCGATGCCCATCGGCTATTGAGCCGATGGCCATGACACGCATTGAATCACGCGTATCGAGTGAGAAAGTCTGTGGCATGCAATACGTTTAACCATTGGGTACTACGAGACAAGAGTCATGCCATCGGGCCGATTATGCAATTGGCCGATACACAGAACACACAACGATCGGACTGATGATCGGACAAGCGATGCGCCATACACTCGGGCCGATTGACAGTCTCTAATACCAATGAGATGTGACGTGGAATTAAAGATAACCTACTAGCTTGTACTCCGATAGAACCTAAATCTAGTATACCAGAAAATGCATCTATACTATTAAATCTTCATAACAGCAAGATTAGACTTAACAAAGACAATTGCTAAGTCATGAGTGACTCATAATACTTCAACACATCAGGCATATTTTATTCAGATGAATGATGCATAGCAATAAATCAGATACAATAGATAAAGATGCCAGACATAACCGATGAAGCCTCAAAATACGATATCTAATCTAAATCAATCTAAGAGATCATAACGATGCAGCTTTAGACATAGCTGGTACATCAAGATAAACCAACGATTATATTGACTGAACCAGTGCACTTCAAGAGATCGAAGTGATGCAGCCTTGAACGACACCAATCTAATTGATGCAACTGTTGGTTTGGCAGGACTTACCCCTTCACCAGAGATCAAAACGATGCATCCCAGCTCTAGGTTCCAAGCCCCGCCAAGATTGAACCTTGAATAACAAAAGTGGCGTTGCACCGAGAGTAGTTTTTTTTGGATGTTGTGTCTTTTTCTATCTATCTAATATGTGCATATTTATAGTCCAGAGACTTGCCATCTGATATGATCCATATCGTAACCAATTCTGGCTCTCATCTCTATCTCTTCATCTTTATCGATTCCTACATATCCGGTCATGGACAACAATACGAACGGACTTCTTTGACTAACCGTTGATTAGACTTCTTGAATTTCGTTGACCACACTGGATCCTTATTGGGCTTAGGCCTGAACCAACTTTTGCCGTCAGCAACACCATAAGAGAGCTTAGATTACACCTAAATAGCTAGTCGAATGTTAGATCTAGTATTAGAGACAAAATTTGTATAGATATCCTTCTAATTAGGAGATAACCTAGACTCTAGTTATGAGCCCTAATTCTCATGAAATCGACTCAGGTTTGGTTCTATGATATGTATTCCTCGCCTCTTGAACTATATAGGGGGATGACGGACCCTAGTTAATAACGTCTACTTTTATTGTCCAATAGCTTTAGCCTTCAAGCCAAAGATTGCTAATAAGCTATTTTACACAGATCAATTATAAATCCACAAGAAGTGATCGGGGTTATTATCCTATAGACCCAAAACATTCCAAATCTTGGCTCTCTTGTTCATTGCGTGGACCATAAGACTTATACGGCAATGTTTCCCTATATGTCGAATACCATCGTGGAAACCACCGTACATTAATTTCTCAGCAAATTTCTCAGCAAAACACCGACAATATTGTTTTCTATATATTCCACACTAATTGTGCAAGACAATAATGTAACACTGAATTGTTTTTATTGCTAATTAACCATCACATTATTTCCAGTTATTTTTCTCACTATTTTTAATTTTGTGAAGGTCATGCAATTAAATGCATAGAAGATCATTTGATGAAATGATTTGACTATTATTTTTATCAATTTATCTTTGGTGGGATGAAGGTCATCTAAATACAAGCAAACACTACTACAAAGCGACACTGTAGCGGCGGGCAAAAATGACCTATAGTGGCGGGCATCAAGTTCGCCACTGCTCTAACACCACTGCTATCGCTGGTTAGCAGTGGTGGTCAGAGCGCCCGCTACTACTGTTATCAATAGCAGTGGCGGGCAGATGATGTCAGTGCATCCGCCACCACTGTGTCAACAGCAGTAACGGGCAAGCTACCTCATCTGCCCACCACTGCTGTGTATAACCCATAACACAGAATGCTGTGATCCCACAAACCAAAACACAGAAATTATATGCTTCACACAGCCATCCACATACACAGCAGCAAAACATCCACATATCCACATACACAGCAGCAAAACATCCACATATCCACATACACATCCACAACAACAACACATCAACACAACAACCATCCATCTCATCAATTTTCAAAAATTTACAAAGTTTACATTCTTCCGGTTTATGTTTCACAATAACCATCCATCAACACAATAACCATTGTTTCACAAATACATGCTCATGCGGTTTATGTTTTCTTGGAAGGCCAACTCATATCTTAATTGGTTCGCCTTTTCATTCTTCCGGCCCAATCATACAGAGTTGTATGCTTGGCCACTTCACTCTCAGGATCGAAAAATACTCCAAGCTCATGAAGAATCTCATGCATCGTGAAGCGGCACATCCTTGATACGATTTCGTACATTTGTGATTCAGAGAGTTGGCTCTTCTGGGCAATGGTTGATGGACCTGACGCCTGCATACGTAAAATATAAGTACATACGCTGCAAGTTATATTAGATTAACACACAAGAAATCAACTTACTTCTTTAGTATCCTCAGATACTGTCCGCCCAAACTTTCCTAAGTTATTTCTCATGAAATCACAAGTATAGTAGCCACAATGCACGGAACCAAGAGATTGTTTGTGACACTTCAAAATAGACAAAGTTAGAACGATATATAGTTTGGCTTTATCAATTGAATTAACAAATTTAAAAATATAATATTACCGGATAGTTGGTTCTGATAAGCATTTCTTTCGGCTTCTGTGGATCATGTGGGCCACCTAACTTTTCCACGTAGTATCTATATGCACTCTGAATAACATTTAATATATCTTGATATTCTTTTTTGGGTTTGTCGAGCGAGTCGAGCACATAAACCCTTGAGCTCTTTGGGTATATCAGAAGTGCAATCCAATGATCACTATCGAAAGAAGTAATATATGATTATGTTAGTTTCATAATTGATAAAACGTGATTAAGTGGATATAGTGGGTATACTTACTTAAAGTTATATGCCCCACTTATCATTTCTCTGTCCTTCCATTGATCCATGCACCGCACAATATACAACGCGGCACAACTCCTTTTGTTCTTCTTAAGTTTGTCTTCGTCTTTATTGAACATCTTTCTTTGAAATTTTTTCTTACCCGCAGTCCAGTACTTGCTATCGTTCTGGTTTAGTGTCGGGTTCAGCGCACTTTGGCTTATTAATGACGGGTTTAAGTACCCATACAATTTAGACTCGTCACCGTGTGAATTACAATTGCATATGTTATAAAACAATAGTCAATATAAGACATTATTTATTTTTGCTTTGTATTGACAAAGTATAAAGTACTTACATGCACCAGAGCATCATGCTTGTGATGTCGGTTCGCTTCAGACGAAACATCCGATGGAAGTCATCGAAAAATAGTGCAAGCTTAAACTCTGGGCAGTTGAATATTTCTTATGGAACCTTCAATTCTATTTGTGTTACTCCTAACGAAGACGCTTCGAGGTACCAGTCATGAAATGTTTTCATCATCCAAGGCATACAATTAAGTACTCCTTGGGGTAATAATGGTTTGCCTGGTTCGTATTCGATATAATCCTCGTCTACGTAGTTCCTCTTATCAACGGAAAGTGAGCCCGCATGCTTTTGTACTGGAGCCTTTATGGGAGCCGCTTCGGGCATAGAACGTGTTTGCCCCATAGTAGTAAAAAATTTATGCATCTCAGATTTCAGCGCAGAACACTGCCCAGCTTGAACAGTTATCTTGTGGATTGCTGGCTTTGGGCATGCATCTTGTTTTTCAGGCTCGGCAACTAGCACTGGCACTTTTGTTATGGGCTTGGCCACCGGCACTTGAGGATCAGCCGGAACTGGCACTTGAGGCTCAGCCGGAACTAGCACTTGAGGCTCAGCCGGAACTGGCACTTGAGGCTCAGCCGGAACTAGCACTGGCATTTAATCTGGCTCTGGCACATTTGTGTTGGGCTCATCAGTGGGCTCAAGCACTGGCACTGGCTTTGTCACTTGAGGATCAGAAGTCACTTCCGATTCTATCACTTCTGCCACTTTATCGGGCACTTGATCTTCCTCTGCCTTTTCCTCTATCTCACTCTCATCAACAGGTGATAAAGATCCTATATTTTGCACATCCTGAGATGAAAGATATGTGGGGGATTGTGATGAGACAATAGGTGATTTAATCTGAGAACTTGTCTGCAGTAATTTGATATCTCGACTCGCCCATAGGACAAAGTTATTTAGAGCATCTCCGATTGTCTCAATCCCCTCATCAGGCATTGGAAGATCCAAGGGGTCATTAATAAATCTGTCGTTGGTGATCTCATTGACCTGAACCTTGGTATAGTCAACAGGAATAGGCCGATTGTGAAATAAATCCCCAGGCATAGCAATGCCTCGTGCAGCCTCTTGGGAATGCCCTTTGCGCCCTATCGATACATGCAGGCTGCATGGTGTGTCCTCTTTAATATAATTTACAGGAAATTTGTCTTGTACTGAGCCAACACTGCTTGGTACGTCGAGTCGTACCTCTGGCACAATTATTTGTCCCGCTGCAGCCTGCATTATGTTTGGATTCTCGTTAATAAATTCAAAAAAATGTCGCTCCCACTCTGCACGGCGCTCTGCGGCGTCGTCTGTGCGTGCTTGACGCTTCTTGTATGTGGCACCCTCCTGTTTCTTGAAAGTATTTTTCCAGGGTGCTATAGAAGAGACACCTCGGGTGCGCCCTCGATGTTCCTCATTTCCGAGAGCTGATGTAAGCTGGTCATTACATCCCTCGGGCTTGAACTTTCCAGTCTTCTCCAACTCAGCGATTTCCTGTTCTTTCTGGAATACTTCACTAGTCCGTGAGTCGGAGAGCATATATTGGCCCTCGGGTGTTTTTTAGCTCGACCTAGGAGCCATCTCTTAGTGCGCTGATCAGCACCTGAAAACTGTTCAGGTAACCCAGCCGCACGGTCCTCCTCCTCCTTTCTACTCCACTCATCCTCCTTGGCCTTATATCCACCTGGCCCAAGTTTATGTGGGAACTTATTCTTCTTATTAAGTTCTTTGAACATGATGCTCTCTTGTTTGGCTTCTTCCGAGCAATGCTACATTTTGAATTCGTTCCATTCATTTGGCGTTATAAAGCCGTAGTCGTTGAGTGGTGACTCATCTTTCTGAAGGTATTGTGTGTTCAGTTTAGTCCTAAATGTACGGAGAGCCTTCCTGATAGTCTTCAATGTGGCAACTTTAGCATCTTCTAAGCGGTCTTCCGGGAATTTATAATGCGCTTTTATATGCTGCCACAATTCGTTCTTTGTAGCTTCAGGGACAGTCTTCCAATTTTTCCAAACTATCTTACATCGCTCCCTGGCGAGACATCCACAGTCGTTACGCCACTTCGCTGTGATTTCTTTTGGCTTCTTTGGAGCCCCATCAACATGCACTTCTTCAACCTCATAGATAGTTGTATGCAGCTTGTTCTTCTCCCGTTTCCCTCTCCTCTTCGCATTTGCAGACGATGTTGTGGCAGCGGGCTCAACATCTGTTTGCTCAGCTGACTCAATAGCTGGGACAATAGTTGTTCTTTTCTCGACTTGGAATAATCGACGCTTGCTTCCTCGCTTTGGACGATCCTACGATGATAGACAATGTGAGCTTCAGGAATGTAATCCTCGATTAGAAGCTGCTCTGACTTGTTACTAACGTAATAATTACCTCCGCTTGAGCTTCAGGAATGTAATCCTCATCGGCATCTTATCTCGTTCTCTTCTTCCTAGGCTCCATTGGATGTTCATTCTCCGGAGAGTGGTACGAAGATTCACTATCGGAGGATCCTTCAGATGAACCCTCTTTAATTGTTTTTGCGGGAGACTCGTAGATGAGCTCCTCGATGGAACGTCCTTCTTCCGCCATAGATAAACTATTCATAGTTAAGAGGCTAATGTATCAGAATTTTGGTTATGCAAAAAAGGTCTGATGTCATATTTTCATAGTTAAGAGGCTATTACTTCCAAAGCCACTATACTAACCATAGTAGCCTTAGAAGTAATAACAGTAGTAAACTGATCACAGTGTTGTTGAGGCCTCAGCATATTTTGTGTTGTTTTTCAAAATGTTCATGGCTGCCATGGAACCATGAGCACATCCATTCCCTGTCAGCAACACGAGAAAGAAGAAGCTGTTGACGGGAATGGATGTATCACATGGCTTGATGACATACATGAGATAACTCAATAACAATTTGCATCATAGGCCTCTAAAAGGAATTGCGGAATCTAATGTTGGCCTTCAGCCGGATGAACTTGAGGATTAGTATAGTAGCCTTAGAAGTAATAACAGTAGTAAACTGATCACAGTGTTGTTGAGGCCTTAGCATATTTTGTGTTGTTTTTCAAAATGTTCATGGCTGCCATGGAACCATGAGCACATCCATTCCCTGTCAGCAACACGAGAAAGAAGAAGCTGTTGACGGGAATGGATGTGTCACATGGCTTGATGACATACATGAGATAACTCAATAACAATTTGCATCATAGGCCTCTAGAAGGAATTGTGGAATCTAATGTTGGCCTTCAGCCGGATGAACTTGAGGATTAGTATAGTAGCCTTAGAAGTAATAACAGTAGTAAACTGATCACAGTGTTGTTGAGGCCTCAGCATATTTTGTGTTGTTTTTCAAAATGTTCATGGCTGCCATGGAACCATGAGCACATCCATTCCCTGTCAGCAACACGAGAAAGAAGAAGCTTTGACAGGAATGGATGTGTCTCATGGCTTGATGACATACATGAGATAACTCAATAACAATTTGCATCATAGGCCTCTAAAAGGAATTGAAGAATCTAATGTTGGCCTTCAACCGGATGAACTTGAGGATTAGTATATAGTAGCCTTAGAAATAATAGCAGTAGTAAACTGATCACAGTGTTGTTTAGGCCTCAGCATATTTTGTGTTGCTTTTCAAATATGTTCATGGTTGGCATGGAACTGTGAGCACAGCCATTCCCTGTCAGCAACACGAGAAAGAAGAAGTTGTTGATAGGAATGGATGTGTCCCACGGCTGGATGACATACATGAGATAACTCAATAACAATTTGCATCATAGGCCTCTAAAAGGAATTGCAGAATCTAATGTTGGCTTTCAGCCGAATGAACTTGAGGATTAGTATATAGTAGCCTTAGAAGTAATAACAGTAGTAAACTGATCACAGTGTTGTTGAGGCCTCAGCATATGTTGTGTTGTTTTTCAAAATGTTCATGGCTGCCATGGAACCGTGTGCACATCCAATCCCTGTCAGCAACACGGGAAAGAAGAAGCTGTTGATGGGAATGGACGTGTCACACGGCTTGATGACATACATGAGATAACTCAATAACAATTTGCATCATAGGCCTCTAAAAGGAATTGCAGAATCTAATGTTGAGGATTAGTATAGTAGCCTTAGAAGTAATAACAGTAGTAAACTGATCACAGTGTTGTTGAGGCCTCAGCATATTTTGTTTCCATGGAACATTAGAGGGAAAAATAACACAAAATATGTTGAGGTCTTAACAACACTAGAGAGAGAGAACAACACAATCTCCTAACTTGAGAATTAATATAGTGGCTTCGGAAGTAATAGCAGACTACTGTAGCCAAGAAGAGTTTTCATACATTTCCCACATTTGACACTGTGATCAGTTTACTACTGTAGTCTCAGAAGTAATAGCAGTAGTAAACTGATCACAGTGTCAAAGGTGGGAAATGTATGAAAACTCTTCTTGGGTACAGTAGTAAGCTATTACTTCTGAAGCTACTATATTAATCCTCAAGTTAGGAGATTGTGTTGTTCTCTCTCTCTTGTGTAGTTGAGGCCTCAGCATATTTTGTGTTATTTTTCAAATATGTTCATGGCTGCCATGGAACCGTGAGCACATTCATTCCCTGTCAGCAATACGAGAAAGAAGAAGTTGTTGACAGGAATGGATGTGTCGCACGGCTTGATGACATACATGAGATAACTCAATTACTATTTGCATCATAGGCCTCTAAAAGTTGTTCTAAAAAAGTGGTAATGTGGTATGCAATATTTCTCATGGCATAACTTAGATATAGAAGACTTCACTCAAGAACTAGAGGGGGGTGGATAGGCGCCTCGACAAAATTCTTTCGAATTAGATGGCCCTTTCAAAACACCCAACGCTCCTCCAAACTTAATCACAGATTTAGCTCCAATGAGTCAAATTAAAAACTATATCACAAACTTGTTATTTAATCTTTATGTCTGATCAAGAAATCAGAATTTAAACAAACTTGTGTGTTTAGCACCATACAAATAAAAATGTAATCATGGTTGTCATGGCGCCCTGGTGAAACCAGTCGCCAGGGGGCCGACTGGACGCCTAGGCGCCTAAGCGGGCGCCTAGGCGTCGCCTAGGCGACCAATTAAATTCAGCAAACAGAGGTAAGCACTTTGCATTTCAGCAAACATATCCATAGCACACATGTCCATAGCAAACAGAGGGCATACTTCATAGTTCATACTTCATAGCACACAACCACACATGCAAAATAAAGTTTCACACAAAAGCAGTAGGTAAATATAGAGACTAAAAGCAGTAGGTAAATATAGAGACTAAAAGCAGTAGGTAAATATAGAGACTAAAAGCAGTAGGTACAAAGTTTAGCAACCTGAACGGGGACAGGGACGGCGACGTGCGCTCGGGGAAGGGGATGGCGGTGATGGCTCCAAGACGGCAGCGCGGGGTCCGGGGACAGCAACGTGGGCTCCGGTGACAGGCGGAGCTCGGGGCGACGGCGGTGACGGGTTCCGAGGGTGGCGGCGCGGGCTCTAGGACGGGGATGGCGGCGTGCGTCGGGGACGGGTTTCGAGGGTGGCGACGCGGGCTCCCGGACAGGGATGGCGGTGTGCGACGGCTCCGAGGCGGCAGCGAGGGGTCCGGGTACACCGACGCGGGCTCCGGTGACAGGCTTTGAGGATGACTGCGATGGCTCCGAGGTGGTGGCGAGGGGTCCGGGGACACCAACGGCTCTTTGACGTCGGTGACGGGCTTTGGGGATGACAACGACAACGGCGGAGCGGGCTCTGGAAGCGGCAGCAACTGGCGGGAGAAGATTAGGGCTTAGGGTTTTCAGACGGCGGGAGTGAAAAATTTATATAGGCGGATTAGTAGTGGCGGGCACACGCTGATGTCAGCATGCCCGCCACTGATATTTATAGTAGTAGTGGCGGGCAAAGACATAGTAGTGACGGGCCGCTGACGTCACCGACCGCCACTACTAGGGTTTAGTCTGGGCGGGTGGAAAAAAGTATAGTAGTGGCGGGCATACGCTAACATCAGCATGCCCGCCACTACTAATCCGCCGCTGGTGGGGTTATCTAGCATACGTTGCCACTCATGTCGAGAAACACATTGTAGCGCAGTGGTGCGGGGGTTGCTTTGGTGCCATGCGGTTCGAGGTTCGAACCTTGCTGCCTGCAGGCGGTTTGAGGTTCGAACCTTGCTGCTAGCATCCAAACATTTTTTTACATTTCTATTCTAATTTTCATGACTTTTTTATTCATGTTTAAATTCTAGTTTGAACTTGATTTTTTTAACAATAAAAATACATCATAACTTATCAAATTTAAAAAATAGGTATTATTCTGCCTCACTTTACTTTTTCTCCCTTAGTTTACTGTTTTTATTTCATTAAGTGTGTTTTTATGATCAAAGTAAAAATAAGTTCAATTTGACCTACAAGACATGAAATAATTCACCAAAATTTATAAAAAAACCATATTCATGTTTTGACTCTATAATTAGTTATTATTATCTAGTAAATTTAAAATCATCATAAAAAAGTAGGTTTCCACAACACTCGATCGACAACTTGTATTTTTATAGTTTTTAATCCTCAAAAATAAAATAAAGTCTAAAAAAGATGAGACTTGTCATGTTGTTATGATATGATCGATCCATAGATGTTGTCATAAAAAATAAAATTGTTTTGAGAAAATAATCACGTAGGGCGTTAAGAAACCTAAGATTCTGCGGGGATGAATTAGGGTTTAGAGATGAAATGACCTAGGTTTGAAAGCAAAACCTATAGTTGATTCTTCCTTTGAACTTGAAACTTTTTGTACAATAAAAATACAACACCTATAGCATCCAAACATTTTTTTTTACATTTCTATTCTAATTTTCATGACTTTTTTATTCATGTTTAAATTCTAATTTGAACTTGATTTTTTTAACAATAAAAATACATCATAACTTATCAAATTTAAAAAATTGGTATTATTCTACCTCACTTTACTTTTTCTCCCTTAGTTTACTGTTTTTATTTCATTAAGTGTGTTTTTATGATCAAAGTCAAAATAAGTTCAATTTGAACTACAAGACATGAAATAATTCACCAAAATTTATAGAAAAACCATATTCATGTTTTGACTCTATAATTAGTTATTATTATCAAGTAAATTTAAAATCATCATAAAAAATGTAGGTTTCCACAACACTCGATCGACAACTTGTAGTTGATTCTTCCTTTGAAAGCAAAACCTAAAACCTATAGTTGATTCTTCCTTTGAACTTGAAACTTTTTGTACAATAAAAATACAACACCAATATTCTAATTGCAAAAATTGGTATCTTTCATTAACAGAAATTGGTATTTAAATGCAAAAAAGTCCACATAGAGGTAGGGATTATCTAGCATACACTGCACAAATAGCCGAGAAATACTTTGTAGCGCAGTGGTGCGGGGGGTTCTTTGGTGCCATGCGGTTTGAGGTTCGAACCTTGCTGCCGATAGGTGGTTTGAGGTTCGAACCTTGCTGCTGGCGCCAAATCAACATTTTTTTCTGTTTTGTACTTTTTTAAATTTTCAGCACTTTTTTATTGATGTTTAAATCCTCGTTGAACTTGAATTTTTTTAACAATAAAATACATCATAATTTATCAAATTTAAAAAGTTGGTATTTTTCTGCCTCAGTGTACGTCACTTGACTTAGTGGTGGCGGGCCGATGACATCATGCGACCGCCACTACTAAAAGGATAGCAGTGGCGGGCTGGTGACGTCATCCTGCCCGCCACTACTACCTCCGGTGGGGTTATCTAGCATACGTTGTCACTCATGTCGAGAAACACTTAGTAGCGCAGTGGTGCGGGGGTTGCTTTGGTGCCATGCGGTTCGAGGTTCGAACCTTGCTGCCTGCAGGCGGTTTGAGGTTCAAACCTTGCTGCTAGCATCCAAACATTTTTTTACATTTCTATTCTAATTTTCATTACTTTTTTATTCATGTTTAAATTCTAGTTTGAACTTGATTTTTTAACAATAAAAATACATCATAACTTATCAAATTTAAAAAATTGGTATTTTCCTGCCTCACTTTACTTTTTTTATTTCATTAATAAACATGTACAATAAAAATACATCATAACTTATCTATAGTTTATTCTTCCTTTGAAATTGAAACTTTTTGTACAATAAAAATACAACACCAATATTCTAATTGCAAAAATTGGTATTTTTCTCCCTTAGTTTACTGTTTTTATTTCATTAAGTGTGTTTTTATTACATGTTGTTACGATATGATCGAGACTTTTGTAGCGCGGTGGTGCGGGGGCTCGCTTTTGACACATCATGTTTATTTGAAAGCAAGTAAACAAACACAAGTCCAGGCTGGGGAAACCAGCTTACACATCAAACGCACTACTGGTCAAACCCAAAAGAAAGATATGGTTTGGAGCTTCTTCTTCTTCCTCGGCACAAACCCAACCTATTTCTGGTTAAACAAATTAAAAGCCTCAACTTGCCAATTCTCAACCAACTCGGCATCATCAGGCAGTCTAAACTTCTCTCCATGTTCCTGAACAAGAAAATACACGCGACGGCGATAGTGAGAACAACTTATTATCAATGATTGAATTGGATGATAAAAATATAAAATTTGCATAAAAAGAGGATCTTGCCTCCTTCCTCCTCTTGCTGTCACATTGCTCTACATGCTTCCTTTTTCCACTGCTAGCCTCGGCATGTTTCCCTCTACCACCGGTTGTCTCATCATTCTTCCGTCTGCCAACACTTACTGATGGGGGATTGGTCCTGACCTTCCGCTAGGTAAAGGATAACTTGGGTTGGTGGAGAATCTCGACGTTGGCGATCCAAGGCTCCGGTCCGGCGGATCAAAACCTTGCAATCGTTACACCACTGTCTCCGTTGGTTATCAACCACGCAGGACGCGATTGACCTCGCCACGAAGGCTAATTCCTGCAAGCGAACCCAAGAACACAAGCAAGAACAGGAAGGATACAAGTCGAATGCCAAATCACAGACAAACGATGAAAAGGTGAGGTTTCACAAACGCCTATGCAGCAGCCAATCGGTCCGGTGCAAGGGGCGGGATCTAAACAAACAAGTGTAGATGCAAACAAAGCAAAACCTAACCCTAAAGGTGGCTGGCGTGAGTATATAAGGCGTGGGAAGCCTGTGGATGGCGTACAGACTTGGGCTGTGGGCTAGAAGACGTACAGACTCGGACTATGGGCCAACACGGCCCAATTCTGTCACGCAGGACTGTTTTAAACACACAGGACGGCTCGAGACTCCAAATGAGGTGAAACCAACTCCAAAAGATCCATCTTCTCCTTAGCTTTCCAAAAAGTCCAAGAACGCGCCAATCGAACTTCGTATGAGGAAGTTATGCCCATTTTGGTGCATTGTGGTCGATGTAGTCCGAACCAGCGAATTCTTGACTTCAATTCATCCGTGCGACTCCGTCTTCAACTCCAACTCTTCTATTCCATCTCCCATGTTCCTAAGCAACAAAATATCACTAGTATTCAGTAGCATCCCATCCAAACAAATATTAACATAGTTGCTAAGGAAAGAATTAACCTCATGGTTCAAGCGACGGGCACGGGCGCGTGTGATTGGTCCTTGTAATTGAATTGTATGTGGAGGCTCCATGTGTGTATCATGTGAAGTGATGTCCTCATCACTTACCCTATCTGGTTGCGGCGATCGCGAGTCGTCCTCCGAGTCGGAGTCCATTATGAGAATCACTTTCTTTGCCAAACAACTGCAAACTATACCATCATGTACCTTATGTTTACCGCATTTGCAAACCTCACACACACCACTTGATGTAGAGTCTGAGGATCCACTGTTTGGTTCAATCTTAGGAGGAGTCATCTGCAATTTTTTTGTCACATTGATATAACATTACAAAACCCTAAGCTAGTATTATTATAGTGGAAATTTTTTTCTCAGAAATTTTTTATAGTACATTAAAAAACATTATTGTTATAGTGCATTCTACTAGTAATATTATACTAAATTATATTACCACACATAAATTAATATAACAATTAGAAATCATTTTAACCATAAGCTCGAATAAAATAAGACTAAAGATAGGTTATCTAACATTTACTGACTAGATGGCGGCGACGCGGGCGGCGCCGAGACGGGCTCCGAGGAAGGCGGCGACGGGCGGAGGGCAGTGGCGACGTGCTCCGGGATGTCGATGGCGGCGACGGGTGTGGAGGGGGGCGACACGGGAGTTTAAGGTTTAGAAAATGAAACTATGTTTTCGGACGGCGGGAGTGGAAAGTATATATAGGTGTATTAGCAGTGGCGGGCATGCTGACGTCATACTGCCTTAGTAGTGGCGGGCATGCTGACGTCATCTAGCCCGCCACTACTAATAGAGGGGATTATATATATAGCATATAATACTCTTCCTACATTGACGTGAAACACTTAGTAGTGCAGTGGTGCGCGGGGCTCACTTGGGGCCATGCGGTTCGAGGTTCGAACCTCGCTGCCGGCAGGCGGTTTGAGGTTTGAACCTTGCTGTTGGCCCCAAAAATTAAATTTTTAAAAAAATTTCTATTGTTGTTTAATAAATTTTCTATTGATGTTTAATTAAATCCTCATTTGATCTTGAAAATGTTTTAACAATAAATGACATAATTGATTTTACAAATACGCACGCTAAACATAAATGATCTAGCCTTGCACTAATTTTCCATCGCCATTGGTGCGTAGATAAGGAATCACACTGCCAAATGACAGTTTTGCTTCAACCACATTGATCCTTGATATGTCAACGAAAAACGGCACCTCATCAAACTGATTGTATTCTTCTTCGTCTTCGACTCCATCAACTCCAACAATTCTTTGTTTTCCTGGAGCAATTATGTATTTTTTTTCATCTTTAGGATCAAGTATGTAAAATACTTGTGCCACGGATTGAGCGAGTATCCAAGGGTCATCTTTATAAGCCACCTTATTAAGGTCAACTATCGTAAACCCGTAATCATCCACCTCCACACCTTCTGGATGTCTGACCCACTAACACTTAAATACATGGATTTCTATAGAGTTCCCATAGTTAAGTTCCCATATTTCTTCGATGTATCCATAGTAAGCATTCTTTTGTCCAGTGCTATCTTCTGCTTCTCCTCTGACACCACTATTTTGGCGCTGACTATTTTGATCCTTTGCTTTGGTATAGAATGTGAAACCATTGATGTCATATGCTTGCCATGTTTTAACCATGCTCAATGGACCGTAAGACAATTTATTTATCATCATCTCTTCGTCGGTTTCTCCAATCGAAAGGTTTAGATCCCTCAGCCATGATGTGAAATAAATTTTGTGTTCTTTCATAATCCATTGTTCATCGCGATCTTCATTCTTTTCACGAAGCTCTTGCAGGTGTTGTTCAACATATGGTCTCATAATCGCCAACTGATGCATTACACTGTAATGTGATTCTCTTATTGTTTGGTAACTATTGTCTCGTATGATTTTCCTGCCTTTAGTTCCTTTACCGGTGAGTCTTCCATGGTGTCAGGACACGGGAACTCCTATTGGTCTTCCATCTCTTATGTAATCTGCGTAGCACTCAATGACTTCCTCAGTCGTGTAGCCCTCTATCATGGAACCCTCTGGATAAGCACGATTTCGTACGTAACCCTTGAAGATAACCATTAGACGCTCGTACGCATACATATTGTGCAGGTATGTTGGACCGAGAACAAAGATTTGGTCTGCTATATGTATCATATAGTGCTCCATGATATCAAAATATGAAGGAGGAAAGCACATCTCAAGCTGACACATAGTCTCCCTCATTTGTTTACGTAATTCATTTAACTCTTCAGTGTCGATCACCTTCTTTGATATGACATTGAAGAAGTGACACATGTGTGTTATCACCATCTTCAGAAATGAATGTTTGACTCCTCTTACTGCGATGGCGAGGAATAGCCCAAGCATAACATGACAATCATGAGTGTTGTAGCCGCTCATCCTCAAATCTGCTATGGAGACAATATTCTTTATATTCGTTTAGAATCCTGTTGGAACTCTAATTCCATGTAGACACCTGCAGATTGATCTTTTCTCGTCAATTGTGAGGTTATAGCTAGCAGCCGGAAGGAAAAATTTTCCATTGGCCCTTTCCTATGGGTGAAGCTCGGGTCTAATTCCGAGAGTTTGAAGGTCCCTTCGTACTTTGAGTCCATCTTTTGATTTGCCCGGTATGTCTAACAAAATACCGATAGTGCTTTCGAAGACATTCTTCTCAACGTGCATTGTATCGATAGCATGACAAATCTCCAACTCCTTCCAATAGGGCAAATATCTAAAGAAGATCGACTGCTTTTTAAATGGAGCGTCCTTTGAAATTTTTTCAGATTTCTTCCTCTTCTTTCCGAAAACAACTTTGATATTCTTTACCATTTCGAATAGAAATTTGCCATCTTGATTTCGTGGAGGCTGTCCAAGCTCGATTGTACCATCGAAATGGTTCCTATTTCTTTGATATTTGTGGTTTTTTGGTAAAAATCTGCGGTGTCGCATATATATCGTCTTAACGAATGATGGAAGATGCATAGATTCTGTCTGGTCCACACACACTACACATGCTGTCTTTCCTTTAACCTGTCCTGTTAGGGACATGCGTCCTGGGTTGTCAGCTATGGTGCAAAAGATTATGGCTCTTAGATTGAAGTGCTCTTTCTTGTGCTCATCCCACACACAGACACCATGTTCCCATAGACGTTTCATATCCTCCATCAAAGGTTCTAGAAAGATATCAATGTCATTGCCAGGTTGTTTTGGACCAGAAATTAGAGTATTGAGCATAAGGTATTTTCTTTTATGGCACAACCATGATGGAATGTTGAACAAGCATAGAAAGACTGGCTACGTACTATGTGGGTTCCTCATCTCACCGAAGGGATTCATTCCATCCGTGCTAAGTCCCATCCTGATATTTCTAGGATCGTCCGAGAAATCTGGATGGGCCAGGTCAAATGATTTCCACTGCCTAGCATCCGCAGGGTGCCGAAGTTTTCCGTCCTTCTTTCGCCCAGCGAAATGCCAGATTAATAGTTCAGCATCTCTAGGATTAGAGAACATACGTTTCAAGCGATCAATCACCGGTAGGTACCACATTACTAAGGCTGGAACTTTCCTCTCCGTCTTTTTTCCAGGATGGTCTTCAATAACATTTTTATCCCTCTTCTGCAACCTCTTATTATTCTTCTTCTGGTGGTCATTGTAGTCCTCCACACAGTCATTTGGACGTTTGTATCGACTCGCGTTGCACTGCGGACATCTCTCTAACAATCCATACTCTTTTCGATATAGGATACAGTGGTTCGGGCATGCATGAATCTTCTGAACGCCCAAAGTCAACGGATAAATCATCTTCTTTGCTTGGTACGTATCAGATGGTAAACCATTGGGTTTTGGCAAAACCTTTTTTAGGAGTTGTAAAAGATCTGAAAAACTAGTGTCAGACCATCCATTGCTGGCCTTCAGTTTCATAAGCTCAAGAATTGTGTACAACATAGTATACTGCTTATTGCATCTGTGGCGTTCCTCGTAAAGAAGGTTTTTTGATGCTTTGTCAAGTGCTTCAAAGTTATCGTATCCTTTGGTTGTAGTTCTCTGCAACAACACCTCAGGCGCAACATTTCGCATCAGTTCCTCCACATCAAAGGCGTCATCATCATCATGTTGATCAACATCATCATGTGTTATGTCGGATGTATGATCACAACCTCTTCTATGTTGATGAGCATCTTGCGGCACATCAGAATCTTCAGGCGGATTTTGGCCCATCTCACCGTGTTTCGTCCATATATAATAGTTCTTCACGAAACCATTTTTCAACAAGTGAAATCGTATGGTTTCACGATCAGAACACGGATACATCGCTTCATTTTTACAAACTTTACAAGGACAATATATTGTCACTTCACTCTGACGAGAAGCATATTGTGCGGCAGCTTCAGTAAATTCAGTTACTCTGTTAAAATATGCCACCACATCTCCGTCGTTGGACGAGTACATCCAGGACCCGTGCTCCATCTAAAACATATATTATTTGAAAAAATATAAATAAATTCATTATTGTTAATTTTAGTAATTTACAAATTGAAAATAGATTGATTTATTATCGCTCATAACAACATTAATTAAAAATCCTCAATGCTTTAATTAAAACTATTTATTAAGCAAAAAAAATTATTAAATAAATTAACTCTATTGGTTTCTCTCTCTCCAAACAACATAACTCTAGATCTATAATCATAAATCAAATTAAAAAAAAGATTAAAATGACGTAAATCAATATACAAGTGATGAATAATTGTGAGGAGGGTCATATTTGTTCATTTGGGAGAAGCTAACACTGTAAATGGAAGATTATTTGAAAATTTCTATTCACAAACCCTAAATTAGAAAACGCTAATAACTCATTGTATACATGATTAAATACAAAATAAATGTGAGATTCGGCATGGTTTTACCTCCTAGAATGAAATCCTTCAAAAGAAACGAAAACAAAGCCTCCCCCCTCTTTATCTAGATTTTTGTCGCCATTGTACGGACAAAATTAAATGCGAACTCCAGTAGAGCTCGGGGAGGAAGAAGCTGCGCATTTATAGCTAGAATAGTAGTGGCGATCGCAAGTGATGTCATCAATACTTTAGTGGCGGCTATATTAGCAGCGGCGGGCAGCACCAGCGCCCGCCACTGCTATTGGTACAATAGTGGCGGTCCGGGATGACGTCAGCACCGACCGCCACTACTTTACCAACAATAGTGGCGGGCGCTGGTGCTGCCGTCAGCACCAGCAACTTTATTGACGGGTATCTAATGGCCCGCCACTACAGTGGTTTTGCCCAACGCCACTACGGTGACGGTTTGTAGTAGTGAAACATGTAAAGAGTGAAGTAAATATGCTGATTGTATTATGCTACTTTAAGGGTATACCTAACATACCTAAGGTTAGATCTAAGGCTAGCTAGTAAAAAATATTTTTGACAATTACTAGACTCACGTCTTCCTTAATTAACTATACCAGGGTTGATGCCGATAATGGATTTAGCCAATTTTAAGTATATATATCTCCGCATTGAGTGGCTGGTATTTCTCTTGGTTAGGAATAACCTAATCATGCTGCATGGTTTCCATTTGGAGGCAGCAGTCTATGCCCATGCTAAACACAGCTCATGCTGGCCTATTTTTGGGCTGAATTCCTCCTTCCTCCCCTTGGTATTAGAGGACATCACGTCCTGCCCCTGTTCGTCCCGCCATTTCCTTCTCCTTCCTCCTGCAGCAGCTGTCACAAGTTGTGGCACGGCAGCTGCTGCGACATCCATCGCCACCAGCATCATTTGGAGGAGGAAAAGCCACGGCGGCACATTCGAGCCAACACACACCATTGACATATTAGATCCTGATAGAGAGGAACAATCGATCACAAGAGCCATGGACTGCAATGGCAAGGAGCACCGGCGAGGTGTACCACGCCCACCCCCTTTGTCACTCTACATCGAGAGGGAGAAAGAAGACGCCGCCATTGCTGGTCAACCACCGGTGACAAGAATGCACATGCAGGCCGCCACCAGCAACATCAGGAGGATTCTGTCCAAGCAGCTATCCATGAAGGAAACGACAAGGGAGGTCAAGTGGGAGAAGCGTCGCCGGCAGATACAGCGACGGAGGAGCAGCATAAGCCTGCAGGATGCAGAAGACGAAGGAAGCGCTAAGATGTATGCTACTGCATACAGTGAAGCCAGCTCCAGCACCGAGCGGGTGCTCAAGAGCCTGACCGACGAGGACCTTGATGAGCTGAGGGGATCCATGGAGCTAGGATTCGGGTTTGACGAGGAGAAGGGCGGGCAGAACCTCTGCGATACCCTCCCTGCCCTTGACCTCTACTTCGCCGTCAACCGGCAGCTCTCAGAGCCCAAGCTGCGTTTGTCCACTAGTTCGTTGCCGTCCCCGACGTCGGCGACATCGTCCTCCTCCACGCTCTGCAGCACATCGAACCCGGGCAGCCCCGTCGCACCTTCTTCTGTCATGGACAACTGGAAAATTTGCAGTCCCGGTAAAGAGCACTATTCGCTTTCTCTTGGGTATCGATTAATTTGTACTAATTTATGTTATGTTTTTTGTTTGATTTTGCTGCTGTGATTCATGCAATAGGAGACAACCCTCAGCTTGTGAAGACAAGGCTTAGGCACTGGGCTCAAGTAGTGGCCTGTTCGGTGAAACATTCCTGCTGAGTACTTTAACCATCCTCGCAAAACTACTAATTATTGTACATTGTACGTCCCATTGCTGCACTGATTAGATGACAAAGGAAAAGACAAGTTGGGTGGTATAAAGAACATAACCCTGCTCTCACAAAGCCAATGGTTCTTTTGTTCACATAGATTATTTTTAGCATATAAAAATGTATGTGTTGGCAAACATTGTTGTATGCATAATGTGTAATGTATGTATGCGCTGTCCAGTTAATTTCAATATATGCCACAATATGGTAAGTAGTTAAACAGAAATAAGGAGGAATAGGGATGGATTTGGATCGGATACATACAGATGGAAACGAATCCGGATAGCACTATTACCACATTTTATTTCGAATACGAATACGGATTTGGATGTTTTTGGATACGAATACAAAACGAATATTTCGAATACGAATACATATTCGGATGTTTACTCGGTTTTAACTCAAAATGTTCATCGTTTCACAAAATATCCTAAAGTTCAAAGTGTCCAATATCGTGACAAGTCTCGTGTTTTTTAGAGTTTATTTGATTTTTTAGAATTAAAAAAACCTTAATCTCCGCATAGATGACGGAGTGTCGTAAAATTGATTTTTGAGACTTTATTTGATTTTAGTACATTATTTTAGGTACTTGCAGTTCAAATTTCACATATTCCAATTTAAATCCTAAAAACACAATTAATGAATTAAAAATAGCAAATGGATATAGAAAAACACAAAAGTTTTATATGGAACGAGATATGTTGTATTTTGATTATAAAAAAAATTAACTTCAAATAAGCATTTAACCATCAATTTACTTTAAAACATAACCTATTACTTCTTAAAACTTTAATTCATCTCAAGAGAATCTCAGGTTTCTTAACATCCTATATGATAAATTTCTTGAAACAATTTCACACTTTCGGAGCTTGGCTTTGAGACTTTTCACTGAACTCCCTGGTGCATTAAAATTCATTCGAAGTGATAATGGCACCGAGTTCAAAAATAGTCTCTTTGTTGACTTTTGCATGGAGCATGGCATAGAACATCAATTCTCTGCTCCACGGGTTCCTCAACAGAACGGTGTCATTGAGAGGAAGAACCGCACTTTGGTTGAGATGGCTAGGACGATGCTTGATGAGCACAGGACTCCTAGAAAATTCTGGGCTGAAGCCATGAACACTGCTTGCTACATCTCAAACCGAATATTCTTGCGCTCAATTTTAAACTTGACATCTTATGAGCTGCGTTTTGGGAGACAGCCCAAGGTTACTCATCTTCGAGTTTTTGGCTGTCGTTGCTTTATCCTAAAACATGGTAATTTGGATAAATTTGAGTCGCGTTCTTCTGACGGGATCTTTTTGGGTTAAACTACACATGGTCATTCTTATCGTGTTTATAACTTAGAGACTAACACTGTCATCGAGTCATGTGATGTGTCTTTTGATGAATCAACCCCCTCTGTTAGTTCTGCTTTTGAACAGGCAAATGAACACGACATGAAACAAACCATCTTCGAAGAAGAAGATCCCGGAGAGTTCGAGGATAAACCCCTACTACCCTCGACATCAACCCCCGAAGCTGACCCCGCTTCAACCACTTCGGCACGAGGTCCCGAAGCGACTACCTCAACATCGGTCATCTTGGACCACTCCAACGCACAAGTTGAGGGGGAGACTGCATCCCGCCACGAGGCTCCACATCATGTTCAAAGGATGCACCTTCCCGAGCAGATCATTGGTGAGCTTGATCAAAGGGTAACACGTTCTCATGCTCATTTCATTGATTCAGCTTTTGTTGCTTCTTTCGAGCCTTTAGATGTTTGTCATGCACTTTCTGATTCTAGTTGGATCAATGCCATGCATGAGGAACTTGAAAATTTTGAGAGAAACCAAGTCTGGACTCTAGTTGATCCTCCACCAAATGTTCATTTCATTGGAACAAAATGGATTTTCAAAAATAAACAAGGGGAGGATGGGACAATAGTTAGAAACAAGGCTAGACTTGTAGCTCAGGGTTATTCTCAACTAGAAGGGATTGATTTTACTGAAACCTTTGCACCTGTTGCTCGCCTTGAGGCCATTAGGATTTTGCTTGCCTTTGCGACATCCCGGGGATTCAAACTCTATCAGATGGATGTCAAAAGTGCTTTTCTTAATGGCTTCATAGGTGAAGATGTTTATGTAAAGCAACCCCCTGATTTTGAAAACCCCAAGTACCCACATAAAGTCCTTAAACTTCATAAGGCTCTTTATGGACTCAAGCAGGCCCCTCGGGCTTGGTATGATAGACTTAAGTCTTTTCTGCTTGAGCGAGGGTATTTGATGGGCTCTGTTGATAAAACCCTGTTTACTCTCAAGCATGGCAAAGATTTCCTCCTGGTTCAGATTTATGTGGATGATATCATCTTTGGTGGCTCTTCTCATGCTTTGGTTGCCGAGTTTGCAGATACCATGAGCAGGGAATTTGAAATGTCCATGATGGGTGAACTCACTTTTTTCCTTGGGTTGCAAATCAAGCAAAGCAAACAAGGTACCTTCGTCCACCAAACGAAGTACACCAAGGATCTGCTCAAGAAATTCGACATGGCAGATGCGAAGCCCCTCGCCACTCCAATGGCTACATCTGTAGCATTGGATCCTGACGAGGATGGAGAAGTCGTAGATCAGAAGGAGTTCCGAAGCATGATCGGCTCCCTCCTCTACTTGACTGCTACGAGGCCGGACATACACTTCGCAGTATGTCTGTGCGCTCGTTTTCAAGCTTCACCGCGAGCTTCGCACCGCCAAGCGGTAAAACGCATTCTCAGGTATCTCAAACATACCCTCGAATTTGGCATATGGTATTCGGCGTCATCCTCTTTGTGTCTTCGAGGTTATTCCGATGCGGTATTTTGGGCGGTACACCAGAGTGTGTGCTGGAGGTTGCTAACCCGGAGAGGTCTTCGAAGGTGGTACTCCGAAGGTGGGGCTTCGGAGGGAGGAAGGCTTCGGTACACGGACTGACGGAGTTCGAGCTGGGAGTAGCTGCGAAGCCGTGGTGGTCCACTCCGGAGGTGTTGGTGCGAAGGCCCAAGGGCTTTGACGGCTTCGGCTCAAAACCGTCAGTGTATCGGAGACTGACTTCGGCGAAGCGAAGGCCACCAGGCACAAGGCTTCTCGCCGAAGCTACCGCACCCTCGCGTGCGAAGGGAGGATTCCAGAAGGTCAAAGACTGCAAAGGCTGACACTGTCTGTTCTGTAAAAGGCTGACACTGTCCCCTCTGCAAAGCTGACAGAGAAGCCTCCAGAATAAAGGTGGACTACCTTTTGTACCCCTTAGTTCTGTAGAGTCAAATCCTTTGTAAACCCTAGGGGTAAAGTAGTCATTTCCTTTGGGTGAACTGTGGGCTATAAATATGGGGGCTCGGTAGGTAACATTTAACACTTTGAGCATTTACTGTTGAGCTCCTGTAGACACATACCTCGCTGTATTCATCCAGAGTTCAATTCATTTTGTGTTCCTTGTTCAAGCGGCGAAGCCCTGCTTCTTGTGCTTTTTGCTTGAGCTCGCTTTATATACCTCGCTTGTTGTAGTGCACCGTAGCCTGTCTAGGCGAAGGGTGTTTTGTGCGAAGTGTGTTTTTCAGTGTGCTGTCGCTCTGTGTAACTTGAGGCCAGACCTCACAGCTTACTAGCGAAGCCCTGATCGAGGCCCGTTTTGCTTCTTGTGTCGAAGCCCTTAGCGTAGTCTGTTTGTGTGTGTGTAGACCTTCGTGTATGAAGCCCAGCACCAGTTGCTGCCGCCAAGTACTTGGTCGAAGTCCTCAGAGGGTTGTCCACTCTTGCGAAGGGTGAAGTGCGAAGCCTGCTCGAAGCACCCTGTGTGCGGAGCCTGCACTGACTTAGCAGAGTAGATTTTCGAGGGTAGTGAGTGGAGCGAAGTCTTCTTGGCTTCGAACTTTAGCTCCTGCGAAGCCTGTGTTCGGAGCTATCGAAGTACCTCTGAACCAGACCTTCGAAGGTTGTGTTCGAAGCCTGTTCCGCAGAAGACAGAACTGAACCGAAGGCTAAGTCTTTAGCCCGAAATTTTTAAAAGCTCCCATTCACCCCCCCCCCTCTGGTCGCCGTTTCCGGTCCAACAATTGGTATCAGAGCGGGTTAAGATCACCAGTTGACCTTAACCGGTTTTGTGATCTATTGGCGTCATGGATAGAGGCAGTAAAATTCCTCTGTTCGATGGGACAGATTTCGCATACTGGAAGGTGCGCATGGAGGCTTACCTGTTAAGCCAAGGAAATGCAATTTGGGAGGTTGTGGACTCACAATACACCATCCCTGAGACTCGCACCTCTCAGACTAAGAAGGATCAGTATAATGCCAATTCCAAGGCAAGAAATATACTGTTTATCGGTTTGAGTAGAAGTGAGTTCGATAGGGTGCAGCACCTTAGGACTGCTAGGGAGATTTGGACAACGCTCACTATCTTTCATGAGGGCTCTACTCAGATCAAGGCCAGGCGCCAAAGCACCTACAATCAACAGTATCAGCTGTTTGTGCAGGCACCTGGTGAATCTATAGATGCCATGTTTTCTCGCTTTGACGCGATAGTGAGTAACTTGCGATCCAACGGGACGCTTGCTTACAGTGATCATGATAGGGCTATCAAGCTTCTCTATGCTCTTGACCGTAGCATATGGGAAGTAAAGATATCCAGCATTGAGGAGTCCACAGGTTATGACACTTTGACCTGTGATGAACTCTTTAGCAAGCTGAAGTCCACAGAGATTGCTAAGGCATCTCTTGCTGTGCACAGAAGCTCTTTGCCACAGCCATTGGCATTGGTTTCTAGCACTAGCCGTGGCACCACTGCAGAACCAAGCACATCTGGTACTTGTGTTTTTGCAGATGGTTTTGCTTTGTCCGCTCTGGTCTCCGTCACAAAGGAGCAGGTGGACACTCTAGCTGATGATGAGCTTGCTCTCATTGCCCGGAGGTTCACCCGCTTTCATCATGAGAGACGGGATCAGAGGAGAAGTGGTTTTGGTGGTTGTTTTGAATGCGGTGACACTTCTCACATCAAGGCTAATTGCCCTAAGCTCAAAAAGAGAGATGAGAGTGAGCGCCCCAAATACCACAAGGAGAGGAAACCCTTTGTGAAGGGCAAGCGCGGCAAGATGGCTAAGAAAGTAGCCAAGGCCGCTTCCAGAGCCTTTGTTGCTGCTCTCAGCGACATTGACACATCCTCAAATGAGGAGTCAAGCTCTGAGGAGGAGGAGTCCCCAAGGAAGGAGGACAAGAAGGACAAGAAGGGACGAGACTTCACCGGCCTTTGCTTCATGGCCGACAGCGATCACAGCGGCGATGAGCTTGACTCATCTGAGGTAAACCTATCATCTGACCAGCTACTAATTAAATTAGATGAGCTGAATGAAGTAGTGCTTGGTCAGGATAGATTACTTGTGCAAGCCGCTAGAGAAAGAAAAGACCTTAGACTTAGGCTAGAAAATGTTTCTACTGAATATGCCATGCTTAAGTCTAAATTTGATGATGATCAATGTGAGTCTGTTCTGTTGTCATGGGTGAGCTTGCTCAGTTGCGTTCTGTTCATGCTCAAACTCTATCTGAGCTTGAGACTGCACAGAAGCAGCTTTTGGAGGTGGATTCTAGACCTCATGATGTTATTGATTGCATGAACTGCTCTTTATTACGCGATAGCATTAATTTACGTGATAAGCATGTTCATGATTTAGAGGCTAGACTGGAGAGGGCCAGTAGTTCTAAGGATGTGCAGCCTGTGTGTGACACTTGCATTACCCTTAAGGACCAGCTAGGCACTGTTAGAGAGCGAGCTGAAAACCTCATGTCAGGAAATGAATACCTCCTTTCCGTGGTTAATAAATGCACTGAGGGAAAGGGTAGGATGGATTTGCTCTTGGCCAAGACCAAGATGTGTGCTGACAGAGCCGGGGTAGCTCTAGGTTTGGGTTTTGAGAGGATACCTTCAGTTAGTGAAAACAAAACTGTTTTTACCTCTCCCACCACCCTAGAGAGAGAGAGCTCTGTTAGACACCCCACCAGCCAAAAAGCCTACCCATCCACCAAAGAAAACCACTCCTCCTGCCAAGAAAAATCCTCCCAAGAAAACCACACAGAAGAAACTCAAGGAGCCTGTGAGAGTTGCTCCTATGACCCATGAGAGTGCCCCCAGGAGAGTTTTTCACTGTTCCTACTGTCAGCGGGCGGGTCATTTGGTTGGTTTCTGTTTTTGTCGCATCAAGGATGAGCGACGCTCTCAGGCGATGAGTCACCAGGACATGCACTACCCATCTTTAGGTATGCATGAGTCTGAGTTTTACTATCGTCCTGCTTTTGAGGCTCCTCGTGCTTCTCGGAGAGGTTTTGCTCCTCGAGGTCTTCACCATGTTCCATATGGTGGTAGACCTCGGGCTAGCAGATTTGTACCTCATCAGAGTAGGAGACCTCCACATGTTGTTCGTTCACAGCATGTAGGTAGACCTCGCACTTTGCATCATTCTGATTATTATGTGCGTAGACTGTCTGCTTTTACTGTGCCTACTACTCGTGTCACTCAGTGCTGGATGCCTCGTCATTATTTCACTCACCCCAGCACTGAGCGATCGAGACATTCTTATCGTGTGTAGGCGACAGATCGAGGCTTGGAGGGCACGTGGATCATGGACTCCGGTTGTTCACGCCACATGACCGGAGATGCAGCTTGGTTCTCCAGCCTCACCACAACCAAGCAAAGGGAACATATCACCTTCGGAAACAATCGAAGGAGTAGAGTGAAAGGTAAAGGTGTGGTAAGAATTAATTCGAACTTCACTCTCAAAGATGTTGCTTTGGTTGAGAACCTGGGATACAATTTGTTGGCTGTATCTCAGTTGCTTGATGAGGGCTTCGAAGTGCGATTCCATCGCGATACTTCGCAAGTGCTCAATTCTGATGGCGTTGTGGTGTGTAAGATCTTTAGAGTTGGGAGAGTTTTTGGAGCTGATTTTTCAGAGTCGTCTGGTTCTTCTCATTGTCTTGTTGCACATTCGACTTCTGAGCTTTGGAAGTGGCATAGGAGACTTGGGCATATGAGCTTTGAGTTGCTCGCTCGTCTGAGCGCCCTAGGTCTGATCCGAGGATTGCCCAAGCTCAAGTTTGAGAAGAATTTAGTTTGCGCTCCTTGTCGTCATGGAAAAATGATTGCCGCTTCGCATTCGCCAGTCACCACAGTTATGACTGAACAACCCGGAGAACTTCTCCATATGGACACTGTAGGTCCTTCTCGGGTTAGTTCTTTAGGCGGGAAGTGGTATGTTCTAGTAATTGTCGACGATTTCTCTCGCTACTCTTGGGTCTTCTTTCTAGCCAGCAAGGATGAAGTGTTTTCACACTTTCGGAGCTTGGCTTTGAGACTTTTTACTGAACTCCCAGGTGCATTAAAATTCATTCGAAGTGATAATGGCACCGAGTTTAAAAACAGTCTCTTTGTTGACTTTTGCATGGAGCATGGCATAGAACATTAATTCTCTGCTCCGCGGGTTCCTCAACAGAACGGTGTTGTTGAGAGGAAAAACCGCACTTTGGTTGAGATGGCTAGGACGATGCTTGATGAGCATAGGACTCCTAGAAAATTCTGGGCTGAGGCCATGAACACTGCATGTTACATCTCAAACCGAATCTTCTTGCGCTCAATTTTAAATTTGACATCTTATGAGCTGCGTTTTGGGAGACAGCCCAAGGTTACTCATCTTCGAGTTTTTGGCTGTCGCTGCTTTATCCTAAAACGTGGTAACTTGGATAAATTTGAGTCGCGATCTTCTGACGGGATCTTTTTGGGTTATACTACTCATGGTCATTCTTATCGTGTTTATAACTTGGAAACTAACACTGTCATCGAGTCATGTGATGTGACTTTTGATGAATCAACACCCTCTGTTAGTTCTGCATTTGAACAGGCAAATGAACACGACATGGAACAGACCTTATTTGAAGAAGAAGATCCCGGAGAATTCGAGGATGAACCCCTACTACCCTCGACATCGAACCCCGAAGCTGACCCCGCTTCAACTACTTCGGCCCGAGGTCCCGAAGCGACTACCTCAACATCGGTCATCTTGAACCACTCCAACGCACAAGTTGAGGGGGAGACTGCATCCCGCCGCGAGGCTCCTCATCATGTTCAAAGGATGCACCCTCCCGAGCAGATCATTGGTGAGCTTGATCAAAGGGTAACTCGTTCTCATGCCCATTTCACTAATGCTGCTTTTGTTGCTTCTTTCGAGCCCTTAGATGTTAGTCATGCACTTTCTGATTCTAGTTGGATCAATGCCATGCATGAGGAACTTGAAAATTTTGAGAGAAACCAAGTCTGGACTTTAGTTGATCCTCCACCAAATGTTCATTTCATTGGAACAAAATGGATTTTCAAAAACAAACAAGGGGAGGATGGGACTATAGTTAGAAACAAGGCTAGACTTGTAGCTCAGGGTTTTTCTCAACTAGAAGGGATTGATTTTACTGAAACTTTTGCACCTGTTGCTCGCCTTGAGGCCATTAGGATTTTGCTTGCCTTTGCGACATCCCGGGGATTCAAACTCTATCAAATGGATGTCAAAAGTGCTTTTCTTAATGGCTTCATAGGTGAAGATGTTTATGTAAAACAACCCCCTGGTTTTGAAAACCCCAAGTACCCACATAAAGTCCTTAAACTTCATAAGGCTCTTTATGGACTCAAGCAGGCCCCTCTAGCTTGGTATGATAGACTTAAGTCTTTTCTGCTTGAGCGAGGGTATTTGATGGGCTCTGTTGATAAAACTTTGTTTACTCTCAAGCATGGCAAAGATTTCCTCCTAGTGCAGATTTATGTGGATGATATCATCTTTGGTGGCTCTTCTCATGCTCTGGTTGCCGAGTTTGCAGATACCATGAGCAGGGAATTTGAAATGTCAATGATGGGTGAACTCACCTTTTTCCTTGGTTTGCAAATCAAGCAAAGCAAACAAGGTACTTTCGTCCACCAGACGAAGTACACCAAGGACCTGCTCAAGAAGTTTGACATGTCCGATGCGAAGCCCCTCGCCACTCCAATGGCTACATCTGTAGCATTGGACCCTGACGAAGATGGAGAAGCCGTAGATCAGAAGGAGTTCCGGAGCATGATCGGCTCCCTCCTCTACTTGACTGCCACGAGGCCGGACATACACTTCGCTGTGTGTCTGTGCGCTTGTTTTCAGGCTTCACCACGAGCTTCGCACCGCCAAGTGGTTAAGCGCATCTTAAGGTATCTCAAACACACCCTTGAATTTGGCATATGGTATTCAGCGTCTTCATCTTTATGTCTTCGAGGTTATTCTGATGCGGATTTTGCTGGGTGTAGAATTGATAGGAAGAGTACCTCTGGTACTTGTCATTTTCTGGGTACTTCTTTGGTTTGCTGGTCTTCCCGCAAACAGTCTAGTGTTGCACAATCAACGGCTGAGGCCGAATATGTTGCTGCAGCTAGCTGTTGCTCTCAGATTTTGTGGATGGTTTCCACTTTGCGGGATTTCGGGTTAGATTATAAGAGTGTTCCACTTTTCTGTGATAACACTAGTGCTATTTGTATTGCAAACAACCCAGTTCAGCACTCCAGAACCAAACACATTGATGTGAGATATCATTTTCTCAGAGATCACAATGAGAAGGGTGATATTGAACTCCAATATGTTGATACCCAACACCAGCTTGCCGACATTTTTACAAAACCCCTCGATGCTTCTCGATTTGCTTACTTGCGTGGGGAACTTGGCATTTGTCACCCTTACGGCATTTTGTGAGGGGGAGCTGTTTTAGATGGATATGCCTTTGCTAATTGTGTTGAAATTGCATTTACATCTGTTGCACTTATATGCCTGCTTATAATTCATGAAATCATGTCAGCTCAGCTCTTGTTAATAACATTCATGTGCATGGTGTTTTATTTTCAAAATCAAAACGTGCTCACTGCTTAGTCTTGAGTCTAGCATGTTTAGGCAGGACTGCTTTAGCTATCTTTTATCTGCTTGATAGCAAGACACATTTCTTTGGATGCTAAAAATTGCAACTTGAAAAATTGTTCTCAATTTTCATGGATATTCATAAAGTACCAAACAATTGGTTCACTTGGTTAAAATCAAAAATTCCGTGATTTGCATGCTTTAAGTTAAAAGATCCAGGTGGGTTTGTTTGTCGCACTACCCTATTCTAGACTGCTTACCATTGCACATTGGTCTGAACTGGAATAGCGTAGTGTATGCCAAAATCTATGCCTTAAGCTTCTTATGGCTTTCATGCCTAGGCTTGGCCGGATTTGAAAGTATAAGGTGGACAAACAAATAACCCCTGGCACTAAGAAAAGAACAACAAAATTCATTGATTATCAAGTTTGCTTTTCAAGCTC
The DNA here is from genome assembly GCA_019279435.1 of Zizania palustris. Classification (NCBI taxonomy): domain Eukaryota; kingdom Viridiplantae; phylum Streptophyta; class Magnoliopsida; order Poales; family Poaceae; genus Zizania; species Zizania palustris. Next base: position 23,819,057 of record JAAALK010000085.1, on the reverse strand, counting down.
CGTTTGAACTGGACTTGTCTGTCTAGAGTAGAAATTGACTAGCTTTGCGCAGTCCTTGCTCTTACTTGTCTAGTTTCCTTGACTAAGTGGTGATGCTTTTATTTAAAAAATGATCAACTCACATGCTTCATCATGCTTTTAGAGAAAATTAATATGAGCTGAGCCCATGATCATTGGTGTTACTGTTGGCATATTTTTGCTTTATATGTCTTTGCAATTCTGCTCATTTCAAAGCTTTGCATCTTTTTCATGCTCCTTGATGCTTGCATTGCCAAAGGGAGAGAAATTCCGAAGAGACTTGCTACGTTCTCTGCCGCAAGGGGGCATAATTTCCAAAGGGGGAGAAAATTTGACATAAAGGCTCTTTGCTGCCAAAGGGGGGACAATTTAACTCAGGGGGAGTTTTTATTGCCGAAGGGGCTTTTCACTCTTGTGAGAAAGGGGGAGGACAATTCTTTTGTCAAGTGACATGATTTGGCTCTTTTCTGAGTTTTTATGGTCACTTGTGTGCTGAAAATTTTTACATTCTCTTGAACTTGGATTTGGTTGTCAATGCACTCATCAAGGGGGAGATTGAGAAACCAAGGGTTGGTTTCGGTGTTTTGTGATGAGTGATTGACAGGATTTTTACCCTCTGTTCGAAGGGTACCTCCGAAGGGTGTTCGGAGGTTGGACCTCCGAAGTGTGTTCGGAGGTGGTCTCACCGAAGTATGTTCGGTGTTTGCTTGCTGCAGCTGTGCAGCGGAGTGTGCTCGTCGGAGGGGTCCGACAGTACGCGATGATTGGGTTCGTACCGAAGGCTTCGGTATTTTGGGCGGTACACCAGAGTGTGCGCTGGAGGTTGCTAACCCGGAGAGGTCTTCGAAGGTGGTACTCCGAAGGTGGGGCTTCGGAGGGAGGAAGGCTTCGGTACACGGACTGACGGAGTTCGAGCTGGGAGTAGCTGCGAAGCCGTGGTGGTCCACTCCGGAGGTGTTGGTGCGAAGGCCCAAGGGCTTTGACGGCTTCGGCTCAAAACCGTCAGTGTATCGGAGACTGACTTCGGCGAAGCGAAGGCCACCAGGCACAAGGCTTCTCGCCGAAGCTACCGCACCCTCGCGTGCGAAGGGAGGATTCCAGAAGGTCAAAGACTGCAAAGGCTGACACTGTCTGTTCTATAAAAGGCTGACACTGTCCCCTCTGCAAAGCTGACAGAGAAGCCTCCAGAATAAAGGTGGACTACCTTTTGTACCCCTTAGTTCTGTAGAGTCAAATCCTTTGTAAACCCTAGGGGTAAAGTAGTCATTTCCTTTGGGTGAACTGTGGGCTATAAATATGGGGGCTCGGTAGGTAACATTTAACACTTTGAGCATTTACTGTTGAGCTCCTGTAGACACATACCTCGTTGTATTCATCCAGAGTTCAATTCATTTTGTGTTCCTTGTTCAAGCGGCGAAGCCCTGCTTCTTGTGCTTTTTGCTTGAGCTCGCTTTACATACCTCGCTTGTTGTAGTGCACCGTAGCCTGTCTAGGCGAAGGGTGTTTTGTGCGAAGTGTGTTTTTCAGTGTGCTGTCGCTCTGTGTAACTTGAGGCCAGACCTCACAGCTTACTAGCGAAGCCCTGATCGAGGCCCGTTTTGCTTCTTGTGTCGAAGCCCTTAGCGTAGTCTGTTTGTGTGTGTGTAGACCTTCGTGTATGAAGCCCAGCACCAGTTGCTGCCGCCAAGTACTTGGTCGAAGTCCTCAGAGGGTTGTCCACTCTTGCGAAGGGTGAAGTGCGAAGCCTGCTCGAAGCACCCTGTGTGCGGAGCCTGCACTGACTTAGCAGAGTAGATTTTCGAGGGTAGTGAGTGGAGCGAAGTCTTCTTGGCTTCGAACTTTAGCTCCTGCGAAGCCTGTGTTCGGAGCTATCGAAGTACCTCCGAACCAGACCTTCGAAGGTTGTGTTCGAAGCCAGTTCCGCAGAAGACAGAACTGAACCGAAGGCTAAGTCTTTAGCCCGAAATTTTTAAAAGCTCCCATTCACCCCCCCTCTGGTCGCCGTTTCCGGTCCAACAATTGCATATGCTCATCATGTGTGAAATTGCATTTACATCTGTTGCACTTATATGCCTCATTTTAATTCACGACATCATGACAGCTCAGCCCTATTTAATATATCTGAAACATTCATGTGCATGATGTTTTTCTTTCAAAGATCAAATCGTGCTCATTGCTTAGTCTTGAGTCTAGCATGTTTAGGTAGGACTGCTTTAGCTATCTTTTATCTGCTTGATAGCAAGACACTTTTCTCTGGATGCTAAAAATTGCAACTTGAAAAATTGTTCTACATTTTCATGGATATTCATAAAGTGCCAAACAATTTGTTCACTTAATCCCAAAATTCCAAACTCCGTGATTTGCATAAGTGAAAAGATCCAGGTGGGTTTGTTTGTCGCACTACTCTATTCTAGACTGCTTACCATTGCACATTGGTCTGAACTGGAATAGTGTAGTGTATGCCAAAATCATTGCCTTAAGCTTCTGATGGCTTTCATGCCTAGGCTTGGCCTGATTGGAAAGTATAAGGTGGACAAACAAATAACTCCTGGCATTATGAAAAAAACAACAAAGCTCATTGATCATCAAGGTTGCTTTCATAAGCTCCATTTGAACTGGTCTTGTATATCTAGAGTAGAAATTGACTAGCTTTGCGCAGTCCTTGCTTTTACTTGTCTAGTTTCCTTGACTAAGTGGTGATGCTTTTATTTCAAAAATGATCAAATCACATGCTGTCATCATATTTTTAGAGAATGTTAAATTGAGCTGAGCCCATGATCATTGGTATTACTGTTGGCATATTTTTGCTTTATATGTCTTTGCAATTCTGCTCATTTCCAAGCTATGCATCTTTTAAATGCTCCTTGATGCTTGCATTGCCAAAGGGGGAGAAATTGCTACGTTCTCTGCCAAAAAGGGGGAGAAATTTGGGTTCTCTGTTGCAAAAAGGTATAATTTTCACAAAGGGAATTTTTTATCTTGAAAAAGGGGAGATTTGCCGAAGGGGCTTTTACTCTTTTGAAAAGGGGGAGGAAAATTATTTTATCAAGTGACATGTTTTGGCTCGTTTCTGAGTTTTTATGGTCACTTGTGTGCTAAAAGTCTTTTAATTTTTCTTGAACTTGCATTTGGTTGTCAATGCACTCATCAAGGGGGAGATTGAGAAACCAAGGGTTGGTTTCGGTGTTTGTGATGAGTGATTGACAGGCTTTTAACCTCTGGTTCGAAGGGGTACCTCCGAAGGGGGTTCGGAGGTTGGAACTCCGAAGCGCGGAGTGTGTCTGTCGGAGGGGTCCGACAGTACACGATGACTGGGTCTGTACCGGAGGTCTCGGTACTTTGGGTGGTACACGGGAGTGTGTAACGAAGGTTGCTAACCCGGAGAGGTCTCCGGAGTACTGGATACACTTGTCTGTTTGTCTGTGGTGTGCAGGGGACTGCGGAGGTGACGGACGGTTCGTGGCAGGTGAACCTGGGTCAAGCGGGAGGCTTGATGCTAGTGGAATGGGGAGCTCCGTCACGGTGACTACGAAGGGGTCTGGGTCGGTCCTCGTGTCGAGGTGCACCAGGAGAAGGCAGTAAGTGCGGAGCGTGGCTCCTGGTGAAGGTACTCCGAGACAAAGTCCTCGGAGGTGAGGCACTTCGAAGGTACTCCGGAAGGAGTGACTTCGGAGTATGGTGGAACAAGTCCTCTGCGGAGGCAAGGAGTTCGAAGTGTGCTCCGGAGGGAGACATTCGAAGGTACCCGACGAAGATCTCAGAAGTCGAGGCACATCGAAGGCATGGTCCGGGTGAGGCTCGTCGAGGAGTGTGCTCGGGGAGAGACACTACGACGAAGTGCTCATGGAATGCTTCGTGCGGAGGCCTTGGACGAAGGAGGGACTTCGAAGGGTGGTACTCCGAAGGTGGGGCTTCGGAGTGAGGAAGGCTTCGGAGCGAGGCTAGCTCCGGAGCAAGGTTGACGTGTGGTGCTTCGGCCATGCATGGCTTCGGTACATGGACTGACGGAGTTCGAGCTGGGAGAAGCTGTGAAGCCGTGGTGGTCCACTCCGGAGGTGGTGGTGCGAAGGCCCAAGGGCTTTGACGGCTTCGGCTCAAAACTGTCACTGTATCGGAGACTATCTTCGGCGAAGCGAAGGCTGTCAGGCTCAAGGCTTCTCGCCGAAGCTACCGCACCCCTCGCGTGCGAAGGGGGGCTTCAGGAAGGTCAAAGACTGCAAAGGCTGACACTGTCTGCTCTGCAAAAAGCTGACGCTGTCCCATCTGCAAAGCTGACAGAGAAGTCTCCAGAATAAAGTAGACTACCTTTTGTACCCCTCAGTTCTGTAGAGACAAAACTGGTGTAAACCCTAGGGGTAAAGTAGTCATTTCACTTAGGATGAATAGTGGCTATAAATATGGGAGCTGGGTAGGTAACATTTAACACTTTGAGCATTTACTGTTGAGCTCCCGTACTAGCCTCCACACACTTTGTATTCATCAGTGAGTTCATTTTAGTGTTCCTTGTTCAAGCGGTGAAGCCCTGCTTCTGTGTGCTTTTTGCTTGAGCTTGTTTTACATACCTCGCTGCATACTTCGTCCATTTGTATGTCACCTTGAGTGACTTGTGACAGTGCATCGAAGCCTGTGTTGGCGAAGTGTGTTGTGTGTGAAGTGTGTTTTTCAGTGTGCGTTCGCTCTGTATAACAGGAGGCTAGACCTAGCTGCTTACAAGCCAAGCCCTGATCGGAGCCCGTTTAACTTCGCGTGTCGAAGCCCCTAGCGAAGTCTGTTAGTGTGTGTTTAGACCTTCAGTGTACGAAGCCCAGCACCAGTTGCTGTCGCTAAGTATTAGGTCGAAGTCCTCAGAGGGCAGTCCACTCTTGCGAAGGGTGAAGTGTGAAGCCTGCTCGAAGCACCCTGTGTGCGGAGCCTGCACTGACTTAGCAGAGTTGTTTTCAGGCTTGTGGGTGGAGCGAAGTCTGCTTGACTTCGGACTTTTACTCCTTGCGAAGCCTGTGTTCGGAGGTGTCAAATACCTCCGAACCAGACCTTCGAAGGTTGGTGTTCGAAGCCTGTTCCGCAGTAGACAGAATTAAAAACCGAAGGCTGTTTTTAGCCTGAATTTTTAAAAGCTCCCATTCACCCCCCTCTGGTCGCCGTTTCCGGTCCAACAAGGTTCATATTCTTTGATTCTCTACTTTCTTAGAGGTTATCACCATTACAGAAACCTACTTGTAGATAAAGTAATTGCTACAACAAGGGGTGAATAGGAAACTTAAAAATTTCATATGGAAAAACAATGTTTTGAAAAATTCCTAGATCGAAAGTTTTGGCTGAAGGTCGGAAGTTCCGATCGATTGGAAGTTTTTCAAAACTTCAGTGGGTTGGAAGTTCCAACTGACTTAAAAATTCAACAAAAATGAAAATTGAACCTGAACAAAGTAAATGAATGGAAATGTGCGCAAAGATGACAGGAACAACTTTTATACTATGAGATACTCTAAAACTAGGCCAATAAGTAGATCAGGCAAAAATAAGGTGTGACCTAGTATGAATCTTATAAACACAAAGAACACAAGAACTCAAATGACAAGTTATATATTTACCAGAGTTTAGATCCACCGATCGTTCATCTCCGTTGAGGGACCTCGGTAGGTCAAGTCTCTTTCAAACATTTTCCTCACCAAATCTTAGCCGACACTGGAACTTGGATTTTCTCTTCGGTAGCTTACAAAAGCCAAGGTATAGATTTTACAAACTTCTCAAGACAACCACAATCTCTTGGTTGCTCATGGAGTGACTCCTAGCCATCTAGGATGTAGAACCTCCAAGAATAATAGATATGTTTAAAAGATTTTGCCAACTCAAATCTTTATGCTCAAAGATTTGCAATAAAAGCAACAAAACCAACCCACAAGAATCTTCTCAAAAGATGCAACAACAAAAACTCAAGAAGATTTCAATGGAACTCTCAAGACGTATTGCAAAGTGTAGGGAATACGATCTCGGGCAACCTCCTGACTGGTTTTAAGCTGACCAGCCAACGATCGGAATCTTCCAGGTGACAGACTTCTGGTTTTCCAAAGGCTCCTGAATCTAGCACTCATGAATAAGGCTCCCGACCACCAGTACTCGGACGGTCGCCATTAACAGCTAGGCCATTATTAAAATTTCTATAAATCCACAGTTAATCAGAGCGGTTATCTCTAGAATTATTGCCCATAAGACTGATTGTTTCCTCCTTTAATTAGTCTTTATCGGGGCTCATTACACATAACTTGCAACCCCCACTTCCTATCATATAAAGGAATCGGAGTGAGTCTAAAAAGGTGATCCAGAATCTCTAAGATTACGTTGGGTTATTCTAAAATCATACATATACAGAAGTAGGGTTATTATCCTCCGAGAGGCCCGAACATGTCTAAAAGTCTTTTTCATTATCTCATTTATTGAGATAACAATTAAATCATAGAACAACTCTACATTATCCTAACCAAATCCTTCTACTGGTACCCCCGTAGTACATTGTTTTTCGTACGCAACGATAGCTGGCCCGTCAGGTAAGGGTGTGTTAGTGTTTTTTGACTGATTCAATGGTTGTCATTTGCAAGGTCGACACCAAGGTTCCTGTTTGTGCTTCAATTTCCTTCGAAAGCTTCACTTTCATTGAATATTACATGAACCAACTGGTTCAGACCATCGCCCCGCCATGAGCGAAAACTTCACGTACCCCTGCGATGCGGACTTCAGTTCCTCGGGCATTTGAGCTCATGGCTCCACCTAGGGAACTTCCACTGACCCCCCGGGCGCATGAGAACCTAGCTTCACCCAAGGTTAACCCTCAAGTCTCCACTGACTCACCCGCCGACTACATCATCTTCGCCAACTCAAGCGAGCGTACAGTCCAATGGTGTCAATTCTCCACGGTCTTATCAACACTACCTCATTGACCGACCATCTTGACCAACCAGACATCGCTTCCACCGGTCATCATGATGATGACGGGGTTGTCTCTGAAGATGAACCCTCTAATGATGTCGAGTCTATCACCCATCGATGTGAGCACTGGAGGAGAAACACTGCTCAAGTTGATCCCCATGTGGCGACTCGTATGAATGTTGGGACTTCCCGACAAGGTGTGCAAGCCACATACACGATGGAGTTTGAGGGCCAAGATGTCATGGTCAATTACCTCCTTATCATGCTTTCGGCAGCCGACATCAGTTGGATGGCTTCACTCCCAAAAGACTCTATCAGCTACCAAGGAACTTGGCAAAGGCCAGACCTCTCGGCATGGCCTGCGCTAAGTACACCAAAAGAAGAAGAGTCCCTTCGATACTACATTTGTCACTTCTCTGAGCGTCGAAACACCATCACCGGCCTCTCCAACTCTGACATGATGTCCATCTTACAAGATGTCTTATGTAAACCTTCGGAGCTATTTTGCTTTCTAGTAATGTAAGAGCCCACCGACCTTGGTGACATGATCACCACCGCTGAACAGTTTTCCAACACCGAGGATGTTAAGCGGGAGCAAATGCATCTAAGCACCTGAGATTTTGGTGAAAGAAAGAAGAAAAAGGATCATCACCATTCTCCCTAATGTACCGACCATGACAAACCCGAGACCTCTACTCGATCAAGGAACAGGAAGATGAAGGGCAAGGAGATCATAGTTGCTGACAAGGACTCCAGACCGCAGGGTCAGAGCAATTGAGCACTATAGGAAGTATTAGATAAACCCTACATAATTCATTCCAACAGCAACCACACCACCCGCCGGTGTTTTTAGTTGCAGAACCAGATGGTGATGGAGGCAGAAGAAAACCCCCGACAAGACAAGCATCATCGGGATGACAAGAAAAAGAAGTATGACAAGGATGAAAAGGAAGACAATACGTCTCTAGTGGAAAACAACTTTCAACAGACCGCATAAACGATCTCCATGATATTCAGTAGAGGTTTTGCTGCTGAGTCCAAATGCTAGCAGAAGTTGATGCTTTGCCACATCAATACTATCAGTGTTGGGGCGACCGAGTGCTTGAGGTTGCTGGAAATCCCGATAACCTTTAGCCATGAAGATCAGTAGATGGATGTTCCCAAGACGGGATGATTCCCACTGGTCGTTGACCCAGCCATCCTCAATGTACAACTCAAGAGGGTGTTGATTGATAGTGGCAGTGGCCTTGATGTCTTATTCAAAGGGAAATTAGCCGAGCTCGACATCGATGACTCCACACTCCAGAAGATGGACACACCTTTATATGGGACTGTCCTAGGGAAGGCCTTCATCCCTCTTAGCACCATCACCCTGCCGGTGATGTTTGGCACTCGGGACAAATACAGGACCGAGCACATAAAGTTCTATGTCACCAACTTCGAGACCGCCTGCGATGCTGTGCTTAGGTGGTCGTCTCTTGCCAAGTTCATGGCGATACCCCACTACACATACGTGGTCCTCACAATTCTTGGACCGGGTGAGGCTTTCTCCGTGTAAGGAGACATCACCACTTCGCACGCTTGCGAGAAGGATAGTCTCACCTTGGGTGAGGCCATGGACATTTATGTCAGAATGTTGGAGACGGTCCAAGAGGCCAAGATGACATCGACCACGAGTTTGGAGATCTGCACCGCCGCACCATCTCCGACTGAGTACAAAAGTATTCAGCTCTCGGACGCTGACCCCTCCAAGACGACGTTGGTCGGGACGGCGCTAGATCCTAAATAGGAATGTGCACATGTTATCTTCCTCCGCTCCAACACCAACATATTCGTTTGGCAACCCTCCAACATGTCAGGCGTACCAGGGGAGCTGATTGAGCATGAACTCCACATCTACCCGAACGCTCACTCGGTCAAGTTGAAGATGCGCCAATTTGCCAAAGATCACAAAGTAGCCATCAAAGAGAAAGTTACACGTCTTTTAGCGACAGGGTTTATAAAAGAGATACATCATACTGACTGGTTGTCTAATCTAGTTGTTGTAAAAAAGAAAAATAGGAAATGGAGAATATGTGTTGACTACACTAAGCTCAATAAGCGATGCCCTAAAGATACTTTCCCGCTGCCACGGATTGATCAAGTGGTCGATTCAACTTCCGACAGTGCTCTTTTATGCTTCTTGGATTGCTATTCGGGTTACCATCAGATTAGCTTGAAGGAAGAAGATCAAAAGAAGATAGCATTCATCACCCCATTCAATGCCTATTATTATACATAAATGTCTTTTGGGCTGAAGTCTGTAGGGACTACATACTAGCGGGCCATTTCAACGTTGTTTGGCTGATCAAATCAATCGCAACATTGAGGCTTATGTGGATGATGTTTTTAGAAAGTCTACAAGACCAGAAGATCTCATCACCGATCTCCAAGAGACTGTAAACAACCTCCTAAAATTCATATGGCGAATCAACCCCAAAAAATGTTTATCTAGGGTTTCGACTGGAAAACTTCTTGGGTTCATTGTCAGCAGTTGAGGAATTGAAGCCTATCAAGAGAAGATTTCAGCAATATTTAACATGGCGAAGACAAGCAACGTTAAGCACATTCAACATCTAACAGGTTGCATGACTTCCATTGGTCGGTTTATTTCTTGACTAGGCGAGCGTGGGATGCCCTTCCTTAAACTATTGAAAAAAAAGATGATTTCGTATGGATGCCGGAGGCTGATCAAGCATTCATCGACCTCAAGAAGTTTTTATATTCTACATTGGTCCTGGTTGCGCCGACCTACGGTGAAACACTCCTACTCATGTGGTCAGTACTACCATGGTTGTCGAGCGTCCGGAGGAAGGACACACCTATCCGATTCAAAGACCGATATATTTTATATCCGAGGTTCTCAGACCATCAAAAGTTTGGTACCCTCAGGTACTGAAGCTCCTATACGCCGTCCTCATCACTGCTCGAAAGCTCAAACACTATTTTTAATCTCAATCGGTGGAGGTGATTACTAAGTTTCCTATTGGTTATATTTTGCAGAATCGGGATGCAACTGGTTGGACCGTGAAGTGGGCCATTGAACTAGGAGAATACACCCTCGACTTCAAGCCCCGCACCGCCATCAAGTCTCAAGCTCTCACCAACTTCGTAGTCGATTTGACCGAGATCCAACTACCGCTAACAAGTGATCTTCAAGAGCATTGGATCATGTATTTTGACAGTTCTTTAAGCATTGATGGAGTAGGAGCTGGGATTCTTATAATATCCCTCAAGGTGAAAGATTAAAATATGCCCTTCAACTATTATTCATGGCATCCTACAATGCAGCCAAATATGAAGCTCTCCTCAACGGTCTGTGCATCGCCATTTCTCTTGGGGTACAAAGATTAATGGTATATGGAGATTCCAAATTGGTCATCAGCCAAGTTAACAAAGATTGGTCTTGTACCAGTGAAAAGATGGATGCCTATTGTTAGGAGATCCGCAAGATGGAAAGAAAATTCAATTTCCTCGAGTTTCATCAAGTCTCTCAGGACAAAAACTCAGCCACTGGTCTGTTGGCTAAGCATGGTTTGTCAAGATCCCAAGTGTCGAGTGGTGTTTTTCTTCAAGAACTCTCGAAGACATCAATCTGACTTACTAAGGCGTAGTCTCTAGAGGTCGGGTAGGATCCATTAGTATTAGTCATCATCGATGACAAAGGAGACTAGCAACAACTGATCATTGAATTCATCCTCACTTCCAAAGCTCCTGAAGACAAAGATGTGGCGA